>OZ037765.1:3385000-3730497 GCA_964035545.1 Bugula neritina | reverse complement strand
GTTGAAACTAGAGGCTATGGCTAACAGATACTCAGGCTATTTTCCAGCAGCCGGACATAAACAGATGCACGCGGCACTCCTTAGGTAGATCTAAACTCGTAACTCGTATCAGTGTGTCAGTAACTCATGTTGTGTGAATTAAATGCACCTTTGTCTTGCCTATAATTACTATAGTGTTTAGTTAGCACAAATATTCTGTTGCTTGTAGTTATATACACCATCAAACCTTCAGTCACGTGTTTCCTCATGTTAAAACCAGCCAATCAGGAGGCAGCTCTAAATACAAGTCTCAGTGTATGCTGATGCAGGTTGGCTTGAAATCTCTATATTAGTTGTTGTCAGCTTCTTTCCGGTGATATTGTTTATGTTTAGAGGTTCATCTGTTAGAAATCACTGTTTGTACTTTAAATGTTGAGTTTTTAAAGTTTACAACATATTTTCACAGATTAATATTTTCAAAAGGACTATTTTAGTTATCCTAAAATTAAATTATTATGAAATCAACAGCAGGCTAATAAATAGGCAGCAGGTTATGAAATCAACAGCAGGCTAATAAATAGGCAATAGGGTATTTTGCGTGTTTAATGTTAATCTGCTAACGTCACAAATCTATGCCAAGCTTATCCCTCCAATACTGCACAGGAATACTGAAAGTTTATATTCAATGTTGGAGTTGTCACTCCTACTGAATGGTAATATCTATTGGTAGGAGGAAGTTGAAAGAGAGAATAACACGGAGAGCTTTAAGTTGCAGCAGTTAGTTTCAGCCACCAGTCCTCTACAGATCCTGTCTGTCCTGAAACTAGCTCTGGTCAGTTGGTGTATTTATTTATACAATCCATCATATTCATTAGGGAAGGATCACAGTTTAAAAGAAAGCATTTTAATAAAATATTTTGAAATTTTTGTTTTCTATTTAAAAATAGTCGTCTTTTCTATTTTTATATAAATTGCTATGATCACACAGTTGTCATCTCTATCTTTAGAGCTGTCAGACGTAGCTAGTATAGGTTTGTGTTGTAAACTTGATATTATTGGTAGTTGTCCTATAAAACATGAATTGGCTGCAAGAAGTTCACAGGCTGTTAAAACACTGTCAGGTTTCAACCTGCATATTATCTCAGGCCACACCTTAGCAACTGAAAGATGATTATTTCTTGGAGTTGTCTTTTCATAACTCACTGCAAAACAAAATAATTTTCTAAGTATTCTCCCTTATAGTCTTGTAATTCTGCGATAATGATTTTTTTTCTTTTGGTTAGGATGAGATTTGTGCAGTGAATGTCCTTGCGACAGACTCCACTAAAGGTTTGTACTGTAAACTATCTCATTACACTGTATACTTCTCTTGTATGTGAACTATGGAATGGTGCTATGTACTCTGTTCGTATTTGATGTTCTTGTTCCTGCAAAAATGGGCTGAAAATATTCCTAAAAAAGCAGAGATTTCTAACTATACCAGTGTTAGTAAACAGCTCTTTGGAGCATGATGTAGTTTCACCTGTACTGAATGCAATGGAGGAAATTTGTTTAGCAAATGTGTTGGTATCCATCTGATTTATTTGTATATTTGCTCAACGTTTAGTTTTGTACAGTTTGCTGTATTTCAGGTCCACTGGCCACTGATGATCTCATACCTCTACTGGTTAGTGTTAACACATCTTCTAATATCTAAGTCTAGTAGATAGCAGGCTCTATGAGATATTAAATGGAAAGCAACTGGAACATTTATTGAGGAAAACTTACCCCTGTGTTTTAAATTCATGTATCTTGACAAGAAAACTCAAAGATGTTCAAAGTGTTAGACCTGGAGACTGGGTAGGGGTTGGAGAGTATTTGTCACTAGGAACTGTTGAGGCAACTAGGGCTAGGCTATAGGAATAAGTGGTAAATCATGCAAAAACAGAGCAACATTAGTGATAGATTTTATAGGATCTAACTTGTCAACATCACATGCTCTGCTATACTAAGACTGTACCCAAGGGAGAACTGGTTTCTATTAGCTGGAGCTGAATATGCTGTAACATTCATCATGTTAAAGTAGTTGTCATGTAAATAGATGTAAAGTGACCTGTTAGCTGCTGTAATAAGCTGTTTCTGTTGAACTGTGTTTATAGATTGGTGTGCTCATATCTCATGGGAATGTGGATTTGCCTTCCCTCCTTCAGTATACTCAGATATTTGGAAACACTATCCTTGATTTCCATGATGCGTTTGAGTGAGTAGATGGTGATATTTTATACATACAACTGATATATAACTATGGTTTATACTGTAGTGTATGTGTGTGAGATAAAGGTGTGAGTACATGGTTGCACTTTAGTGTTTGAAAAAACTCAAATCTATCGCTTTTCCTTTTCCATTGGTCATGTCATCATTGCTCTTGGGCTACTTTGAAAGACCTTAACCATATTGCTGGTATGATGGGAAGTGCAGTCCTTAGCCCCATGAAAGTTTTTACTATTTGGGGTTCTCACAATTTATTTTTAGTATTATAAAATTAAGCAAGTGGTTTGCATCAGTTGAAATGTTGTTCTTTTTTAACTTTTGAGTCTTTCTATATCTATTTTATCTTAGTTTATTATCAAGTTACTCCAAATCTTGCCTAAGCCTAACTTTGCTTGTATAACATTATAGATTCACAATGGCTACATTCATGGCTGCTGTACAGTACATCATAAGTTTTAAATCGGACTCATCTACAAAGAAAGTGTTAATACAGAGAAAATATAGTAAGGAAAAGGTTAGACAACTCCTTTTCTTTTTATTTGTAATGTTTTCGTGTAGCACAAAAAGTCACATAGCAACAAATGCCGTGTATATTTTATACATGTTGTGTTTCCAGCACAGTACATGCAGTATTTAGTTTCATCTCATACAAAGAGATGTTGTAAGGTGAGTAATGGCGACGTGTATTATAGAATATGCAGTTAATATGTTGATATTGTGTCCGTATCAGAAATGCACTGGCCAGTCAACTTTCAATTTATTATATTATTCAGGTGAGGTGTGAAAAGGCAACTCTTCATCATATACTAGGATCATGTACATGTAACTCTTGCCTGGAACAAACAAATTCAATATATTTCTCAAATAGTTTGAACTTTTTCATGGAAATAAGCTTTCTGAAATTTGCAGCAACCCGCATGACTATATTTTCTGGTTTCTGGCAACGAGGTTCACTTTCTAGGCTCCCTGATGATTCATTTCAGGAAATAGACTAGATGTGTGCCAAGGCATTTCCGTCATTTCTGCAATACCTGGTTGTTTTCACCTGAGTTTTATTTTTGCTAAATATATTTCTAGACTAAAGAAAAGGTTGCTGCTCCCTCTGAAAGTGTTGCCAGACCCTTCAGGTTTTCCTCCATCAACGGGGATCCTGACTCTGTAATGGACAGATACGCTATGCTAGCCATACTCGGCCAAGCCACTCTCTAGCAACTGCAGGGAGAGTTTTTGGATTGAAATATTTACTCATGTTATTCTGACGGTTTGCTCATGTTTTCACAGGGATTCTATTTTTTTTTACAGTTTTATTTCCTTATCAACTCAGTTAACTTATTTATTGTCAAATATTTTTATTTTCTCTCTCTCTAGCAATTGAACAGTTACACAATGTATTGTTAGTTTTGCTCAATAATCACAGTGACTGTTAGTGACTGGTTTTTGCTCAACTAGAATGAGATGTTTTCAATATTTACTGCTCTCCTGTTTTATGAGTTTTTATCTGACAATCCTAAATTAAATATTTATTTGTAAGAAATCTTCTTAAACTGGTGTAAATCCTATGCATTCATAATGCATGCATAATAATATAGTCATTTATTTTCATACTTCAATTTGTCAATTCGACTCAGAAAACTTTTATTCAAGAATCATTCTGCAAGTCTCTTACGATCAACCAAATTCTGGGAAGTTTCATCATACTTTTAACTATTCTAATTTTACTTTCTAGCTTTCACTTTGTAGTAGGCTGAGACAGGTTAAAGTACAGCTAGTAATAACATGCAAAGCTTTATTTGGGTGATTCAATATTTTCAAATAGTAACTGAATTTGTTGAATGAACAAAATGTTTTTTATATATTTGATATTTATAGTATAAATATTGACATGAAATTAACATGTACACATTTTAGTGAATCAAATAAAATGTCTGGTAGATTTGGCAAGTGTAATGAGATGGTATATGACAAGTGGCAATGAATGAATGGGTCACATGAGCTGCAAGATCTTCTAGCGGTAACTATAGGCAACAAAAATATACATTGGTGATTAGAAAAATAAAATTCATGAGTATTGAAAGCTTATCGGCCTGCTAAGAAAAAGCCGATATAAGTACGAACTAGTCCAAATTGAGACCAGAAAAACAAAATTCAATAACAAAACTTTCCTATAAATACAAGAAATGGCAATAATAATAATATATGTAGAATCTTCAATAAATAGCAGTTTGGTTGAAACTAAATACAGATAGCTTAACTTTGAAATTTACTTTCGTCAATTAAGGGCAGTGAGTGCTAGTCCAAATTTACAGGTAAGCAATAAATATAACGCCTGAATGTACAAATATATCACAATATTGCTTTGTTATTAGCTAACGACTACAACAAGCAGTTATAGAACTAAAAGAGACTCACGGCATCCCAAATTTTACTATCAAAAACAAAGTCGACAAAAAACACAGTGTGTCCATTTGATCATGCTACGCTTTCTCTCAAATTGTCAAACTCTTCTTGAGTGAAACTCGGTGACTGAGGATCTTTGCAGACGTCATCGTGGATGATGAAAGATTTCTCGCATTCCTCATCGTTTGAGGCCAAAGCACCCTCCCCTGATTGCCGTCGCCGATTCATCGAGCTACTTCGACTATAACATTCCTCTTCATCCATATCTGACACTTCAGGCTCTTCGATGCCTATGATTGGCTGTTTAACATCGTCTGCAGAATACAGTTCCTCTTCGCTGTCGCTCATCTCTGGTAAGTTGAGGATGTTACGGGGATTCACAGTTATTCTGATACTGCACTCGGAGCCTTTATACGTGCCAATGGAGCTGCGCTTAGACCGTGTCGACTGTAAGCTGTCACTTCGAGAACATCGCTTAATAAAATCCTTCTCGCTAAGCAACGGTTCAGGAGACGTGTTTATAGCATTCTCTTCCAGAGTGCTCCTGTTTAGCCACACCCACCCATTATCAACCTTCTCGCTGCCATCTGACATAGAAACGTGGGCTGACCCAGCTCTCTTCAGTTTCTGTCTGTACGAGTAGACTAGGCAGTTGGTGACAAACACAGAGGCGACGACTCCAAGTATTCCCATCAACACAAACATACCCGTCTCAAGGGGAGTCACACCTCCTGCATTGTGTTCCTTCGTTTGGTCAGCTTTTACTTTACCCGTTTTGCTTAATGCTGGTTTTACTGTTTTCACTGAGTTTGGTTTAGCAGCAGAAAGAGGTTTATGAGGAAGTGGTTTGAATGCAGAAGGTGGTTTGTTCTGATAGGCTGTCTTGTAGGCAGCATCATTGACAAACAGACCGGCTGGCTTGGAAATCTCTGATCTGATGTACATGTAACCAACAGCCAGGTACTTAGAGGTCTTGCGTTGACAGGCCGAATCCATTCGCAGCGTGAGTTTGAGAGCTCCTTCCCCGCTCCCAACGGCCTTCACCTTTATGTATCTGTAAGAGTAAAAATTGACTCTAGAAACCATTACATATTAAAGCCATCATCAATATGATATCAAATTATATGCATTATATGCATTCATTTTCAAGTACACAATAACATAAAAAATAAAAAGATTTTCAGTTTTAAACTTGCAGTTAGTTGATGACATATTTGAGTTACTAACCAACACAACAATACATTAAGCTGCACACCAAAAACTTTCAACCCTTTACATTCTGTATTGACTAAAATGTACTTAAAACTGTTCGAACCTGTTGGTATAATCCTCAGATACCAAGGCTATGATAGTAGGAGTTTCATTCTCAATTTCCAAGTCATAACTTCTTCTATCGAAAGATGACAATGGGACTACTTTACCATCATCAAAGTGTACCCACAACTCCAAAACTCCTTCCTACAATCACAAGTCAGGAAAATACTATTGAAGTATTCAAATCAAATAAGCTGAAGGTATCAAAAGCCAAGCAAGAAATGTTTGAAATCAAATTTAAAACGTATGATTGAAAGATTTTTTTATGGCTCAAATGATGCTATTTTAATTTATATTCAAAGTGAGAATAGTAGATAAAAATAAATGTAAATTTCTACTTGTTATAAGACAGCTAAATATTTTTTAAGAAATTTTAATAGCCTAAGCTCTTAAATTTCCATAAAAAAATTTGGTTTGGGGTTTGGGGTTGAACTTCATTCGAGAACATGACTCCTTTTGCTACATTTTTAACCCTAGAACACAGGGTTTTCTCAATTTCTGGATTGCTGCGCATACATCATACATGCTATTATGATCTTAGAATCGTCAGTCAAACTGAATAAAGAGTAAAAGGGAGGTACTACTGAAGTGTATTTTATATGAATGGCTTACAGCTGACTTGGAATAACATGTAGGCAGCTGGTGCTATTTATACAATCAGAATAGACTATGAGGCAATGCCCTTCCCTGAACAATGGAGAGACTGTTTAAGAAGCTGATTATTACCTACAGGCTGACAATACACTGGCAGCAAATGGAAAACATGAGGTGGATACACTTGAAAATAAAAAAAAATAAAAAATATATGTATATATATATATATATATTTACATATATATATACATGTATATATATGTATGTATATATATGTGTATATATATATATATGTGTATATATATATATATATATATATATATATATATATATATATATATATATATATATATATATATATATATATATATATATATATATATATATATATATATATATATATATATATATATATATATATATACACACATATATATATATATCTGATTTGCAATTTTTGTAACACTTCACAAGGAAAAATCTATGGTTCCGTTATCATTTATAAATTTTTATCAAAATTTCAATTCTTTATATTGAAATAACATCTGCCCTTTTCATAAGTACTTTGTAATAAAATCACAGTTAGTACCATCAGCTCACTTAAATGTTACATAATGGTGGTAATATTTAGTAACCCCATTACTAAATATTATATAAATGAATTTATGAAGGCACCCTATTCACTTATTTGATAGTAATGATGCCCAGCTGCTACTGAATAGGGGTATGAAAAACAGCTTCTGCTTTATTCAGACTGTTATTGGATTAATCATGGATAGCAGATGCTTGACTATTGATTTCATACAAAGTCTGTAATAAATGAGGAGAACTAGACAGTGGTGGAGTGACTGGCAATAGCAAGGGGGGGGGCAAGGACTGGAGATATGAAACAACTGTATGGATTAATATGTTGTAATCAGCAGATGTGTTGAAGCAAAATTGAGTTTTTAAAAATGCTTATTGTATGTTATTGGCAAGGCTTGTGAATAAAGTAAAAAACTCCCATATTATTTATTAGCATGCGACAGTCTTTCTAGAATTACATAAGATACACTTGATTAGCAGGGTTGCTGTAATCCCCTTGATAATAACAAAGTTCTTGGAAATTAATGGATAAGCTACAAGCAGCAGTGGGTATCTGCAGAAACCTAATCAAGCAGTGTTTAACTGCATACATAAGTACTAGAACAAACTTGTTGAATTGAGAATTACTACTCTTGATAGAAACCCTGGACTAACTTAGTCACATGGTATGAGATGTTTGGCCAAAACAAGTAATAAAAATAATTAATTTTCTTTTTTAAAGGTTTTAATTTTTAACACCCTTGAGTGATGAAAAATAAGAAAATGTTAATGGCCATAACATAGATTAATAAACTTATAATATAGTCATTGTAATAGTAATATAACTAATTTAGGTATCTTGCAACTGGTGAAATAATCTAACAGGTATTTGATGTTTGAAATTGCAACACCAAGAAGTTGTAAATCTCTACAAGTCATAAATAACCAGTAGACAACCAGCTTGGTTATCAGTTTGAGTGATTCACTGACTGAAGAATGCAGCAGTAACATTAGTAAAAGTGAAAAAATACATTAATCAATGCCAAATTTGTAATTATTACCAACTTTGACAACTTAGCAAATTAGCCAAAACAACTCAGCAACACTCCTTGAATACAGAACCATCAATTCAGGCATAGAAGTGAAAATTGCTTCATTTTGTATCAAGTGTTACACGAAACAGTAGAATGACATGCAAATTCATGGATTTGACAAACACTTGGCAGATGCATCGTGCATATTTTACACTAGTTATAACATGTTAACACCATTTCTCACCCTGTAGCGCTGCATGCTAATTACTTTTGTTGAAACTCTACAGTCATTATATACACAGAAACAATTCCAAAATTCAAATTCAATGAAAAGCAGAATAATATTATGTTATAATTACTAGAAACTAACAGTTTACGTCATACAGAGGATCAATCCATTATTCTACTTTATATTGGTTTAGCCTAAAGCCATCAAATTGTTGATTAGCAAGGGTGTAATACCAGTGAGGGAGATACTAATTATAATATCTATTTTTCTGGCAATATAATTTGTCTGGAGGCATTCGGAGCACTTGCCTGGACATCTAGGAGCTCTCTAGGGGTGAAGGAAGGAAGAGAGATAAGGACTGCAGTGAAGAGAAGTTGGCTGGAGGAGAGGTGGTGAGTAACACTGATCAGATAGAAGATATCAGTGAGGTGGAATTCATGCTTTTAGAGTGAGAAGATTAAGAAATGATATATAAAACTATCCTAACAGAAACACACTATGCAGAGAGATGCAAGTTTGCAGAATCAAACTAATACACGAGAAGTTATCTTCTCTATTGAAAATATTTCAGACTTGCAGAAATAGTGGAGTTATTTTGCTAAACAATCAAATTACTGCAACAGTGTTGTTGGACAGCTTAAGGTCAGCAGGTTAGGGTCATGAACTTAGGGACAGCAGCTTGGGTCAGCACTATTTCACCGGCTTTCCATGTACCGATCTCAGATCGATCTCAGCGAGATCGATCCATGGAAAGACGTCAAAGATCGATCTCAGTCGTTCTGAGCTGGTCGGTCTGTAGAGCTCGAACTCAGATCGATCTCAAAGCAATAAGACCATGGAAAGACGAAAGAACAATCTGAGAAGTAGAAAAATGACTGCTCGCTAAAATGTTGTCTGCTAATGAAAATGATAACTTATTGTTAATTACTACGCAAAGTACTTATTAATTAAGATAGCCACCTTTTCAGGTGGCAAAACTTTGACTTTCAGTACAATGATTAAGAAAACTGAATTATATGCAGTAGAAGGTAAAAAATGGGAGAATTTAAATTGAATTTAAATGACTATTAAAACTTAGTTTCATTAGCTACTTTCTTTGTAATTTTAAGCTTAACAGTGCTGTGAGTTTATTAATAATCTGCAAGACAGCCATTAATTTTATTTAAGCTGTCAAGCTAAAAAAATAAAATTAATTATTTTAAATTGGCCAAATTGCCATACACTGAAAGCTTTGCTGCGTATAGTTTATAGCTGGGATTAAATTTTAGACTACGACCATCTTGTTTTCAACAGTAGTAGCTTTAATCACTCAAAAAGGTGAACAAATTATACTTTTAAAGTATCCTTCACTTAAGAGGAGGCAACTTCGCGAGATCGATCTGACGCTCTCATGGAAAAACTGTCGATCTGAGCACATTTCTCAGATCGATCTCAGCGAGATCGATCTGAGATCGGTACATGGAAAGCCCGTGATTGTTATCATGAACTGTAAATCATAACACTAAATTCTATTTCAGTATTAAACAGCCTGTACACTGCTTTTCATAATTTCTAAGACAGAGAGGTTAGAAAAGGTCAAAAACTTGACTTCAAATTGAAACTTGAGATAAACTTGAGTTCAGAAAATGTCCTGGCAATGGAATAAACAATGTCTATTCTGTCATATTTATCATTCTATATGTCCTTACAACCCAATCAACACAAGAATGGAGTCAGTATAGATTATTCTTATAGATTGCTAGAAGTTGCATTCCTATACACTTCTTACAATGTCTACAAGACTGTGACAAAGTTCCTTCACAGAAACTAAACCAGCAAGTTGGCTGCTGCATTCACTCCCCTATTGAGGTAATAAAACTGAGGCTATAATAGACTTACCGCCAACTTATCCGAGAGAGCCCTCTCATAGTTGAATGTAGCCACCAGCAAGCCCTGTTCACTGCTCGGAGTCACCACCATGTTGAAGTCACTCACAAAGTTGCCACTTATCCTGTTGACCTCTACTTTGCTGGATACGACCTTGACATCAGATGCTGCTAGCGTAGCTCCACTCAAACTCACCACCTGCAAGTCATAATAGACTTAGATGCAACATTTCAACTAGTTCTATATAACTTGGGGGTGACCTACCGAAACCTATCACCTTTTTCTTAGCTTGAAGATCTTGACTACAGCAGAATATATTAGCTGTGATTTCAGATCAGGAGTGTTAACATGCCAAATACAGTAGCTATATATTTTATCATAAAAATTCACTATGAACTTATGGGAAGTAATAAATCAAATTAAAAAGATGCATATAAACACAAAAAAGCTTTTACAAAACTAGAAACATAAAAATTGTAACTTTTGCTAAGAGAAGCATGTATGCATAGTGAGAGTAAATTATCTCAAGTATTACTCAAATATTAGCCCAGTTGGAAACGGAACTTGTCTGTTATTAGCACAGTAGTTATCTTATCTCCTCGCAGCGAGAAGCCATTATTTGCTCAAGTACTGAGCTAACAGCTGTTTATAAACGTAACGCAGTATCATGCCTTCCAGCGCTACAAATTGGTGCAATTAAGATAACAATAGCCACTATTTCAACTGTAGTCAAGAAAAAGCTTTAAAATATGTTCCAATATACATGCGTTGGGAATTTTAATAGCAAAAATATCTTTCATAATTTGAAATAAACAAAATAATTTAAATTGCTTTAAATTGTACGGGTTATAATTTATGAACATATAACTTATAGAAAAGATTACTATAATTATAATTTCATTAAAAAGCTTTTATTAAAAATGGCTTTTTACCTTGATAGTTGCTTTTCCAGGTGCCACGCCAACTATCAGCCCATTCTCATAGCGAACCACATTCTTATTGGACGATTGTATCAGGTGCTGGACGTAGCGGGTGACATCTGCAAACACCTCAACTTTCCCACCCCTCATGTACACGTCCCGTCTGTCGTGGACGGTGTAGAACTTAGTATAAACTCTCACCTCAGACGTCTGGTATCTGGGGTAACACTCTGCATTAACATCACGTCTGCCTGCTTGATTTCTACAACATAATACAAACTATAACTAACTAATATTGCTTGAGAGATCAAGAAAATCAAGAAGATGCTTTTTCTAGACACCAAAATGCTTGCACACTAAAATATTGGTAAATACGTAAAAAGATTTAATGGGTGACAAAGTTTTAAAAATAAACATTTTCTGAAAAGCAACATTTTAAATTATTAAATCTCAATCAACCACTTCATGGCTCTTAGAGCATTTAAACATTTCAAACAGTTAAGATAGCTATCAACTAATAAATTCACTGAATGATGAATTCAGGCATTTTTTGCAACGTTGATCAAAGAGTGATAATCTGAGATATTTCTAATAGCAACTTTTATAGCCTCAGCATGCCAAGAATTTCAGTTGACCTCCAGCTATACATACTTCAACCAGGTGTGAAGTTGACAATCATCATATGTATATAGTCATATTAAAGGAAGTGTCCAGGTAAACTGCTATAACCTTGTGATATCAAATATCTACTCACTGCCATAATTATCTCACATCACACTACATTTGATATTTTACACTCTCTCTACTCAATCAATAATTATTCAGTGAAACATAATCACTGATAGGAATATTACTACTTGGAAACACTGAAGCCAGTCAACTGTACAGCCTAACCAGTTTCCTGTATAACAGCTGATTGCTGATGGTTTAAAGTTGTGTAATAATACAGAAGGGAAGCTCTTACTTGGCTAATCATGTCCATGGCTAGAAGCTTCGTGCCAGATCGATATGTTATTTATGAATTGTTAATAATGATATATTAATCACATAAAATATTTATACTAAGTGTAGCCCTAGAGAGCTGCTGGCATATGAAGTGTGTATGAATTAAGTCTTACGTATTCATAATTATTATAGCTCTCTAGATAATTCCTACGCAGTTCATATTCCAAGGAGAAATCTAAACAAACATTAGGCAGCAAATATTCAGCAGCACAAAAGTTAGCCAGGAATATACCATGGAGAGTATATCTACGTAATGCATTTATATATTCAATTAAACAAAGAGGTATACTAGAATCGGTGAATGGTCCATCAAACGAAATGTATATAAACAATCATTCAGCAGGTTTATAAATTAATTAATTATTTAGCTGTATTATCAACATTATGTTTGGAGATCATTGTAAAGGGGAGATGCTGAGAATAAACAGCGAAACCAGAGGAAGTTGTGAGTCACACTGTGTCTGTAGTTATACTATTTATTAATTAGTGTTTATAGCAACACCCCAGGTGCCAACCAAATATCTATCAAAACAGAACATCTCTGTGAAGATGAAAGAATGTTTTTATAACTTCTGGTGATTCAACCTCTGCCAACCACTGGCCCAGCTATAATGTGCTGTTATGTAATAAGAAGTCTCACAGTCATAAATTAACAAAAACTATCTAGCAACCTCATTAGACTAGGTTCTCTGATTGAACAGTAGGTGAGGGGAGGTTAGACTCCTCCCAACTATAACAGTTGAAGCTCTCTAGAAATCTAACACCGGAATTTCAACATTATCTTAAAAGGAATTATTTATGTGTTGAAGCTTGGTTACGAAATACAATTTTTTTATAATTTCTCAATACAAAATAACAGGAGACAGAGGGTCAATGGTAACCCTACCAAAGGCTAGAAAATAGACCGAGCCTCACAATATTTATTTGAAAGCAGAACTCAGCTTACGTTTCAGCCTTGACCTTCCACCCCTTGACCTCGTGGAGCCTGTCGTCTGTTAGTTTGATGGACATCTGGACCGCCGGGTACCAGACCCTGACGTCTGCAGTGGCGGCCATCTTGTTATACTCAAACAGCACCTCCACTATGCTGGGGTCACTTCCTTCTCCACTCAGGTATATCATGTCGCACTGCTCAGATACCTGTAGAAAGAAATAGGTACACTAGATGATACCTGTAGAAAGAAATAGGTACACTAGATAGAAAGTAGGGCAGCTTAATACATAAAGTATGTTTATAGAAATTCTGAGCCCATACTAGTCTTTTTAGTATAATTATATAACACAAGTAAAACAGCAGAAATTGATTGATTTTCCAGATGAATTTCCCTTGAGATATAAAACAGAGATAGTTGTGTACATATTATATAATATACATAGATTGTACATTATATAATCTATTTATGTTGCGCAGTGACTGAATGGGTTAGAAACCCAACAAGTTTTACATCTGAACCAGGTTTGTGATTAAAGTTTGTAGATAAGAAGCCGAAATATTTAGCTTTATTAGCTTTCAAGAAACCATTCATGTCGCTTCTAAGCAGCTAGAACAAGATTTATTACGCTGTAAGATTATATACTAATGTTGTTGGGAAGTGACACTCCTGTCAGCAAACAATAGGATAGCAAGTCAGCAGTGACAGCAAACATGCATTGTACAGGGATGTCATTGTAATGAATCAAGTATTGTGACAGCTACATTCTTCAGCTGACACAACATGATGATTACATTCCAGCATGCAACTCCTCAGGAAGTCAGCGTGAAAGATGTCAGCCTGTTTTATCTACTGTTGGGTCAAGGACAAAAAGCTGCCCCACAAGCTAGTCTTCCATATGCAATTGTTTCTAAGCACTGCTTGTCCAAATATCACAAAATATTTATCTTTTGGGTTTTATTCTGGACTTCGAATTGTTGTTTTGGAAGAAATGTGAATTTTTAAGCTAAAATATTCACAAAGGTTTTGCTACGTAATGAATTTTTTTCAACTCTACTTTAACTTTCACTACCTAAATATACATCACAATACTATAGAAAGTCATAGTTCATTACACAATGCTTTGAAAAGCTGAGAGGAAGTTGGAAAAGCTAAATTGAGAAAGATGAGTCACTGCTTTTATCTATCCTTAAAATCTTCACCCATCATCAATTGTAAAAGTTACATAGCGAACATACAAGTTGAATGCTCCTTTCAAAATAGTAACAAGTAATCAACACCTGCGATATTTCAACACATTAATTTCTTATTTATGTGCATTTAGAGAAGGCAATATTTAATAGCTTTTAAGACCACAAATTTTGACGTCAATTTTTTCAAGTTAGAGCTTGCCAGAATTTCTGAAATTGGCCCGGCCAACTGTAGGTTAGTAAGTTACTTACCTCTAAAATGCTGGAGCGGGTTGACCTACATTTGCTCTTAGAGTTGACCAATGAGATTCTGCCACTCCGGTCGATGGCGTACAGCCATACCGGGACAGTAGGAACAGTATCAGTCAACTGTCTCAGACTCACCAGCTCATGTGTCTGTAAAGTAACATTAAACACTTTGATGTCCAGCATTAAACTTTTGATGAAGTTTTTGCACTGATAAATATATAAATGAGAGCAATTATCCTGTCCATTAGGAAATACATCATGTATAATAAATAACTATAAATTTTATAATTTATTGTATAATAACATTGCAAAATATAAAATATGGCTTTTCATTCCAAATAGAAGGTGTTGAGTATTATATACTATAACATAAATTTTAATGTATAACCGCCATAATATTCTCATGATGTTATCATTATAACACAATGCTATTATAATAAATTATATGGTATTTACAGAAAAAAAGTTAATTTGAATCACATATAATTGGAATGTACAATAGCAAATCTTATAGATCTCACTGTTGAGCATTACGGCTGTATTATCACAAATATTACAGCAAAGTGGTTGCGGTATCATTCATCCCCCTTCAACTCCCTCTAACCCCTCCCTCCACTCCCCCAACCCCCTCCACTAGCTTCAACCCATCTTCCACATTTACTGAGCAGCTGATTAAATTAGCATTATTTAAGAACTTTAAGGTTGACTGTAAATTCATTCATGAAATGAAATATTGGTATGTTTTAAAACCACAATTTCTAACCAATATCTCAGTGCTGGTCATTTCTAACCACGTCATTAAAGTTGGAATGAATTCCAGCATGGCTACTCAACAGTTGTTATTGAAAAATTTGCATAATTTAAACAAATGATTCTGACTGAATTGGAATAGACCATGTAAGTTTGGTACATTTAGTACCTTGTACCAATTCTAGAATACTCACCACTATAACTTATATAAACTTCTGCAAGTTCAAATGCAAAATGCATACTTCTAGGAAATAGCTGTGCAACTTTTATTACATGCATTATTTTATTTCGTATCTTAAATTTATGAATCATGAGTTCATTTTTCAAAATGTTTAATTTAAGTGCTTAAAAAATGCAAATAAAAAGTACAAGTTTAAAAAAATACCCTGGTGCAAATTGACCACAGCCCCAGCTGTTTTGGCAAAACACATTTAATGACATTTTCATCGACATAGTGGTAAATGGGCTGGTTGTTTTTGGCAGATGGGTAGCACGCTGGCTGGCTGCAACTTTATACAATTCTGATTGGCTGGACTCTACATGACCAGCTAATGATTGTATCTGATTGGCCTAATAATTCATTTGCATTTAAAAATGTAGAGTTTTATATAAGTTATAGTGGTGATGTTTTAGGGTTGGTATAACACACCCCTTTTTTGTTGAGTTTTATAGTCTGATCATGCTGTAGTCATCTACAATACTTCAGTGTATGGGGAAATTATTAGTATTACGAAATCTGTTTTGGCTTATATTGCTATGCCAGTTTTCTGACTTAGTTTTTCATCAACCATATGCAGGCTGTTCTAACTTGAGTGATTTCATCAAAGGTAGACATTACTTAGACCTTAGAACATCAAATCAACCAGTGCTGTTACTTGGTTTTATTGCAAAGCAGTAGTGAGAGCATAGCACACTTGCACAGTCACCTAGCTGCAATGGCAGTGGCCACACTAAACTCACCAGTTTTATTAAAATATCTTATGTAAGGCACCTAAATACACTAGCCTAGTCTGTTAGTATGTAGAGCAGTAACGCAGTTACAGCAGTCACATCACCCCTCTCTATCCTGTCTACCAAGTACAGAGGTTGCAAAAATGATAATCATTTCATGATTTAGTTTTAAATCAATGCATATTACTGAATACATTCTCATAGTCTGATTATTTTGTGCTTCAGCCTATTTTAATGTGATAATTTAAAAAATTGCTTCACATGCATATTACAAATGCATGAACCCACGCTAACCATAAATTATTTGCTTGTGCACTCACTACTGTTTTATTTTAAATTTATATAGCAGTAGCTTTTTTAATCAATCACATATTAATCTGCAAGAGTTTAATTGCACAAATAATGTAGACATTTTGTATAAAAATTAGTATTAACATGTAATGCCTTGCATGTGGGTCTATATTGCCAGTTGGTATCATCACCTATAATACCATGTTGATAACCCTTTCTTGTATACGATTTATTTAGCGAAACAGCATGATTATCTTACAAATGTACTGACATCAGCCATGGGACAATATAGTCTAGACTCTAGAGTCTAGACTCTAGAATCTAGACTCTAGATTCTTTTAACTGTGAAGTAATCAGCCTCAAACTATTGCTGGATGAAGTGCCTACACTTAGCTGTGAAGCTACTGCAATAACATCAACAATTTTACTAATGAGTTTTCAATACATGTTTTAGTCAGTTGGGTAAAATACAAAGGTTCTCTGGTATATGCTAGAATAAATGATGATTAAACATTGGATTTGATGAACATTTTTTTCATATTGTGTGATGCAACATGATATTTACAGAGAAACCGCTGATTCCACTAAAACTGTAATGAAGGCATTATATTTCAACACTGACTGCATACAACAATGTTACCAACAGAATATTATCCAAAATAAGCATCGAGTCTGAGCTGCCATTTTATTTCACCCAAAAACCATTAATATCAGACTTTAGCTTACAAAGCATAGTGGTATAGCACATGCATATACAATAGCACACCAAAAAAATTTTTATAAAGTGCTACACTTTATTGGTTACCAAGGGTGGCTGCAGAAAGCACAGCAGAATATTATAATCTTTTCTAAAAGAGGTGCAAACAGTAAGCTTACACCTCCAGGACTATTTAGGATATCAAGTCTTTTATGGGTTGATTGCTCTTTTAACCTGGATTCTAAGGATAGCAATTAATTTAGTTTAGAGTTACTGCATTCTAGTCAGTTGAAAATGACCTTTCTTTCCAGGTGGCATGGCCAGGAAATAAGTAAATACTGTAAGAAGATCGCCATGGTATAGTAGAAATAGGTGTGCTCCGGAAGCACTATAGTGAAGTTTTAATGGCTGGCATATGGTGTTGGATACTAGCCCTCAGAATGTTTTTGTCATCTTCCTGCCTCAATGGTGGTTGATAATTACTTTGAGTGAGGAAAAACATGTATTGAAAACTCATTAGTATAGCTTCAGAGCTAGGTGCAGATATTTGCTCGAACAATGACTTGAGACTGAGAAGCTCACATTAAATATCACTTAAAAATGAAGCAAGCTGCTAACAAAATTACTTCATAGTTGAAAGAAACTGGACTGTATTGTCCTATGGCTGATGGCATTGCATTTGTGGGATAACATGCTGTTTCACTAAGGAAATCATGTACAAACTGGTGATGATACCAATTGTAACAGTATAAACTAGCATGCCAAGCACTACAGGTTAAAGCTCATTTTTATGTAAATCGTCTATGTTGTCTATTGCTAAAAGCTGTGCATTTTAACTCCTGCAAATAAATATGCAACCAAGTTGAAAAAATTACTGTTGTAATTTTTTTAAGTAAAATAATGGTGGGTACATAAGCAACTAATTTATGCTTAGCACATGCTTATACATGTGTTCGTCAGTGTGCTGTAAATATATGCTAGTGCTGATAAATATGGTGCAGCACTGCCATTACAGTTCGCTGACTGTGCTATGCTATTGCTACTGTTTTGCAATAGTAACAACAGTGTTTGATTTGCTGCACCTAAACAGTGTCTACCTTCGATGAAATCACCTAAGTTATATAGCTGCCTATGGTTTATTACAAACCAAGTCAGAAAACTGGCATAGAAATATAAGCCAAAACAGATTTCGTAATACTAATAATTTCCTCATACACTGAAGTGTTGTACATGACTACAGCATGATCAGACTATAAAACTCAACCAAAAAAGGGGTGTGTACCAACCCTAAAACATCACCACTATAACTTATATAAAACTCTACATTTTTAAATGCAAATGAATTATTAGGCCAATCAGATACAATCATTAGCTGGTCATGTAGAGTCCAGCCAATCAGAATTGTATAAAGTTGCAGCCAGCCAGCGTGCTACCCATCTGCCAAAAACAACCAGCCCATTTACCACTATGTCGATGAAAATGTCATTAAATGTGTTTTGCCAAAACAGCTGGGGCTGTGGTCAACTTGCACCAGGGTATTTTTTTAAACTTGTACTTTTTATTTGCATTTTTAAGCACTTAAATTAAACATTTTGAAAAATGAACTCATGATTCATAAATTTAAGATACGAAATAAAATAATGCATGTAATAAAAGTTGCACAGCTATTTCCTAGAAGTATGCATTTTGCATTTGAACTTGCAGAAGTTTATATAAGTTATAGTGGTGAGTATTCTAGAATTGGTACAAGGTACTAAATGTACCAAGCTTACATGGTCTATTAGGAAACTTCAAAAATAATCAATAAATCTGGCGCTAAGACAATCAAGGAGATTATTCAGTGAACTGGCCTGCTGGGAAATTGCACAACCGGCTTACTCAGCAAATAAGCAGACGGGTGGAGATAAAAGAAAACTTTTTGCTTGAGAAAACTGTGATGGCATTTGATTGAAGTCGCAGTTGGAAACTGAAGGACCGGTTGACTGATAATTTGATAACAGTTGGTTATTTGATAGTCTGTCTAAACATTAGAAATAGTTTTATGGGTTTATAAGCAGGGAGAATTCATTAGTTCAGAGGTTTCCAACCACAAGGCAAGTTCAGAAGCTGGTCAGAAGCTTTTGATGTTAACTTCTATAGGAAACATTAAATCATGTTTGGTAAGAAGAGCTGATTAGGCAATACCTCCCAATGGTTCTCACCTTTGATAGATTGCAACAAAAAATACAGGTAAATTGGTTTTCGGTGCAAAAAAATGATAAAGCTTAATCACCCAGCCTAAAAAAAGTTCCTTTCATCTAAACTTTCAGGAATGATTTTATCAGTTTTAGGTAATGAATTTAAGCTGTAATTTTTCAACTTGTAAAAATATTATTTTATGTAACAGTCCATTACAAAGGTGGCAAGTGGTATTGTTTGAACTACAGGGAATGCAAACAGAGGCCTTTATTAGTTTGAAAACACACTGCAGGGCAATGCAGTGTTGAACAATGCAAACCCTACTCTAAATCAATGTTTTCTGTGTATAATACAGCCACTTGAACTAATTCAATTATCAAAGGTCAGCCGCTTTATATTATCACTATTTTTATAACTGCTTTTTGTTTATCTTAAAGCAGAAAATGTTTGACTCAATTACGTGTAATAATTATATTGTATGCTGCATAACTGTTCAAAGTAATGGCTCATAAGTTCAGTATTACATGCACACGCTCAATACTGCAGAACTACTAGTTATAAATTCAGCGTTACATACACACACTTACTACTGTAGAACTATTAGTTATAAATTCAGCGTTACATGCACACACTACTATATGCTATTAGTGAGGAGGTTACAATCCAAGCAGCAGTAACTGTCCCAGTAATTTTGCAAAAATTTGTTATAATTAAGAGTAGAGAAATTTCTAGAAATATAATACATTCTAGTCATATTTGGAACACCAAACCGCTACAACTTGAGAAATTAACTCAGAAACCGGGACTGCGAGATGATTCTTGGAAGAACTAAACCGCACAACTTGTGTTAAGCTGAAATTATTAACCCAAAAGTATTTAAAATCAGGATAAGATGGTTGATATTTGCAAAAAATACAAATAACAGAATGATGAGCAGTCAATGTGTCTTTTCATGTATTTATCTTGTAAATTACATGATCACGCAGCTTATCTCAAACAGTGTAATTCAGACAGTTTTTTTGATGATTTCTTAGAAATGGTAGAAATTAATAAGACAGAAAACCATAGACATTAAAAATATAAATAACTACTATATAATTAATTAAATAGGGAGCAGCTGTAGTCTAGGGGTTAGAGCACTGGCTTAATAAACCAGTAGCCATGGGTTTGACCCCCAGTAAAGGCCATTGGTGATGTTAGGAAGAGCATTCAGTCATAGTTACTCCTGCACCACATAATAAACCCTTTACCCTCACAACTATAAACAGCTTGATATAATTTGTTAAATAACTAAGTTTGCTGATACATTGTATTGCTTTGGGAAAGTTGTTTAAAAGTAAACGGGACAGTTGATAGACCCACCTTGAGTACAGGTACCAGGTGAGTAATTTGATCCGCTCTGGACAGAGGTATAGGTGTAAGTATTGTCCTTATCTGCTCCCCTTTGGTTGTAACGTACTCCATAGTCCACCTTATGTTGGCCTCTAATTCCACAGTTGGCCTTGACACCTCAAAGTTTAGCTTGATGACTTCCTGAACCCTACAACAACAGCAGCAACCGGTGACAGCAAACAGGGACAGCAAACAGTACATTTTAGATTAATAAACTAACAAAATTGTACTATCAGAGGTGATCTGCATCTCTTTGAAGTGGTTATCTACATTTCTGATAGATGGTTATCTACAGCACATTGCAGTGTCAATCAACAGCAAATTTGCTCATATTACTAACTTTGAGTTTAGAGAATAGAAATCTCTAAGTAAACAATACTAAGAAATCAAAGAACTAAGTGACCATAATATGAATGGATACTCAGTGTGACACTTGAATTACCTTTTGTGACAAGTTGAAGAGTTTAATGACTCACAGTTGATGAGCAGAAGATAAGCTAACTAAATATCAGAGGATGTCCTTACTACAGGATATACTTAGCATATGCTTATCACATTGATACAGCAACCATGTGTTTGTAGTCTGAATTTATCATGTTGGATTCTTTTATAATTATCAAATACACGCTGAAGTATATTGTATGGGGATCACCACAGTTAAATTTGAAAAAAGTAAGTTAGATTATACAAGATTGTAGACAGGAGAAGTGAAAGGTAGTTTTCTGTACTAAATGATAGAAAATATTTATTTTAGCAGTAATCTAAAACCCTACACTGTAAATAAAAAGTTCATTTTTGTTATTTCAGCTAATGAATTAAATGAAGTTGTTAGATTCACTGGGGCAGGTCTGCAGGCTATGAGAGTTGGTAGACAGTCTAGGAAATGACTCACTTGAGGGATGGCACGACGCCAGCTGCTGCCAAAGCTTCAATATCCACCACACTTTTGCTGCCAGCTCTACGCATTCTCACAGTCCATCTTCTAGGATCTGAACTATTCACAGACTTGAGAGTCAGTCCATCGCCAAGTTCAACTCTGCAGTAAATACACAGTTACTATAAATAACTCAAATATATTCTACTAAATGGAGAGTGGAAGACCTTTGAAAACTCTTTTTTTTAATTGTACTCATTTGTAATGACCGATTTGTATTGGCTAGTTTGAGGTCACTTTGAAATTTGGCAAATAAATAACTCTTAGGTAATTCAACTGCCAGCCTCGCCCAAGTTTTGCAGTTAATAATGGAGTAACATGATTGATTTACAACTTGCAAGGTTTCTACAGACATATGCCTGTATATTATTGGTTTTCATATTTCACAGGATTATTATACTGTGTGCTTAGAGTTCTGGATGGGCTATTGAAGTCCCTTTGATGTTGAATCAAGTCGCCAGTCAAGTGGCCACTCATCTACTCACTGTTATAACTCTTCACTGTGAAATACTACGCTATACTACGACCTGCTACTAACTACTGTGTTAGAGGATCACACCCTCGGTGTTACTGATCCTTTCTATTGAATGGTGTCTAATTAACATGAGCAGTTGCAGACGAAATGCCACAGTCTCTGGCTGGGTGATTTCCTGTGGTTTGATAAAGGTCATAACCGGTTTTTATGGGCATTCAAATTACTCTAAAAAGCCTTTAATGGATCATAAAGTGGTTGAAGAGCAAAAACAATTTTATTATTGCTGGCCTATCTCTGTTGACTTTTCCTAATGGACCATTTCTGCCTTCCAGAAGCTTGTCTAGTTAGTATACCTAGTAAGTACAGTGCAGTAAAGGAGAAATTTTAATAGTTCAAGTTCCTCAACTGTCTTTGATAATTTTGGTTTGGGGCATAGGATGGGATTCTCGAATGCAAAATAACATTTTTCACTTAGAACATGGGCTTCTCAATTTCTCCTTTACTATACCAACTCTAAGGAACAGGGGATCAGAAAGAACCTGGTGACTAAGCAATTTAATCAGATAACTAAAAACTTCTTTCTAGAAGGATCTTAAAGAAGGTTTGATTCCTTACCTGACAACAAACAGATCCACTTCAGAGGCTGGGTACAACTTGACAGCTGCCGTGAACACCTGACCCACCTGCTGGGGTCTGTCTGGTACAGAGAGTCCTATATTAGCATCCTCCCTTATCTCTTTGTTACCATGACGATCATCAAACATCAACACAACCTCTCCGACAGAGAACGCATCATCTGGTAGAGTGAATGAAGGCAAGTAGTTAGAGTTCAGTGTGCAGACCTCAACGCTTTGCACGTCAAAATACACGTCAATATCTCTGGAGGACCACCACTCGTACGGCAGTGGGACGGTGGCCATACATATCACAGCCTCACTTTCAGCTCCGCCATCTTTCTCCAGGAAACATGACCCCGAGACTGTCTCTAAGTTACTCTTCTTAGCAAACACTCTCACACACAGACTGGTCTGCAGGTGGTGGTCGCTGTGAACTAGCACTTTGAGATTAGGCTTAGTGTTGGTCACAGTAGTCTGTACGAGATGGGCGGTGATGTTGGCGTACCCGTCTATATTCACAACTTTTAGCGAGAGTGGATCGGCGTTGCTGTAGTCATTGAGGGCGTAGGTAATGTTCTGCTCAGCTCTCAGACTACCGAAATAAGATGAGATTTTCGTAGCCGTGTTTTGATTGTATATATAAAAGGACTGTCTTTCTACGGATTGCGTGTCTACTGGATATAGAGTGGGAACTATAGGGTGGACTAAGAACCCCTCCCCATTTTCTACTCTTATATCTTGATTGGAACTCACTCCTAAAAAGGGTAAAACAGAAAATGCAGGCCGCAGCAAACTCTCTTATCATTAGCATCATAAAATATCATTAGCCTTACATCTACTTTGATCTAGTCTGATAAATACAAGTTAGATTAATTAAAGACTAAAAAGAGACAGTTTGAAATAGAATGTAATTACATCATAAGTTGTCTTGGTATAAAATGAAGTAGCTTGATCAGCATAAATAACAACTTTGCTTAGCTTAGTAAACCGCAGTCGTGCCTACTACACTAATTTACTTATACTAATATGCCTTTGTACTTGCTAATCAAATCTCCATACTCTATTCATAATGTCACAAGGGACTACTAACTACATATTTGAAAACATTGCCTATAAATGAGGTTGACAGCCAGCATTAATTAGCATTTCAGTGCACGCAGTATTATAATATTAAACACGTTAGTCAATCACAATACCCTTCGCTTCTAACCCATCCTATTCATTGCGACTTCTTGTGTGAATTGATTAGAACGTCGCGTCACAAAATCACTAAGCTACGTTAAATGCATTCCTAATTTTGAAAAGTTGTAGAACATATTATCTTTCTAGTAGTATTGAAATGGATTTTTCAATGTCTATAATTTGTCAATATAGTGTAAACAATAGTCCATACTAACTTGTGCAAATGTCAAATTATTTTAATAAAGATTGGCATGTCAAAGGTTTTGCTACACTGCATTGTGTTTTGTGACCACAAATCTAAGCAATTTAATTGTTTTGCACCAGTGCCAACATACTCGTAGTACAAAATATTAGTGTTGTGTTAGAAGAGGCATATCTCTTACTAAAACTATGCTAAACATTTCCCATCCCTTATACAATTGTCATTCAAAGCAAGTGACTTCTTTGAGGGTTATTCAATAGTCATACATAAAAAACTGAAATTTATACTGGAATCTTGAGCAACACAACAAGTTACAGGATATCACATGCCACAGTAACAGCCCTCAATAGTGGAGTATAGGAGAAATGATCATATTGATATTGATGACACAACTAACACTATAGTCAGCAATGGCCCTTACATGATTGTTTTAGTTAATACTCATATTTGCAAATTTTAAACTACCTCAACCTGAGGTTTGGGTATTGAATTACTCAATTACTATTAGTACATCATCACCATGATTAAACACCTATAGCTATGCTCTTCGGTATTCAAATTAATATCCATGCAATCTTTGCCATAGTAGCATATTATATTTAAAATCAATGTTCTGGGTTGCCTTCGATTTAAGTTAAAGCAACAGGTAAAATGTTGATTAAAAGCAGGTGCAAAATGAAAATATTTGAGGCATGTGGCTGTGCATGTTTTGTGTATTTCATCAAATGTTCTACATTGACACTAATTTGTTGCAGTTTTCAAAGTTGGCATTTCAACCCTGACTACAAACCAAGAGGCATATTGATATTGATGAATCTAATGTAAGATTACAGCAACTTCATAATTACATGAAATGTTTATTATTATATGATCACTTCAACATGCCGTAATGAAAAATTGATACCCCAAAATTAGTGTTATACTCATATAGGCACAATGACAAATCAAATACTGTGCAATACTGAAACACTGTTAAGCTCAGCTACTTTTACTTTTGATAATAAAATAGTGCACTTACCATCTACAGAAGAGAAAAGCAGCAGAAAAGCAACTGGAAATATGAACAGTATTTGCTCTAGTGCCTTGGAACTAGGGAGGATAGAGTTAAACTTCATCTCTGCTATACAAGATGAAGATAGTCTCGCTTTTAGTTTTTAAAAAGTTTAAATCCTTTCAGGTGGCATGATGAAAATTTTACTTTCCAGTTTTCAAAAATATTGACTGAAATTGAGAAAATTAAATCAAACCAACGTTCGGTTTCTCAGTTTACAACTATTACTAAAGCCTGGAGTCGCTAAAAGTAAAACCAGCCCTATATTTATAACTTATAAATTAATATTAATGTAAGTTATAACCTTTCGCAGTAGTAATGTTAATAAACAGACGTGCAATTCACCAATAACACCAGACGGAACTGGCTGTAGTAACTGACACTGTTCAGTAGATAGCGATTGGTGTTTAACCAGTATGCGATCAATGAAGCAGATTACAAACTTTCACTCCAACACTTTGATCGATAAGCTTCGGTTAGGGCACCTACGGGCATAATGCAATGAATTAAACCTTGTTTACATAGTGTAATTCCGCATCAAAACTTTTTGCTTGACACAGCCTAAGTGCATAACGTTTCATTCAGTTTTACAATGTCATTATAAAAATTTTTATTTTGAAAACACCAGTTTTTTTTAATTACGTATAATTTTAAATTTAAATTATTTCAACGACAATCTTTGTGTGTATTTGGTTATGATTAAGGGACGCGATATATTTTCACGTGTAGTGGTTTCATTTTGACACGCGATTTAATGAAACAGAAGAGAAGAGGGATAACTCTAATTTATTCTGCAATGAATTGCCAACGTAAGAGAAATAATATGTTGGCTTTAGGTTTAAGTTTCTAAAATTTCATAATCATAATTTTTGGTGATTATTATGTATTTTTTTAAATCTACATTATTCCAAGCAATTTGTCATTTTTCAATTTTTTCTATATCTTAATTTTAAATAATAATTACTAACTCATTATCTTACAATTATTTAAACTGCCATGATAAATTGACATATCATATACATACATATATGTATGTATGTAGTCAGTCAGCAAATATATGTCTTAAATAGTTGTTCATAATAATATATTATGTATTAAGTGACAATATGTATCATAATAATTTTCTATTATGCATTAAAAGTGCTTTAAAATTAAGGGTTGCATACAACCGCGTAATCGACTAAAGTTTTGCGTTTGTTTTAACAGACATGCTCAGAAATAGCAATACCAAACATGTTTGATAAAAATATCATAGTGTATAATTGTCTCATTTATTATATTATGTTGTGTAATAAACACTATAAGTTTATTATTATAGATGTTGTCATACATACAATGTGTATCATACAACTGTAGGAGCAGCTGTGTTCTAATGGTTAAAGGACTGCATGGCATTAAAGTGAACACAAAGTCAATGGTTTAAATCGCAGTAAAGGCCATTGGTGATGTTGAAAATAGCATTCAGTCATAATTGCTCCTGTGCTGCATTAGAAGGTTCATTGTGCTTTTTCTATCTTTTGTTTGCAGGTTATAGAATGGAAAATTATTTATATACAGTTGAGCTTTCACTTCACACTAGAGAGCTACTGCAACACTGTAGGTACAAGATAACATTATATAAATAGATATTATTGCTATATTCATCAGTACAATAGACATAGAAATAATATTTTCAAGAGTATCCACACTAAGTTCAATATTTTAAGGCCTAAGCCATAACTTCGTATAAAAGCATTATAAACTCATGTTATGACATCATGCCGTAGAATTATTCTAAACAGATACTGTTGGTTTTGAAGATTGTATTTTAAAAGTTTTTAAAGCTTTCAACTACTATTTTAGATATAAGTTATTATTTTAATGATAAATATTTTGCAGTAATTAGTTGCCTGAAAAATAATATTCTTTCAACACAAGAAATATTATTATCCTGTATTTAGTAGAGTTATGACTTACATTATGTAAAATACCCGCATATAAATTAGCAATCTGATACACGTTTTTGAAAAAAAACAACCTGGGAAGGAAGGTTAAAATAATTAAAGGGCAGCAAAATAAAAATAGGCAGACCGCAGTAATGCCTAGCTTACTGGAGAGTGATAGAGATACGAATAAACAGAAACAATTCAAATATATTTCCGTAATATCTTTATAAAGAATGGTATCTGAAAATAAAATAAAAATTCTGCTTTATCATTGTAATTATATGCACAATAAAAATAAATAAGAAGACAGCTTGGAGCCAGCCAAAGTCTAATTGTAGTGACTTGGTCATCTGTTAATACTGAAAGAGGGAGTTGTCATTTCGGTCTACAAGTAAGTGGTGGGTCGAATTCTGGAGAGACTGTAGTATTTATTGGAGAGCCAATCTTGAATTTTCCTGTGAGCGGTACGACCTTCGTTTAACCTTTGACCAGCTTTGTTAATTTTACTAGCATTGCGGCGAAGATAGAGTTGAGTTTCATATTGCATCTGTTGCAGTTTGGCTTCTCCTATTTCATTCAACATGAAGTCTTCAGACATGTAGGGGTTGAATCGAAAGTATGTTTGGGCGGGAAGTAAATCATTCATCACTGTGTGCACGTCTGCAAAACAGAAAGACAAGCTATTAGGCAAGTGGACAATAACATAGCGAGTACTTTGATGTTATTTTCAACAGGAAATATTGTTAGCAAACATTATAAATCGTTTTTTTCACATCTCTATTTTTTGACTCATTAAATCATTCCAAAAAGATAATGCTTTTTAAAAAGTTCCAAGTAGAAAAAATAAACAGCTGAAGTTTAAACAAAAATTAAGAAACTATTTTAGATGTTACAAGTAAAGAAAAACATTTAATACTTTTTTATAATAAAATTAAAAGTTATAATAGTTGCATACTTAAATTAAAAATTACAGAAGCCATCACATGTTATGTTGAATATTTTGATATTTTGTATTAATAAGCAATAATTCATGACATAAACATTTATGGCTTCAAGACTAGAAAGTTCAAGTGTTGCTTTGCATTTCTTTCTCGAAGCTAAAAATTACAAACATATGCTTTAAGAACAGGTAAGTACTTTGTACATTAATAGTAAGAAATCTAGTTTTATAGCCTAAGTTCATTGCATGCTCACTTTCAGTGTTAGTGGCGCTGTGTATTATGGTCCCCAACTTATGCTTCAGACTGCTCACAGAGTCCTGACTATGAGTGTGAGAGCTTGGCTCATACCTTCCATTACCAACAGACACAATGCATTGCACCTCCTCATCCGGCCACAGCATCTTAGCCTCATGGATGGCTATGGCAGTCGGGTTGTTGTTCAGTACGCCCCCATCCTACAAATTAAACACTAACCTTTGTGAAAAGAAATTCAAAAACTGCTGTATTTATTAAATGATAATGCAATATATGTGGCTATTACAGTAGGAAATGCTTCTAAAATGTATTCGCATCTAAATATTTAAAATGAAATTTCAAAGTTGTGTCCCCAATCAAATAACACAGACAACTCCCAATTATAAACTGATATTAGAACAGGTAATCCTGCTGCGAACCTGATGAATGAAATCTCCTAGTTTGAAGTCTTGGAAATAGCCGGGGGCTGCCGAGGACGCCCGGATGGCCTCCCACATCTTGGCGTCACACGTGCCGGGGTACTGAGACGTGGTGTTGATGTCATGGTTGTAGTTGCGGAAGACGTAGTTGTAGGACAACTCCGCCATGACAGTAGAGACGAGGGCTATTCGAGGAGAGAGACCGTCTCTTACTGATGACAGAAGTGTCCTATCTTCTCCCAGCTCTTCTCTGTGGAAGGTAAGAAAACACAATTGTTATAGAATACCACGACGATACATAGCGTGGCTGTTGGAAATTACTGGTGAGTTATTATACTAAACTAATAGAGAGATGCCTAAACATCTACTCATAATTATACTGATGCTACAAGTCACGCTGCCATCCCAGTTTGAGGCAGCATAGAATTAGGTTTAAAGTTTCAATAAACACACTGACAGACAAATAATAAATTTCATTATAAGATCATAGAATATAATTAAACAGCTTGCTTTATATTGCTTAGAGTACTTTACAATAATATTATAATATTTTACAATAAAAGTTATGCAAGAAGTTGAAGATTGCCATGAATAAAATATTTCAAATTATTTGGTAAAGCCCTGCCAAAATTCTTTCAATTCTTTAACAATTATCATTATAATTAGTTGTAGCAAATTAAACTTTATATTAATAAGTATTTAATACAAAAATCAAAATAATTATTACAATGACTCACTTGAGGATGCCTTCCCACACCTCCATATCATAGTAACTGTGTCTAGTGAGCAAGTTAGCTGTACCAGCTAGTGCCCCCCTGTTGAATATTTTCTGACTACACTCCTTGTAAACCTCCTCACACCTGTGACACCATGACACAATTGACAAAATGTTGATATAGTTATAAGGATGAGTTAAATTTAAATATTTAGTTAATTTTATAACAAACTACTATTAGAGACTTGGTTGAGACTTGGGTAATGCCATATAAATAATAAAATAATAGTATAGTTTAATTAATGTACAGTCATAGAAGATTGGACACAAAAACATTTTTTCTTAAATTTAATCACACAAGACAACAACTTTTCTTCGGTAAAATATGTAAATACTTTAATAAGGCTGATGTTCAGAATTAGAATTGTTTTTTTTTATATAAAAACATCAAAATTTAAAGCTCTAGGCACAAAACACCAATATTTTTTTAATTTTTAGCACAGCTAAAAAAGAAGCCATCTGAATGAAAAATATCAAGTTTAATCATTTAGATTTTAGAAAACTCGTTAGTAGCTCATATCAGTAGTTAATTTTAAGACTGGTGTGTAACTTAACAACAACGTACCTATCAAGAGGCATTTTTAAAGCTCCAACCAGAATTGCGAGTAGACCACCTGTGCTCACTCCAATTATGTAGTCAAACTTTGTGTGTATTGGAGCCCCACATAGAATCTCCAGTTGTTTGAGTGTTTCTATGGCAACCAAGCCTCTGTAACAAAAGACAAATTTGAATAAAAAATAAAATTTAATAAGACTAACAGCAATAAAAAGAGGACAGATATATTTAACACTATTTCAATGTCAAAATATCGAAAAACAATTTTTTTGTATAAAAAATCCATTGAAGTGTAATTTGCAAAACACCAATGCAAACAAAGAAGCGAGCTGTATTTTACAACCAGAGTTATTCCCCTTGCACAATACTGAAACCCTTCATGTGCAACAGCAGATAACTGTTATTTCATGACCAAATTTTCATTTCTCAAGAAAGTAATTTTTCTATAAAATTTAAAGCAATTTGATGGCCATTTACTAATTCCCAGGCCTTATGGGGCTGCCACACTACAGTCGAAACGACATCTTGAACGTCACAACTGTTTGATTTCTGAACGCAACTGTCATCGCTGAAGTTGAGCGATCAACCAATCACTGACTGGCCAGGTAAACCCTGATTGGTTAAGTGCTTTTACTTTTTCCACGTGCTACTAGCGAGCATTATTATTTGATTTGGTTCTTCGAAAATTATATTATTTTACTTTTAAAATAATTATGATGAAGTTATGTATGAAAATCTTGATAAATTATGAAAATAAGTATTTATTAGATAATTTTTGCTAAATTTTATCTGCATAATATTTAGTTTTTCTAATTTGATTGAATTTTATTAGGGCAGTTAGTTCTTTAGGCTAGTGAATGAGCTTGAATAAAGCTAGGTAATCTCATTAAATAAAGCTAGTAATTTTGAATAATTTAAGCTAGTCAATTAGAACTAGTAAATCTTATTAAATAATGCTAGTAAATCTCAACAAATTGCGATAAATTTGATTGCTGGTTACTGTGGATACTGCAAAAACTGAGATATGGCATTCCTATTGGTTTAAAAGTTTACTGCGAGACTAGAGACAGTTAGCTTTCATCGTTCGTAGTGAACTGTAGTGTGACCAGCAAAAAGTAGGATGTGACGTTGAAGGTATGCGTGAGCAGCTCTAAAATGGCCGCCACAGTCGAGTTTCGACTGTAGTGTGTCATGGGCATTAAGGTTCTATAATAAAAATAGACATGCAATATATTCTGAAGAACACAAAGCTACTGGTTTATGACATTTGAAACATAATTAGAAAGCAAACACATAACAGAAGTAAGACTTGTGTACTGAGAATAGTTACATGGTAGCCATGACAATGGGTATAAACAACAACCACTAATAAAGTAAAGTAAAATAGCCTCAAGTGTAAATATTTAACTTCACAAAGCCTACTAAACATTTTCAAGTTCAGATGTGAAATGAGTTAAACCAGAAGGGTGGAAATGTCTAACCTGGTTCCTCCACCATCTATGCTCAGTATTTTGATGCCCTTTGTGTTTATTTGCTGCCGATGACCTAGGACAGCGAGTGACTCATTGATTACACCAGTGAGCTTGCGATAGTCAGCGAGACCGCGATCTCTCAATCTGGAGTTTTCCTTTTGAAGGGACAGCAGAAAGGGGATAATTCCTTGCTGCAAGAAGATGTAAAAAGCAATCAATTAATAGTATGAATATTGAATGGCATATAAATAACTTCTACTGCAGAGATAAAAGAGTAACTTTGACCTATAAAGCAACAGATAAGGCACAGGTATAATGATTACACAACATGAAATGTTATGACCTTAAATAGAAATGAAACTGATTAAAACTCATGATATCTTAGAAAATTATATCGTAGGAATGTTCAGCTAAACAAAAAATAATTATAAAAAGCTTGAAATAAATTCAAAATCCCAAGAAAAACTAGAAGATTAACAAAAAAATTTCAGACCAGTAAACGTGTCATAAATTAGAATATTCCGAACCAAGAATAGAAAATAATTAAATTGAAAAATGTTGTAGGTGGAAGTGCTAGAATTAAAGGGCACATTGTAGCCACTCACATTGATGGCAATTCGTCTAGAGAAGGGGTGTTTCTTAGCATGATCACATAAATCCCGAAGGCGCGTCATCCTCGACACAACACTTATCCCAGGAGCAAGTGCATTGATTGTCAGAGCTCTCATGCGTCTCTGCATTTCTGTTATTGAGATTCGATTCTGTTTGGCCTCATATATTTTGGTGCGTTTGACTATCAGATTAATTGTTTTCTCTACCTTCATCGGCTTTAGTTGAGGTGGCTCTAGAGTCTTTGGTGGAAGAGGTAAATCTTCATTGTACTGTGTAGAAAGTCCGTAAAACTGGTTTACGCTTGAGTGGCACTCAGTCATTGCGTCTACAAAATTCTGACCAGGAGTGAGTTGATGCGGCAGTTCTTTTACCCTCTTAGTAGACAGGGGGTTGGTGAGTATACTTCTACTTGGCTTGATTACATGATTGGTAAATAAGTTTTTTAGTTTGGTGACTGCCTGAGCCTTGGTGAGTGATTCGTCATCACTCGATGTCGCCAACAAGCCATGTACTTGCTGGGATTTTTTCACCACAGCATCAGGTGATCGACCTTGACCTTCTACAGAGGTACTTTGGCTTACTTCCAGCCCTTTATTTGAGGCCAGCCATCTGGGCGTAAAAATTCTTGTCAATTTTCCTGTTGCTGATGTCATTTTCAACCTAAAGAAATATAAATTTTGATTCATAAAATTGAATAAATATACTTTGTTTATTAAAAGGTGTTGAAACTGGCAAGCAATGTATAGCTTTTGTTACACAATAAATAGTCATGAATGGAGTGTGCCATTCAACCCAAAGTAATAGTTATCAGACGCTACTGATTGCACGAACACGTCACGTTGTTATTCACGAGAGTATGAATTGCTGGCCTTATGCCAAATACTAGGAATGCGGTGTGGCTGTGACTAGCCAATAAGAATGCAATGATAACATCTAGGACTGTAAATTAATCGGGTTAGTAACTAGGGTGAGGTTAACCCACTTGGTTAAGATGCGCAGTAAATTCATAAATATAATATTGCCAGCTAATGAAACCCTGATAGCGTAATATTAAAAATAATGTGATTTTGCATTCACTCTGAAAACTTTGAGTGACATTGACATTATATTTGCTAAAAATCAAATGCATTTTGTAGAAAAGGTAATATAGTTTGATAACAGGAATTTTCTACTAGCAAAGTTAGACTAACAGATATTGTTTAAGGCCTATGTACAACTCATGTAATGTTTAATGCCTGCCTCCTTCTCCACATCAGGGGCACCAGCTACACTCATCTCACACCTTTTTGTGATTTAAAATTTCGTTGAAGGCATAATTTTTCAGTATAGTATTTCAGTTGACATAATTGTTCAAGTTAGTTCCCTGAACTTCTAGGACATCTTATAGCTATATTTGTGTTAATGACATAATCTTGAAGTCAAAACTCTAGATAAAACTGTCTTCAACATTTACCTTCACTTTTTATGATTTTATTGTCTAAGGTTAGTTATGTTTTGGTCAAAGTAGCTTTAGATCATATATTTCTGTATTTATCTGCATAGACTATAGTTTATTGTATATTCTGTATGTATCCACATAACAAAGTGAGTGTATGCTATCAATCAAGACAGTGCTGAGGTAATGGCTACAGTTTTGTGATAATTGATACTGATTTTTGAGTGCCAGTCACTTTTCAGATTAACTATGTGTAAACTTAAGGTGGGTCATATCATATCGAGTATATCTTGCCATTCTTATTACTCTCTGTTTTGGTGCTTTTTGTTGTCGCAAGTCATGAGCTTTAGTCTACCAGTACCAGTTAGTTCAGTGTAAGTTGATGATTAATCCGACAATCACACTAGCATTAGGTTAATTTTATGTTTATTTTACAGTTAATGACTTTGACTTTGACTTACAATTACAGCCCCAGCTCAAGTTTCAATTTTGATTTGAGTTTCGGTTCACAATATCAGTATGAGTATGGCAATGAGCTTCAGCATAACCTTAGCCCTAGGCAAAACTCAAATGACATTAGTCTTAGAGTTTAGTTATTATTTATGTTATAAATTATAATTATTGTGTATAATCATAATATTAATAATAATTGTAATTAATAATTATAATTTATTTTTAATTTTCTGCTTTGGCTTTTACTTTTAGTTTTGAGTTTAACACTTCTTTCAGTGATTTATAGTTACTGACTTAATACTACTTACTTTCACTTTTGCCTTTGAATTAAGACTCTTGGAGTGTTGACTCAAAATCAATCTGAATCAATATCGTATCAGTATCAGTACGAGTATCACTATCAATATCAGTCTCAACTTCCAATTTTTAGTACAACTTTATCTTGCTATGTTTCTTGTAGCATCTACTGCTGTGAGTGTGAAGTTTATAGTTTTAATGAGTGACGTGGAAGATCAGAATGATCATGATGCTAATCGTGTATCGTGCCATACTGATACTCTTGACTTACACTTACGTTGGTCACTCACGTATTCATTTTCAATAGTTTTGAGACAGAATTTTCCTGTTTTAGATTAAATCTATAAAACAAAACTACTTTTTATCGATGTGTAGATTAAGTCCCCGACTGCATAAAGTAAACAATGTGAGCCATGGTTAGACTTTTAGACACGCCTTATTTTGTGAAGACTCACGCCATACTAAACGTAATTATTGCATACGGGCCACCATTAGTCATCAGTGTAAAGTTTACTTAAGAGAAAACAACTCCGAATGAATAACTAATTGTATATTATAATGTGCACGTATATGCATGAAAAGCTTGTGTTATCATGAGTCATGACAGTAATGAATAGCTTTTAAATAAAAAATGAATGTTCACTCCTAGCAATTGAATAAACATTCATGCACAGTTTAGACAGTATGTTATGGTAATTTGAAAACGAAACCTTATTTCTTTATAATGAGTCAGCTTTCAACTTTTTTATGGGTCTTCTTGCAGTTATATGGCATCTTGTGGAATATACAGCAGCGTATCAGTTATAAATGATGGCGCTGTAATAAATTCTACTATCATAATACTCTATCATACTACATTACATTATATATAACAACATGTAATATTTCTTTGTAAGACCCAATTTATTACGTATTGATTGCATTGTATTTCTGTAAATTTTAAAGTAAAACTTTTGTTATGTACTTTTTATAATTGTGTGTTTTGCCTTAATGCAGTTAATTTTTCACACAACAATATAATACTTCAAAAACTGGATAGAGTTAGGTTGGTCTAGCTATACATTGCTAAATAATTTTGGTTATAAAACTTTACTATACAAGTAATATGCAACTTTAATTAATTTATACACTTTTCTAGCTTGTATTTACGTTGGTGTGAAAAGCCACGAATTATATCAAATCTTCAACGTAGAAATAAAAAGACAACTCTTAACTAGCTGAACTAATGTATGAATGAAAGCTCAATGACTATCCTATAACAAACAAAAAACAAAAAAATTCTAAATATTGTTTAATTATTTACAAACTGCAAATATACAATATTAAAGCAATTAATTTTGGTTAGTATATTATATATTTTTTTCTCAAACATAATCATCACAGCCGAATGTAATTATTAACATATGTTTATAAAATATCTCCTTATAATAAATTTTGCTAATAACACTGAATATAAAAATATAATTACATTAACAACATTACAATGTGATTGTTATATCTATTTAATAGTTTTATATTATTATTATAATTATTATATATATATATATATATATATATATATATATATATATATATATATATATATATATATATATATATATATGAGTCATAGATAGTATATTTAATATGTATGGTATGTAATATATGATATGTCTGATATATAATATTTCTAACAAACTATGTGTATAATATAGCATAGCATATTATTCATCAGATCGATATATAATGCTTATAATATAATAATATATAATATGGACATGCATTTACCTAGCACAATTAGAGAAAACACATTGGTAGTTGGGAGTTACTCTCTCTCAATAGTTTAGCTTTCACCTGGACCTTGAGTAATAATAACTAAATATTGTAACAATTTATTTGTCTCTAGTTAATATTACAAACATTTGTTGCTTTTTCCTATATGAACTCATTTCTATTTTTGAAATTTATTAAACTGAAAAAGCAACTTGCAACAGCTACTAAAATTAGTGTAGATTGTTTTTCACTTTTGCAGTGAAAATAGCATTTTAAAAAAATAAGGGCATAATATATGGCACAGTAAAATTTAAAATATTCATTCCAACAGTTTTGGTTAGTTTCTTTAATTGAGGTCCTCTCCAAAGAAGATAACTCTGCGGTTGAAATTTGCTTAGAAATGTACCAATTATTTCAGTTGGAATAATTTATGCAATATTTAAACAACTCTACTCTACAAGTGAATGTTTGTGACTTCGACATAGGATATTATAGGAAATTTCCCAGTTTCTGTTTTATAATAAAAATCATCCACGCATGTTTTGACATATTGTTATACAAACACCTAACCTCAATAATAATATTATAAAATTGAACCAAATACTAGAAGCTAATGCTTTCAATTTAAGAGTTATATTCTCCTTTGCTTTGTTTCGCTAGCGACGTTGCATTTCTATAAGAAGCTGCATGAAACTAAAGCGTTTAAAAACTGTTGTTACTGGCAGCTGCAGTTCTGTGTAAGACTGAAAGTTTTAAAGAGATTAATTCAGTAAAATCTCATTAAATAAAATTACTTACACAAGCAGACGTGTATAGCAGTGAGGTTTTTTGTGGACTATAAAGAGGCTGGAACTTTGACCCTTTTATATCTAAACAATTTCTAAAGACATAACTTAAAATGCTGACAATAAACTTTTATATGGCAGTAAACTATGTTATAACTATAACTCTAAAGTCTAAATACATGACCTGATAATATGCTTAATAGTTAATGCAAAAATTAACATCTTTTTTTCGGTTTGATTATGGTGAAATAAAATTTTACTAATTAGCTTTAATGGTACTTCTGTCTTGATTATTGTAGTCTTAAGATATAAAGTATATGTATATTTCCTTTGCCATAAGCAACATTATCTGATAATGAATGTCTATTACATCAGAAGACTTGATTGAGTTTTCCTAACACACCTCATCTGCATACTGTTGTTATGCAATGAAGTTAAAAATGAAATAGTAATTAGAAATATGCATACATTGAAAGGTATGTGATTTGGAATGCATTGTTTCTTATAAAATCTGTTCCGTAATTAATCAAGCTGTGTGTTAGCATGTCAAAAAGACACGTACCATTTTTTATAACTTTGCTTAAAGTGTATAGGACCTTTGTTTTTAAAATTCACTTTGACTTGCACATTGCGGTAGCTAATATATTATGTAGATGAGAAAAATGAAGGACTGCACTATGTACAATATTATTATATCATTGATACTGCATGCACTAAAATGTGGCAGACTCTAATTGGGGGAAGGGGGTGGGGCACTGAAAACTTTCATTTGCAAAAATTATTGTCTAATATATTATAATTGGCTGTCAAGTTGTAAAGTTTACATAAAACCAAAATGAAAGCAAATATTCTGGTTCTAGGTGAATTCTCATTACTTTTAAGAGGATTATGGTGAAGGTGGTACCTTATATGTAGCTACAATGAAGTTCTTGCACTTCTAAAAATATTTCTCCACATGTGAACAATCATCTATGCCATTCATATAATATTTTGTACTAAACAAAATCTAAGCCCTTGGGTAATGTAACAGCACTTTCTGCACTCTGCTTGTAACAAACGTGTAGGAGAGAAAGAAAACCGAATCAGAAATTGTATAATCTTAAGATGCACTTATATGAAAGATAATGATGACACATGTATTGTATGACCTGCACTAACTTTTCTTCTACTCTGTATTAGTGTTACTCATTTGAAATGTGATTCAGGGTCTCTACAAGCTTACCTCTTGTTTCAAGACTATAAAGTGTTACAAGACTACAAACACCTGCACAGCCATCATCACAAATTCCGAGCATTATCGGTTGTAAGCAACTAACATTCTTGCTTACCTGTTTGCTTTACCTCAATCTTTACTGACAGATAAATTTCTGCTAGGAATCTGTTGGAAATGCCGTAAACTATAACAGAATGCATTTCATATATGCATGCAATTCTTCTATTCTGTGCCAATATTGTTAACAATTAATTTAAAAATAGCTACATTCAATTTAAAATATGTATGCCTGCACAACTTTTCAGGTATGCTAGAAATCTGCTAGAAACATTTAAAATGATTGCTTGACATGAAGCTTCTGTTTAGTAGATTGTTGTTATATAACAGGTTATTAATTAAGGCAAATTCTGACATGGATAGCGTCAGTTCTGACATATTTCACGTAGAAGCTTGGCATTTATATGCAACAGGCAGCTGTGCAGCGCTGGTTTCACTCACATGTTATGACAACTCTGCGTGTTCATTTATAGCCAACATCTTTTGCAAAAAAATTCTAAATGTATGATGTGCTTAAGCTGATATGAAGCTTTTTGAGGTACTATTGGAATTCTTGCATAACAATACATATGTATATATACACATTTGTAGTTTGAAGTAATTAAACAAAATATTGAACTTATATAATAGTGACTTCAAAGAATATATTTTCTTCATATCAACTGTGTGTGTGTGTGTGTGTGTGTGTGTGTGTGTGTGTGTGTGTGTGTGTGTGTGTGTGTGTGTGTGTGTGTGTGTGTGTGTGTGTGTGTGTGTGTGTGTGTGTGTGTGTGTGTGTGTGTGTGTGTGTGTGTGTGTGTGTGTGTGTGTGTGTGTGTGTGTGTGTGTGTGTGTGTGTGTGTGTGTGTGTGTGTGTGTGTGGTTGTATGCTGAAGCAATTTTGTTTTACAATAAATTTCAGGCTGAAACAGTTTTTGTTAGGCTCTGGAGTCCGTGGCACTGTGTAACTAATAATTACTATTTCTGACTTTCATTGCTATTCTTAGCTGCTGCAAACTTTCAAACCCATACATGAGTTCCTGGTTTTGTCAAGCTCATTATTATTTTGTTTTACAAACTTTTTAATTCAAATTTAAAACATAATAAGTCATTTTTTCATAAGCTTTATGAAAAACAAAAATTTGATAATTTTGATTAATTTGTGTTCCCTGGAGTTTCTTTTACAAAGTAAAACGATGCATTTTCATTTCAATGATTTTTTTTTTAATTGATATAGCGTGTGGCCCCAGCTAAAATTATAAGTTGATAGTTTAGGCATATGTTTTATATTCTTGTCATGACTTCATCAAACTTTCATTGCTTTTGACTTTCTTTCAAAGGGACCCTAACATGTATGTATATATTGTACGTAGCAAATGTTGCTTAAGTGGTTTCTTTCTTTACTGTGTTTTTATAGGTAAATTGTACATTTTTTCATTATAAATAAATATATGTAAAAAGACTAGCCGTAACTCATTGCTAAGTCACATGAACAGTGACAGCTTTGCTTGGCAGAATCAATAACTTTTGGAAAGTAAATAAATTACTTTGACTGACGGTTATGCATTCAGATCTACAGGTACATGTAGATCACTCATTATAATGAGAAAGTACTGAATAAGACAGGTTTGCTAGTGGGAAAAGTTATTTGATTCCCTTTACAGTGCTTATACTTTTGCATGTAGTTTGAGAACCTATACAAAGTCTTTGGTCATATAAAGTGAAATATTCTTTGTATTATGTAAAGGCTTGAAATATTCTATCATTTCATATTTTTATGATATCAGAATATTTCTGAAACGCTAGAAGATATAAATGCCCCAATATTTATCATTGAATGCTACCAAATGGCTACTTTGCCTCCTACAACGTGGAGTCTATCTATTTAATAAACATATCCTTCAGAGAAATGGAATGACTTAATCTCAGCTTTCCTATACAATATAAAAAAGTGGTGGAAAGCATTTCCTTAATGCAAATAATTTCATAAACGATGGTCTACAATTATAATTGCGGTTTTAGACGACATATTAAAACCATTTAAACAACATAACTTATGGATACCTACTTTGCACTTACCTAATGATAGGTGGCTTTCAACCACAAAACTTATATGTTACAAAAAATTTTAACTTTTTTATAAATAGATCCATAAAAATTATTAGTGCATGAAATTCAAACTAAAAACATTACCTATGCTAACTAAGTGTGTTAATATGGCCGTACCATAGTTACAGTGAAAGAAGCAGCTGTGGGTTAGTGTACTGGCACACTGATAGGTTGATATCCTAGCAGGGTCAATAGCAATGTCAAGAACAGTATCCCGTCATCTGTGTCTGCTGTCAGACTATTGTATCAGTACGGTGCGTTGCATGCACGACCCTTACCAACATTAAGTTCTCACAGGGGCTACTGAGATTTTCAACATAATTAAATATTATTATAGTAACTTTATAATCACAATACTTTGTTGTAGCCTAGATGTTGTAGGTTTTGATAATTAGCATCATGGGGGTAGACATTTGAGATATTTTGTTGAATAATAACAACATTGCATAATATAAATGTGATATAACATTAAAACTCTTCTCTTATATTACCAAAGCTGTGTTACCTTTTCGTATTATTTCATAAATATATGTGGCAGCTCTTATATTGCTGCCTGGAATCATAATAGATAGATAAATAGATAGATAGATAGATAGATAGATAGTATAGATAGATAAATAGATAGATAGATAGATAGATAGATAGATAGATAGATAGATAGATAGGTAGGTAGGTAGGTAGGTAGGTAGGTAGGTAGGTAGGCAGGCAGGCAGGCAGGCAGGCAGGCAGGCAGGCAGATAGATAGATAGATAGATAGATAGATAGGTAGGTAGGTAGATAGATAGATAGATAGATAGATAGATAGATAGATAGATAGATAGATAAATAAATAGATAAATAGATAGATAGATATATAGATAGATAGATATATAGATATATAGATAGCACTATATCTATATATGTGGGGTCATTTGCATCTACCAACTGGTATAGAAATCTGAGCCAATTTACAAAAAAAAAACAATTACTCTTAAAATTTAATTTTTTCATTCCATAGGAGGAAATACTTTTAAAGCATTTTCTACTTAAGCTTATTATAAGATACATATTATTTTAAATGCAGCCTGTGGTTGAATAAGTAATGAGATTTTAAATATTAATCTTTGTAATACAATGTGTTTTCTGTCTGGGATAACCCTCAACTTATGCGGCACCCAACTTTGACCAAATGCTTATCCATGGGTACAGTTACCCCTGCATGAAGGCTGAGTTTTTTTAGCATTATGTAATTGATTATAGCTACAACTGATTTATTTTAATATTTATGGTGCTTAAACTTGTGCTAATTGGTCATTTGTATTGAATATTAAAGTAAGAATTGCTACTTTAAAGACTAAATGTGTTTACTTTCCATTCAAGATGCAACAAAGAACATTTTTTAGGTGAAAAACATGAATAGAATGTAGTGTTTTCTTTTTTATTTGTCAACTTATTAACAATACCTAATAATAACAGCAATAACATTACGATATAATATATAATAATTATAATAAGTTATTTACAAATAATATTAATGTAATTTGTCAATTACAAAAATGAATAAAGATGTTGAGGAAAAAATTGATGACAATACAGCAATAGCACAATACTAATAAAAACTTTTCTCGCAGCATTAAACACCAAGTGCTGGACAATCTAAACATAATGTTATGTAAGATGAATTTACTGTAAGAAAATATAGTTAGAGAGTAACATTATTACTTTCAGTCAAATAACATGTTTTCCCTCATAGTTTTTATGTGTAAACAGCTGTCTGGTATGTGCATACATTATACTGTGAAGAACTATAAGTAAATGGAAATATAGTAGTTGATAAATCAAGGCATTTGGTGGCAACACTGTATATAAGATTTATGTAGACTGAGATGGGATGTGATGTACACTGCAGGTACTATATGTTATTACTCGTATAAATATGTGTACCTGTAGCATATGACAACACAAACATTCTAGTGCACAAGAGAACTTGCTGGAGGAATATTTTTACAATAAAAATAGCATTACTTTAAAAGTTTTAATCAATTTTAAAAATTAAATCTATCAGAGCTAAGCCAACCTGAAAAATTGAGTGACTTTTTTCTAAGATTGCTTAAAGTTATGGGATATACATAATTCATTTTACAATTTAACAGCTTGCTTTAGCTTGCACACAAAATATGTGTATAATAGTAGTGTGCTTTTATATACAAACCATTATCAATAAAGGTACAAACATAGATCGAAAATATACAAAATAAATATAAGTGAGTAGGTTTCATTAATTTAATGGCATGTATTGAAGTAAGAGTATTTGAACTGTCTAAAAACCAATGCTACACGCAGAAATCTTGCTCTTCGTATCGTATGCATTCGTCACATTTAACAAAGCAACACCATTGAAACACGCAGTTGCATCGTTCTTTTATTGCTACTGTTCTTTTTTCAGAGCCTCGCCCACAACATAAAACATCACAGTTGTCTTCCCCTGTACTAGTAGTGTTGCACCTACGACCCACCATGCTATCAGGGATGGAGCCGTCAGCCTTTCTTTTACATAAGCTAGGTAAGACTTTTAAATATATTAATTCTTCTTTGCTAGCTCGACGCTTTGATCGTTTTGACTTTGCCTTGTTTCTTAACCCAGTGCCGTCTTTATTGAACCCGACTTGCATGGCTATGTTATAGTTGTCCTTTAGTTTCTTTCCGATGTTTCTAAAAGGAGATAACTCCTGCCAACAAGTTTTCAGCTCACACGAGCCACTGACTCCATGACATTTACAGGCCACCACGTAGTCTTTTGACACCGTCTAAAATCATAAACAGACAAAAATAAGTTACAGTTACGAATCCTAATAATTATTGCAGTATGAAAATATATTTTTATATATTTTTCTATTTATTTTATATCGATTCTTGGTAATGAAGAAAAGGTGATTTTCAAAATGAACAGCATTTGTTATGTTTGACTTATAATAGCAGCTAAAAGGTTGTTGGCTACAGTTTATGTGCATGAATCACCAGACATCACACAAATGGATACTAGGAAATTATCTGTGTGTACAGTTTCAACTCAAATAGTGTGTAAATGTAAAAGGTTGACTCATACTTTCTATAGATGAAGCCACAATGATGATGTTATTATTAAAATCATTTTCAACTCAACAAGTTTTTCATTCATAATGATTCGTTTATTTAAATTTTCTTTCAATCTACCCATTTAATTATGAGTACGAACCAAAGGTCTAATTAAACAGCTCTAGAACTGGCAGTGTATAATGTAGTAATAAATTAACTGCGTAGGGTGAGTTTCAAAGTAATGAACATAATTGATAAATGATTTGGGAACAGGCGCCATTTGGGAGCCGATCTTTTTCTATTATTTTCTACTGTTGGCAAGTGCGTTTGCCAAAAGCAAAATCAAAAACAAGAAATGGATAACTACAATAATAGGTAATATGAAATTGTGCAGCCACTATAGCAATGCATTTAGTGTGTTCAAACTTGGTGCCATGCAGTAAATATCAACAAAAGTTGAATGAAAAATGAACTCAGACACACCTATATTTGTGTCTACAAACATTTAATAGGTCAACAGTTTATTTATCATTCTGTAAAAATAGCCAAGCATAAAACGTTAATTCCGTTTTGACAAAACAACAGAAAAAAAAAATTCATTAGGAAAGTTTGGATCATTATGACATACTACGACTCTATGAGTATATGAGTATAATGCAATTCTGAATTATTCCGTTTATACAAATAATCGAAATACTATGGGAATAAGGTGTGAGTTATTTTCCAGTCTCAACAATTTTGACAAAGGAGTTATCTTACCCTGCGACCTGCTTCATTATTATGCGTATTCATGAGGGTTAGAGCCAATCCCTCCGATCCTTTCGGGTGATTGCTTTCTTTTTCTCGGAGATCTACGAATGCCAAAGCAAAGTTGTAGCCGTAACTCACGTCATCTCCACACCCTTGCCACACCCAGTCATTGTGCAGGTCATCTGGTCTCTTCATCTTGCTGCAGGAACACTTAGAGATTGTACCACTAGCGCACCCTCTGGCGACAGCATGGGCTATCCCGGCTGATGTGACAGCGTGAAGAAATGCATCTTCTTTAGATGCTGCAAAACCAAAACCAACTTGTTGTAGAGAAAAGTCTCAAATTAAAGAATCATATAGCTTTTGACTTTGAATTCATAACATAACCTTTGGGCATTTGCAGACATACTAAAGCACATTATTTTGATCTTGAAAAACAAAAGGGAGTTATTTCATGAGTTTTATTACATGTAGAACAAAAATGTTAAAGCTGAAATATAATAGTTCTGGTAAGATGGAGAAATGTAAGACCCCCTTTGAAAAACTAATTGGATGCTCCGTGAACTACTGTTGCAACATGCTAAGACAAAGCTGCGTCACAGTTGGCCTACACATCTATGAAGTCGTTGCATTTATTTGATCTTCTAAGTCAACTTTTTATGTATTCAACAGCTGCTAAAGAGAAGCCCTGAGTAATCTGCTATAAAGAATTGTATCAAATTAAGTTTAGCCCACAGCTACGTGAACAGTAAAAGAATGCTTTGAATGTTGATAGCGATGCTATTAATGCCAAGATAGACTTAGCTTTAGACAGCCTGGCATTTTCATTGTCGGGTGGTGGGATACAGCCTTCCATATTTTGCATGTTTGAACATAAGTATGATTGACAGGTTATGAAGGCCATGCTACTTGCTGAGGCATTTCAGATATGTTTTAAGCTAGATGAAGCATTGTTTTAGTAGCACTCCTATAAATAATAATGAGTTAATGTCTGTTGAAATTACAGCGGCCATAAAACTCTATTTCCTGAGTCATTACACGCCCTTTGTTGAAAAGTATGTCGAAACTTCAGATTTTATGGCTGCTTTATGTGCCCATCCAATGTTGTGAGGCTCTTCCATTATCATTTAGTTATCATTTTAACACCATATGCTGTTATAGTAAATGGCATTAGAATTTTAGGTTAAATTTTTACTGTTATAAGTCAGTGGATTTGAGCACAAATAATAAAGAACTTGCACCAGTAGTATATGATGTATTGATAGTAACATGCTAAAGCTATATATAGTACATAGCATGGACACTGTGAATGTAAAGCTACAAGTTTCATTTAAGTTTAAAAACAAGCTAATCTGTTTCGTTGGCAACTCAGGAACAATAATTCAGATTTATTGGCAGATGGTCTTGTCTGGTCAGACTTCTGTCTAGTGAATAATTTATCAATTATGACCCAACATTATTATGAATATCAAAAATATGTTTTTTTCCCATATTAAACTTTGTTTGTTAGTTTGATGGAGAATGTTTTGCAATGCTATTATTGCATTCTCATAGCCATACCTTCCAGCTAAGAGTTATACCTATTATATGCTTATATGTTTCAGCGAAATCACTTTAATTTATCTCTTTCGAAATTATTTATAAAACTCAGTTTCAACCATGCAGGAACAGAAAATAACAATATTGTCATAGGTGTAATTTCCAAAAATATATTTATACATTTGCAAGTTATAAATAGCAGAAAAACATGACAATTAAAGCGGAAGTTTTGTGTTCACTGCTAAAGTATTCCCAAACTGCTGGTAACGATTCAGCAGAGATTTTCAAGGAGCTTCTATATACTAGAACCTCAAGCTAGTCATTTTATTAAACTTATTCTTGGAATAGAGCTTTAAGGCTAACATTTTACTGCATTTTATTGAACATTATAATTATTCTTAAATTCACTTGCTTTTTTTAAAAAGAAGTTTGTAGAAGGTATAACGATTATAATTGCTAATAGTTAAAATAGACATATAAAATTAAAGCAGCTACATTATAGACATGAGAAGATAAATCAGAATAGCAGTTTTTAAACTTAGGGCTTCTTTACATTTCATCAAAAGCAATAACAAAACTCATGTTCATTTTTGTCTTGACTTTCTAAATTGTGATTCTATTAATGATTAAATGTTACAATTTTAACTTCAGGTACTTGGTTTTAGTTACATGTAACCCCTTCTCTCCAGATTATTTTAAAAGCTACTAAAATCTACTTGCAAGATAACAAATCTGGTTGCTCAGTATAAACTGACCATGAAATTGCTTTTTACCAACTTTAGCTGAAAGTTTCTAGCGCATAATCTTTGATTTATGTTTGAAATTAATTTTTTCACACCCATCCTCTATTCACTCACTCGATTGAAGCTGTCAAAATTATTTGAATTTGCAGCAGGCATCATAAATTATATTAATACATAATTATCATTGGATTTGAACTATCCTGCTAGTGCAAATATGCTACTTGCCATCAACCGCCCAACAGTGTCAACTGTCATTAATAAAAATCTATCCTTGAGATAAGAAATATGAAGAGAGACGTATAAAGATGTAAGCATTTATCACTGCTATACTATTGACTTTTGTATTAATTTCGTATCGCAGGATTTTACTTTGATAACTGATTGACTTGAGTTTGAAAAATCACATCTGTTATGTATTTATTTTTAGCAAATAAAATATGGTTGGCCGTTACTATTTTTATATTCTGCATAAAGCGTTTATATAAGCATTTGAAAGTAGCTTGAGGTACATGTGCCATGCGCCAAGTGCATGATGGCTACATTCACAAATTACTTCCTTTGGGAGCAAAGACTAAGGGGTAAAGATGTCTATAAGTAACCAAAAGAATATTGTTTATAAATATGTGACACTTTGCATATAAATACTTTAATTGCTCGAATATTAATTATCAATGATTAATGGGGCTTCATTTCACCGAACAACACATAAAAGATACCTTTGAAAATCGCATTCGTATTTAAGCACTTAATTACTGTGATTCAGTGACCAATAATCAACAGTATATGCTGATTACACTGTTTACTTTTACACCTGCAGCGAAATTTAACTGTTTGGAAACAAGCTTTCGAACAATAGAGTGAAGTTTTATATCAACTTGTTTCAAATTAAATTTCTTTCAAAGTAAACACTGCATGGAATGCCTAACAACAATAAACTAACACAGGAGTAGGTTCTCATATTAGCTAAATTATTCTTTAACCATTCTGCTTCACAATTGAATGGAGATAAAATCGTGCACAAAACAGTAAAGTTTTGCAGGCATTTTAGTTTATTAGGGTGCAAAAACAACAACCATACAATTAAGTATTGTCCAGCACACAAAACCTGTACCACACACAGTGATAGAATCTTCAATGCAATCACAACAGCAGCTCAAATGCATGTGCCGTGAAATATTATAGTCTTTGTTTGGTACAGTATACTAAGAGAGGTTTTGGATTATTATGATAATCAATTCCTCCCCATTAACATAACATCTCATATTTTATAGTTCATATAGCATTTAACAGGGTTAAAGATTAATTTATACATAACAGCTTCATAGTAGCATTGATATTTTGAAAGGTATTTCATGAAATGCTATTTTCCTATTTTACGTTGTTTTTGCCTAAACTAGCAGCACACAAATATTATTGAGTGAAGAAAACATTGACCAAAAATTTAGTGATGAAAATTTGGAGCTTCCATTTGCTAAGCACTTTTATTTGGCTAGTGTGCAATTTATATTGTGAACATTACTACCTACACAGTTCGCTGTATCCAAACAACCCTTAAGCTATATCATTATCACTGATGGTTACTAAGGAGGCAAGTAAATGAGATTGGGGCATATAATGAATAGCCATTTAGTATCTCCAGAATATATAATGATATACAGAATTAAGATAAATGCAAATTGATTTGAAGGACTTTTGACTTTTCAAATGGTGACACACTGTCATGAGAACGCCTGTGTAAAGTTTGCTTTTCAGATTATCCGGATTTGGGTTAAAACTTGTGATAATGCGTTATCTAAGGGAGTAATCATCTCAAACTATCACTGATGCTTTTGGGGTCATAATAACTACTATATTCCACCCTAAAGAAGTTAAACGTGCATGAAAGTATTATTTCAAAGAATTTTAATAATAAATAATATATCAAAATTTATTATTCATTTTATATGAAGTCATTAGACCCGGTGCATTTCAATAATACACTCTTACATTTAATTTGCATATTTATCAAATTAATGTATAATTAATTACTCATAAGCATAGCATTTCATCTTAGTATAGTTTAGGAGTTCTTGGGAAAATTTGATGTTTTGTCAATTTGTCTACTACCCAGTTGGTTATACTATTTCACAAGCATTTGCGAATGGTCTTTACTGGACAACGTCAAAAGTTCATTTTTATAATCAAATAATCAACCAATTTGAATATGCAAAGCAGGCACTTGAAACAATGAACAGACAGTGTGCCTCTGACAACCAAAAATCTAATTTAATTAATATCAATTAATATTTGCTTTTCAAAAAATTAATAATTTATGTTAATACCCAGCACTAATAATTATGAATAAATTAAAGAATTTGAATTAGTTTGAGATGAAGCTGAAATCTAATCTACTCAAGTGAGCTTTTAAACTCTCACTCACCTTCAACATCTTTTATTCCTTCTAGTAGCGATTCCATTTCTACTGAAGAACAGTTCCAAGTGTTAGATGAAAACTGAAAGTTACATTCATTCAGTGCTAATAAGAGTCCCACATTCACACTAGACATATGATCCATGTAGCCACCGTTTGTGCACATGGCATTCTGCAGAGGTGATAGTCTTGCATTTGCCGCGGTACACTTAGGAGCGGCTCCCAGCAAATATAGTTGGGGGTTTAGTTGCCAAGACATGATATTTGACTGCTTCAACCTAAAACAAGCGCAAAGTAAAATGCAAACACTAATTCGATGGCTGAACTATTTTTTAAAAAGTATTAATCTAGTACATAAATTTGCTACAAAAACAAACCGAACAACTATAGTGAAATTTACTTTGAATTTTATTGATGATGTAGGAATACAGTAAAAAAGCATCACAACTAATAAAAGAATGTCAGGCAAAATCTTTCTAACAATGAACAAGAAGAATCTGGCTACCAAAAGTCATGTTGTGACGTGAGTTTGTAACAACGAAGTTATTGTCGGCTACTCATGAACCTTGTTACAAAAGTTACATATTAGTTTTGTTAAAAGTCGTTCTTTGTATCTCAAGGCTGAATTTGCACTCAAAAAGGCAGAAAGTTATTTACTAAAACATTTCGGAAGTGCGCCAATTTGTCAGCAGCGGCCAGGGGACCCTCAGGCAGATGTATGTGTTGTCCAGCCATTGAAATGGTTGCAACCATTTGTTGGCAATAGGCAAACACATTCTCGGGCAAAATATGTCGGACTAAACATTCACAATTGATACACATGGAGAAAAATGTTTCAAAACAAAGCTTGTGAATTAAAAATAGCGTGTGGACAAAGTTTCCAGCCTTAGGGCTAGAGTACTAGGTAATTATGCTGTACAGAATGGAGACTCAGTCTCTACATGTAATGTGTTATATACTTGAACTGCATCCCTGATGTTTATAGTTTATAGTTATCATATGCTAGCGCTAACAATCCTATACAGTAGAATGCAGAGGTCATTAGAGCTAAGATCAAGATATTTATTACAAAAAATAACAAAACAATAGGGACCCCCTACAAGAACAACTGTGTTAGACCTAAAGCTCAATTGTTTCTAGACCTTAGCCACAAACTTTAATAACATTTTACAGTCTGTGCAAAACAGCTCTGCCTTTTACTTTGTTGATGGATAATTACTGGTATTGAATAATATTATGGCGGCTAAAATAGTTTAATAGTTTGAATCATAATAATTATCATAACTACTTTAAAGAAAACACTCTCCACTGTCTGCTAGATAATGGAGATAAAATCAATTTACTCAGCACTGGCTCAGATCTGAATTATGGTTATGAATGATAATATTTTGTTATAATCCTTTAATGTTTAAGTTGATAGATGCTTATCAGGTATTATTTGAAGTATTTAGTCTTGGTTTAGTATACTCTTGCCAACTAGCACTCATCAAAATGCCACAATTTTGTTTAACTCCGCAATATTTCTGCATTTCATCATCATATTATAGGCCAGCATACCAACTTTGAAAAGGGCACTTTGAGGTCCAGTTGGTTAAATCAGAATGGGCATAGTGGGTGTTATTTTAATTGGTGAATCATTTTGTTGATTTGAATTATTTTGATGGACTGATAATAAAAACATCAAAATTGTAGAAATAATTTATAATTGGGTGTTTATGTTTTTATTCCTGCTTCAATTTAAAAACACTGGTGTTTCCAGAGCCCTACCACTGGATTAGAGTAAATGCTTGCTGTTCATAAAGCATACATACACCTGCTATTGTTTTCTTTAATTTAATTATTAATGGTGAATGATTTGTACACCTGTGCGCTTTTTAAAAAAAAATTTTGTATTGCAAAATTGTATCGTATCGATTTAAAAAACAGTCGCAATCTCAAAAGTTTCTTTATCTAATGGGAAACTAATTTCATGCTTAGCAAATTTCTCATAATTTTAAATCAACTGACGAAAATACAATTGAGCACTTTACAAAACCTCAATTTTTTGCAGACTTTGTTAATTTCTTAGTTATTTATGATACTTTGATTTGAAAGTCAATATAACTAGCTACTCTGAGTAACACTGGCAACAACGTAACATACTAGACATAGTTCAGTGGAGTCATACACACGAACTGCTATACAATCTGATAAAGTATTACAGTTGATACACTACACTGACATACCTCATGCATGTGATACTCGACAACTTATGATAGACTTTGACATTCATATTTTATTCTTCTGGTAACATTATAGAACTTACAGCTGATCATATACTGGATACTTTGCTACTATTTCAAACATACTGTAACTCATATTTTAAAGAAATGCTTTTTTTACTTTAGTGACCACTTAGAAGTTGAATATTATTAGTCATGTATATAAGTGTGTAGGATGGAGACAGACAGAGAATTACAGTTCTTCTAATGTAAATCTAAGTTGGTCCGTTTTAGCTTTTTTACTTGTTAGAATTTTTCTACATACATACAGACTGCTCTTGCTATAACACATAACTTTTAACTGTTGGTCTGTTTTTTTATCCAAGATAATTTCTGGTTTTGATAGTATATTTCTGACTGAAATCTTTGCAACTGAAAATCATTTTCATACTTTTCATTTTTCAAGTGAATACTTGTGTTTAAAACAAATATTAGCAATTACATAATTTGTAATATCATTGAATAAGGCCAGAAGTTTTTTTTTCTCAAGGCAGTTAAAAATTTAAAGAAAATTGTTACCACAAGTTAAAGGGCAATATAAGTATTTCTATGCAAAAGCCTAGCCAAGTTTTGATAGTTTCAGTTACTAGAAAGTTCAAGAGTTGAACAATTTGATATAATTATTATACTTTTACCACAGCAAGCTACTACTAAATGACATGGCCTTTAGGAATTCATTTGAAAGATATCTTATTCAGATTTTACAGTGTGTTGTAGTGCAACTAGGCTGAGGTGGTGTCTTATTTCAGTGTTATGACAGGTATGAATGAACTAGCAGGCTAGTATCATACTATTATTGTTTATCTGAAGGACAAAGCACTTGTTGTGAGCTGCACACTTTAAGCACTTCCCAAACAAGTGCCCCATAATTTGAACAAGCATCATAACACTCAGTGCATTTCTTGCTCATCAGCTCACATAAATAGCGTATAGCATATGTTATAGTCTAAAATATAACATAGTATAGCATATAGGATAGCACATAGTATAGCATAGTATAGCATATAGTATAGCATATAGTATAGCATAGTATAGCATATAGTATAGCATAGTATAGCATATAGTATAGCAGATATCCTGGTGAAAAATATCATGGTATACCAGAGCATAACATATAACCATAGCATAGCACAGTAGGCTATAGAATTGTATATCATAGCAGAGTATAGTATAGCACAGCATCATATAGCATAATATAGGATAGGGTCTATAGTATTTTTTATAGTGTTAATATTATGCAGCATATCACATCCTATAAAATATCAATTAATCCTGTAAGTTGACATGACATTAATTTATATCATAATAACCAGCTGAGCATATTTTTGTTTGTGTCAACATATTGAGTTTTGAAATAAAAACAAATTTTGCAATATTTGTCAGTTTCAAACTGTTTTATTACAAATAAATCTGGCAAAACAAGAGATAAAGTTGATTGAAATTTCCAAAGAATAAACTACTAAATGATTTGGTTATCGAAATAAATTAATCAAATTTTGGTAGAAAATCATATCTGTAAGTTGTAGCCTCGAGTCAACAGTGTTAGTTGAGTAGGGAGTGTTAATTGAAAGCAGCGAGTTTAATACTTTGCATTCACAGAGCTGAATTGAAGTAAGTTTTAATCTTCATAATACGTTTTAGAAATTAATGAGAAATTCCTTGGCTTAAGGAATGAAATCATTATTTGCATAAAATTTCGGCCCCTTCTATTAAACTCGTGTGAAATGGATAACATTAATAACTGTTTTGTTAAGCTGTGAATTAATGAAATGGCTAAGAATGACTTTTAGTGAAGTTTTCTATTCATTATGACGCAGAATTTACGAACTTCTATTTTCTTTCAAACTCTTAGGCTATTCATCTATTATTCCGTTTCATTAAATCAAGCTTTTACAATAACTGTGAGCTGCTAGCATTGAAGTGGTTAGATTATTTAGTTCGATATTCACATCCCCACCTGCTGATGTAAGGGGTGGCCATAAGTTTATCAATAACTTTGATCAGCTCCAATCAGCTAGTTTAAATTATATAACATCACCTACTGTTGACTGTTTGACACCCTTTAGGTTAATTGCAGTTAGCTCGAGATAAATATGATATTGTAGTATTAGTTTACAGTGTAATAAAATATTATGTATTTGAAAAATATCCCCAGGCTAAAAATAGTGAAATTCCATGTCATATGTTTCAAACATTTGCAAACAGGAAGTAATGGCACCAGATCACCTGTAGCAAGTGTCAAAAGTTGTCTTTTCACTAGTCATAAGTTTATGTTGCAGTTTTAGAAATTATTTATGATTAACTGCAGTATTGTAAAAACTTGCATAAACTTACTGTACATTTTAAAAATTATCGTTTGCTTTCAATATAAAATTTCAACTACAATTCAAGCGATATATTGCTAATGTATATTATAAATTATTATGTGTACATGCATTGTTACACGCACACACACGCACACATACGCACACACACGCACACACGCACACACGCACACACGCACACACACACACACACACAAATGCTGAATGACAAGTTCTATAATTGTATAAGCAAATATATAACTTCTTTTCATTTATGATATTCACTTTAATTAAATATTCATATTTTGAGACCCATTCATCATTATTTAAAACTTGTATAAATAATTAGACATGTTTGGCGAGGAACATAATGGCAACATGGCCTTGTGGTAATTCAGTATTCTGTGGGAGAAACTAAAGAATATTCATCAATCTTTGAAAATTTTAGGTTTTTGATTGGTGAAAATTATTATTTAATCATATTTCAACTGCTTAAAAATGAATTCATTTAATGACCAGAAATTTCAACACCTCATTTCGCAACCATAAATCTTTTGAAAAAGTTTTTAAACTCACAATTGCAGACTTAGCATTATTATAAATACATTAGTGAAATGCTCATTTTACACCCAACTTTATAATTATTCTAAAATTAATAAAGTGCAAGTGTGAAGTACAATTACTTGTGAAGTGAAGAAAATTTTTTATCCGCCTGTATTATTTCTAAATAATATTTCCCCTTTTGCATATTTACTACTTTGAGAAAACAGAAGATATAAGTTGATATTATTTTATAGCTAGGTATTTATTACTTTTTGAATTCTGATGGACTATAAACACCACTACAACTATGAGTTGATGCATACAACAGGTTGCAAGTGTAACTTCTTAATCTAATGTCCATGTAAGATAGAATTTTACTTTGGTGTCTATACACCCATGAAGTTATTTAAACTTAACGTTTTGAAGTTGTTTACAGGTTGATCATCTCAAACAAGAAGTAATATTTTGTTTTGAGGCTGTAAGTTATAAACAGCTTAAAGGGGAAATATAACTGCCCAGTTTTTATTAGGGTTTTAGTACCTAAGAATACTGAAGAATAAAGTTCAAACTTCTATTATGAGCGGAACAGATAAAAGAGTAATTTGGGGGTAATTATTTCCAGGCCTATTGTTTGCAAATAATTTTATGAGCTTAAAATGGTTCATTGTGCAATATATTTTCTTCCTTTCTATGAGTCAAATGTTTCTGTAGGTGTGGAGAATAGGTTTTACCTTAATTAGGTACAGATCTGTTAAACCTGTTCATACTGAAACCCCACAAATGTAGCATAGGAAGCGAATTTACCTAATCATCATGACCCCATATGTCTCACAGTAATTGCGTCAAAACAACTCTTTTATAGCTGCTTGTATGGGTGCTGCCATGAGGTGAAACAGTCAGTAAGGCAGCATGTTTGTACTGATGGGTTTATACAATATAAGACTCACTACAATGCGGTAATACAATACAGCACTGCTAATTGTGTTACTCAACTTACTAATTCAAATAGAGAGGATTTCGAAGAATTAACTGGATATTTGATACAAATGAATCCCTATAAATGTAATTTAGTAGGCCCAGGTGCTGTTATATAGTCTCTCATTGGCTATATAAAAACTAACTTTTTACTAATAGTTAGCATTGCTAAAAATCTGAATGCTTTTAATCAGTATTTGTTGCTGTTTAAGTCTAAGACTGTCTCTTCTTCAAAGCATCTTTAACTTTTACAGAATTATGTAATCTTAAAATCCTTTTTATGTCACATACACTGCATCTTTTTCACTCATCTTGATGAAGTTTAATGACTTTAGATGGAAAATGTTACAGCCAAGTGTATTGATTTTGTTTTTAATTAAAAATGAAAACTCTGAAGCTAAAGACATTAAAGCAACAAGATAGGCTGTTATTATAATGTAACTTTGATTTGCCATACAACTGCATACTATATAAACTTCATGTATAACTAATTTAAAGTATGGCGGCTGACTTAAAAGGTTTTCAATGCCATAATCTTAAGGTGATACAAGAGCTACAAGCAGACCAACAACATTATTATTAATAACATAGGCCGTTGGCTATTTAATACTTTTACAGTTTTAGACTAATTAACCCTCATTAAAACAACTATTAACAGATTTCAAATGTGATGAGCTGTACTTACCATGACTGTGATGTGATACACTGAAATGCTATGTTAAAAAGTATGAATAGAGTAGACTGTCCGATTTTAAGCATCTTCCTCATTGCAATGTTTGTATGTGGCGCCAATTCCTTCTATCTTAGTGGTAATCCTGGAGAGAATTTTACGTGACGTAATTATAACTTTGAAATTTAGTGCCTCTAGGCTTTGATAAAGTAAGGCTATGATTAACGATATATTTGCTACGCATGCAATCTCAAGAATACGAGGTTTCCAACAAGGTATATTCTTATAATACTTTTCTTAAAAGCGTGTTAGGCGAGTAACAGAATCCTTGCATCTGATTGGCCGAATCCGAGAATGAAACTGATTAGCCTTTTACGTCCGTTGTTGCTCCATTAATATTAAAACATCTGTAAGCTGCGAGACATAAAACCGATTACAATGTAGTGCTAAGAATAATGAATCTATAGAGGTTTAGATAAGGCGCATTCTCAAAACCAAAGTGTAAACTATTCAATATTGAGTGCAAGATAATAAGAAATGAACTCAACTTATGAAAACACTGTTATCTTAACACTGAAGTATAATTGCAAACATCTCAGCACAAAAATAACGTACTCCGTGTTGCATCTTCCATAACAATGTTTTATTGATTTCGTGTTGTGAGTGAATTAATTATATAATTATTTAGACAAAGGAAGACAATTTACTCAGCTGCTAAATTAGGTGTGAATTTTTAAATACAATGGCATCTGCTCGGCCTGCAATTTCACATTTGGGCTCATTAAACTATGAAAGGTGCATTTTTAATTAGAGGTATAATATAGACATGAGCTGCACATGTCTATTTAGTGCCAGCATAATGAGATTCATATAAACATGTTATTGTTATTCCTATTCAATATTAATATAAATGTTCATCTTCATTGAATATTCATTTCACTCACTCTAAAGAGCAGATCTGTACGCATATGTCAGAGAAAATGAGTCATCGAATATCACTGAGTGCAACAAGATTCTTACAATACTGAAAGGTGCTTCGTACTACAAATTCAGCAACTGTAATTAAAACTAATCACTCCAGAAAATATTAGTATGACAACTCTTACATTTAACAATAAGAAAATTCTATCCAGGTAACTCATGGTCTTAAATTATTGTAGTCTATCATGGTAAACTATGAAAATGCATTTTCATAGTTTATATAAATTATGTTGCTTTAAACAACTAATTATCAGTATTTTTTAATCTTATTTGTAGAGAGAAGCCATGGGGTCAGAGCACAAGGCCTTCAGCTCGAATTTTGGCTGGACCATCAGTGATATCATGGGAAGGGCATCTGGCTATAATAATAACTCGTGTGTTTCACGTAAAAGGTTTTAATCAAAAATATTTTACTAGCAAGGCAGGAGGAGCAATATTTAACTTGCTTAAGAAACCCCTCGTCATCAGGGGTTCTCACAGGGATTGAGGTTTAGACAAATTTGAGCATTAAAAAAATTGTACCTAATTATATACACTAATTTGTTGTACTGTTTTTATTTTTGCATTGTAGAATTGATATAGGTTTATAGTACAAATTAAATACTTTAAAAAACATGGTTTATACAGCTAAATTATTTAGTAAGATAAACCATATTTGATGACCAAAATTTTGAAAACTTAACTGTGCTGCTAGAAACACTAGTGAAGCTGCTTGATTTCTCTAAGCAGACTGGTAGTCTTGTGTTGGTAAAACTAACAGTAAAAATAGTATAAAAAATATGATACTTATTCCACAAACAACTAGAAACTATTTTATGTAATTTTAACAAGTGTCAACTGTAAATCAAATGGAAATTCCCAAAATAAATTGTTGTAAGTATATTTAAAACAGCAGTGATTAAAAAAATCGTAAAATACTGTACGTTAATCATTATGTTGTAAGCAAACTGTAGCAAAACAAATTGATATAGAACTATCACTTTGAAAATGGTTCTCATAATTTTTTTTCAATTATTTTTATTTTACACATTCAATAGTGCAGACTGCTTCAAAAAGGGCTTTTCTTAGCAGTATTGAAAACATTGGCTTAGTAATCTACATGAGTTAATGTCTTTGCACAGAACACTCTTATTGCCACTTTAATCACTAAGATGAAATGATAAAATATTTTGGTAAATATAACTTGTTTTTATTATAGAAGTTGAGCCCTTCAAGCATCAGCTAACTCAGTTAGCAGTGTAGAGGGAGCCACCTGTGCTACACTTCCAGAATATTCCTAGGAAATCTAACTAGTGAGCTTACATACAGAGTTCATATTATTATTTTGCAACTGTTTTCTTTGTTTATAGACAAATTTAGCTGAGCAAATTCACTAACTATCAAACATTGCCATAATTTACTGTTACACGATATGGGTTTAATCTTATAGCAATAACTGCATCACTGCAATTTAATTTTACTTCTGCCACATCAGATTGAATTTGCCAACCTCAGAGCTAGTAATAAGGTAAGTTTAAATTAATTCTCTAGCCAAACTTTCTTTCATGTGTATTAATATTATTGTTTCATCTAGCCGTAAAATAATAAGATTTTTATAAATGTAAATACAATATTAGATTTAGTTAATCTTGTTACATGTTGTATTTGAAGTTACTCGAAAGTAATAAACAAGCTGAGTTACTAATAAGTAGATTATATGTGAATATGCCCTACATTATTTATTTATAAATATTTTTATTATAGCGGCTGTCAAATTGAGTTTATTTTCATCGCATTGAATCTCCTTTTGACAGGAGTAAGATATTCTCCAGCACGCAATAAAATTTTTCATGAATCACAGATGAGCATAAATTATTTCACCAGTAAATTAAATTTGCATCTGCATAAAATAACAACTGTCTTTTAGCTTATGTGCTAAAAGCTCCAATTAAAAGTTTCATAAAACTTGTACTCTCGTAATTATTTGAATATAAAAGAGAGATTAAATCAATTAAAACAAATACCTCCAGATACGTTAAAAAATTACACAGTACAATTTAACAAATTTACAGACTTCGTGAGCTAACAAGCAACTATGTCAACATCTATTTTTACGATACTCAGAAATACTTGCTAAATGACAACATGTACTAAGAATATACATTCTACACATACGGATGTGTTGATGTGTTGGCATCTGTGAAGCAGCATAGCTGAGTTTTTAAGTTGAAGGACAAACTATGATTTTATACCTTTACATTAACTTGGTTGTAGCATGTAGCGCAGGGAGCGGTTTATGTTTGCAAGGTCAAGCCTACTGTTTATATTGAGCAACTAAAAGCCACTGATCTCATATACATCTATATAAATTCTATCAAATCATTATAACTGGTAAAAAAGTCACAGAAAATAAATTTAATCTATAAAGAAGTTTGATATAAAATACAAATTTTAGTCTTAATTGTAGCTTCTTTCTTAATATATATTTTTAGGTTAAGGGTTTTCAATAGCAAAGCTGATAGTTTATCAGTAAATCGTGTAGCAAAGCCTGATGTTATATGTAGGCCTATGTTTAAAAATTAACAGAAAAGTGAGCAAATTAAAAAGTTTATGCATATAATTATTATGATAAACTAATAGGCAAAATACTATTTACTATTGACCTCTTTTGACTAGCTAAAATAGTTTTCGGTGTCAAACTCTTCAGAAATCTCTGAGGAACACCTGTTAACAAAATTTTTTCACATTGATGCTTTTTATACCATGCATATTATTATTTCAGTGTTGTGCTTAGCATTTCATTATATTATTACAAATAATAGTGCTAAGTAAGTGAGTAACTGATTGATAACTCCTTTTGCAAGATTCAAAGTTGAATTGTGTAATTTAAAAAATGGCTGTATGAACGTATATTGCAGTCATTTTAAATAAGCTCTTTCATTAATAATTGCAGCCAGACAAGAATACAGTTTTGTTTTAGTCATTTTTTGTCTGCTTATCTTACAAAGAGATTTAATTTGACTTTGTTTAATCTCTTTGCAATTTGAACGGCCAATCAAATTTTCTATTCATAAATGCAAAAAAAAAGAAAAAATAGCTGTATACCTATTTATATTTTTTAAACATAATGCCATAGTTTAAATGGTAAAAAACTGATACTTTCAGCCAAAAGACAAATCTTCGCTTATAAAGAGCTCAGAAGTTAAAATTTATTGAAACAAATTTGCAAAATATATGTGCCCAATATTCTTAAAGGCAGATAACTCCTAAATAATAAGAAGCTTTTTCACAATTGCATCTTTATTGTTATACATAGCTGATAACTCAATGTTTACTATGACGGAATTTCTGTACTTATGTACATATTTTATTAACCCTAATATGTTAACACAAGTTACAAAGAAAAGACAACTGCAAATTATGCATATTGGCTCGATCTTGTATATGCATCTAGTATTATTATGTCATACACTTCTTATGCTAATAGCAACAATTTTAAAAAGTTTTTTTAAATTTGCAAAATAATTTGGTAAGCTGACTAGTCTAGAATATTAATTTAAGTGCAAAAACCAGACTGCATTAGCTTTGCACAGTTTAATAAGACATGCTTGTTATGCTTTGTGTTCACCTGTAATATTTGCTCACATTTTATCAGTAAATACCTCTTTATATTCATTTCTATTCACTTCTTGAAAGCAGCCATAATAATTTCTCCGGTTATTGATATAGAAATGTACATAAAACCTACTCACTACTGTTATTCTCCAATCATGAGGCTTTGTAGGTTTTCTATTGAAGCTAGTGTCAAGACAACATTGATCCTATTATAATACAACACTCTAGATTAAATATTTAAGTTGCTTTAGTATGTTTAGCCTTAGTTTATAAATTAGCAGCTGAACTAAAGGCTGTGTCTCCTTACGTCTCCTAAACTAAGCAGTCTGCATTTTAAATTATGACTATAAGTATAGAATTCAATATAAAATATGTTTCAATCCAATAACTGACTAGCAACCATAACTTGTCAATTCTATATTAGATCAAGAGTATTTGGAAGGTGAAAGATTAAATTAATTTAGCAGGTGAGAAATTTGTACTAATTTTTCTATTTTTGTTTCTTGGTAGTTTTAAGCAATTTGCATTGTTGTCATTGTTTTCATAACTATATTTTAGATAATTGCTGTTACTATGCAAGCTCGACAAATTATTGACAGCAAAACTATTTCTATGCTTACAATTCTACATGCTAGGGTTTGTCAGAATTATAATCAGTTTTAAATTTTGCCTACCTGTAAACTATGAACTATAGCCAACTATACAAAAATTGCCGTTAAAATTCTAGCATATTATAAAAGTTAAAGATGCCATTAACAAAATATGCTCCATAAAAGTATATTTCTTTTTCAATAACTGCTGCTTTTTAATTCTTGGATACCTCAATATATAATGCATTTGAAAAAGTAACTATGTTACTATATATTATACTTTGTAATATGTATATTATAGTATTACATTGTAATACAAAGACCATGCAGCCAAAAATTAAATATTCCATGCTAAGTCTACATATTTCAAGAATAATATTCATGAAACTATTTTTATGCATAATTTCTCAAGTTTGATTGTTAATTGTAAAGCCACAGCAATTCATTGTTGATACTCCATTGTTACTCTCAGTGTTTCTACTCCTAGGGAGTTAAGCTGAAGATGCCAATAACCAACTATGAAGAGACCAGCAGACTTGCTACTGAGTTACTGCAGAAGGCTATCTCGTCTGAGAGAAGCAAAAACTGGGCTCAGGTATCTCAATCTGTTATATTCAATATCTCACCATCTATTTGTAGCTTTTATAAAAAATATTCACACGCAGCTGTATATTACTATTGATCATAATAAAAGCTCTGTTTGATTTATACATCAAATTGGCTGCCTCTATAATACTAACTATAGAATATGATGCAAATAGCAAATATTTAAAATTTTAGCAGCAAAAATGTAAGTTATTTGTTTAATCATTAGAAAACAACTTTTCAACTGCTTTTGTATAGCAAGCTTTGGCTTATCCGCTGGTTAACTTCATGTAAGTGTAGTCTGTGGCAATAAACTTGATAATAATTATAATTAAATTTTGAAACTTGGATAATATTGTACTTATGGCATTTTGAAATAAAGATTTTGACATCTTGCAACTACGTGGCTATACTGCATAGTTGAGTGTTTAAAGCAAACCTGCACCTATAGCTAATTTATTATACAAGCATAGTTTTAAATTAATTTCTATTGAGATCTGTTTTAAAGCTGTTAGCTAAATCCATGCTTGCATTTGTTGATTATAGCTACTGTATACTCTACCTCGCATACTTTATATGTGACTCATCAACTTGTAGGCAATATTAGCCTACAAGAAAATCATTTGCTTTATCTCCACTGAAAACCTCCCAGCTGACTATATCTACACCGATCATTATAGAATTGCTGTAAGTCCTAAGCATCTTGTTCTTGTTAGAAAGATATTAATTTAATACAACAAAATTAATTATTACATAACAATAAACTAGTTTTATGTTCCTGATATTCAAGTTATTTGAAATATAGCATCAGATAAACATGTTTACAATAGAATCAAAGAGATGACAACTCCTTGTTATTACAAGTACAAATAAAATTTTAAAAAATATATTATTACCTATTACTACATTATGAAGTTATATGGATTTATTATGACTATATGATATGACTATGTTATGACTATATTATTACTGTAGTAAGACTATATTATAAGTGTAACATGGTATTATATTATAACTGCGATATGATTATCTTGTAGCTGTAATATGATCATATTGTAACTGTGATATATATTTATTTTAAGCATGTATTTTGCAGTTGTATGAAGCATACTTCCACCTGGGTCTTTCCTATCAACAAGTTGGTGAACACGAGTTGGCTTTGGTGAGCTTCAGTAAAGCTATTCACACAGCTACAGCTAATCAGGTCGGCTAGTTTATATCTTGAACTGTATACATTATATTTCACACTTCACCTAAAAGGTTATATAATAGAATTATAGTTTGTTTACAATAATTATATGCAAAGTCAAAATAAAAATATTTTACATAGATTTTATTCAATTGCTTGGTAACTTTAGGCTGTATTTATATTTTATTCTTTAGCAAAGATGCAGTTATATTGACGTATTCACATTAGGTTGACAGAACTTTGAAGATTTCATTTTATTAGTTTTATATATTTGGCTTTTATTCACCTATATATAACATATTGAATTGTAAAATACATCCTTTATGATCTTTCTCATCATAGGTTGATGTACTGTCTGTAATGTACATGATAAAAAGTCATAATAAAGAGTTTTATTGTTGTCAGATAGCCTTAATTCTTCAATTCTAATATATTGATGTAAGGTTAATAAAAAATGTATTATTCTTTAGTTTGGGTGCTCTTGCTACGCTCCCGACTCCCTTGCTGTACCAGCATACTGTAGGAAAGCTCAGTCTTACAGTGCTCTGGGAAAGTATAAGGCGGCCATTAAAAACTTAAGCATTGCTGCTTATAATGCAGAAAAAGATCTGGTAAATATAAAATTTTTGCTAGTTATACAATAAATAACTTACTATCTAGTGATCATGGGCACATAAACAGACAATGTATAACTTTTCATGCAATTTGCTTACTTTTATAGTTATAATTTGGCTATTTAACTTTCTGTTGAATTTCCATAAACTTTGTCAATTAAAGTTCTAACAAACTGTGTTATGTATAGGAGACGATATTCTTCACTTTGACAATCAACTTTCCCCAAGTTTTTAGACTGAGTGCATAAAGAATTAAAACTTGATATATTTGATTTAAGTTTGTATGCTTATGTTATGCAAGTAACATTTAAATACATATTTGTTGTAGCTTAGTATGAATTGAATTTGAGCTAAATCATATTTGCTTTTGTGTTTGCAGGACATGTTGTGCATGGAGGCATTGATTTACAACACGTTTGGTGAATACAAAAAGGTAAAATTTCACGCACCTTGCCTTATATTCTATGCTGACACTATCATAATATGCAGTAAAATAAACACAATATGTTGATTGTACTACGTAGTGATATACCTAATGCCTTTAACTATATATACCTTCGAGTAAATATGCATATTACACCTGCTAGACACCACAACTTTTTATTGCATGCTACTCAATATATGTTAATAAACTACATATAGCCTTTATATGATGTAATCTATTTTAAATTACATAACAATATTTTCTGTATGAGATGATAGTTTCATTAGCCTATTGGTAGCAGGCAAGTTGACATTGCGCTTTTCAGTATCAATGTGTTATAATATATGTCATGAATATCTGTACAATATTATTCATAATTTTGTTTTGTAAGGCAATGAGGTTATTGGTCAGAGGTCTGGGTGTTAATAAGTCACATGTTGGATGTCGTATGCTGAGAAAATATATGAGAGAAGAAGGCGACTCCGTAAGTATGATTTATAAACTTTAATTAAGAGAAGATAATCCCAAAAGCTGTATACAAAAAAGTGAAGATTTCTTCAAACCATGAATTTGTATTCAAATTACTGATACTCTGTAAATTTCTTAATTATATTTATCGTACTAAAGTTAGTAAACTTAATATCATTTATTAGGTTCTAGTTTTAAAGCACTTCAGCTATTAGTGTATACTTAAAAACAGTAAGCACATTTAAATAAAATTATACTGTTTGAACTCAGCCCTCTAAAAGTGACACGCAAAATCATTGTTTTCGAATGTTAGAAAGTTATGCTATATAAATGATAGCATTCACTTCACTTTTCGTAAAAACAACACTGAGTTCAATCATTGTGCTTGTTTATTCAAATTTTTGTAAGCCTTGTGGATATTAATTGTACTGCATTGTTGAAATGTCACAACATTGCATTGTTTAAATTCAAAGAACCTGTTTGAATTTGCATACCAAATGTGCCAATATTAGAATCTTACGTAATTCACTCAATGTGTGCATGTAATTTAATTTATACAGCCTAAATATGGAGAACAGAATGTGGAGGGGTTTGACGGAGTAACAACTTTTCATCACCCTGATATCATGGACTTTATAGAAAGGTAAGTCTACACAACATATGCTGTTTGTAGTTTAGTCAAAGATAAAATGTTATAAACTATCTTAATTTATTTAAAACTATATTTAGATAACACCTAACTGTTGATATCTTTGGTACTACAAAAGAAATATTTGTATTGTCTTACCTGAAAATCATAATTCTGCTTTATTTATTTTTCAATTATTTAAACTTGAAATAAATTTAGAGCAAAAACCAGATGAGAATTTGCTAAACCTTTGTATGACTTGACTTTTACTATTTCTATAGTCTGTGTAACCTTACTATACCTTTTTAAGTATTTAAGAGTAATGCATCACAGCACATGGTAATCATTAGTACTAAATAATATTTCATTATATAATATATTATGATATAATACTTTTATAAACATACTTTGCTTTAGTAACAAAATGATGAGAGCTAGAAATCTACACCCAGGCTTCAAATTCTACTAAGTAATATTTCACTATATATATAATACGTTGTGTTTTAAATATAAAACAGTTATTATACTACTTTTGGTAGTGAGGTGAGGAGGGTTGAGCTTCTACACAGAGACTAATACACCAATACAGACTGTCTAACATTGTATATCTATTGTGTTACAGACATCTTCCAACCATGAATGTGGCCCACACGGTTGAAGAGATAAAGTTAGAAGCTGAGAATCTAAGTGGGTCAGCAAACAGATGGAGGATGTCTTCCTGTCACTCCTGTCAAAGTGAGTCATGAATTATATTAATGAAAAAAAATGATTAAAGTGAAGCCTACTAGCTAGAAAACTTCTACACAAAATTCTAAATGCAAGAATATCTAAAAGTTTAAATTTTAGCTTGCAATATATAGTTTCCGACTAAAAGAACTTGCATATGTTTAAAATTCCCGTTCTTTTGAAATCTGGTGAGGGCTAAAGACCAGGGATGTAGTGGTACCCATACGGTCCCATACGCCGTATGGCCTAGAAGAAAATAGACTGTTCTAGGCCATACGCCCGTATGGGCATATTTTTGAAAGATGATTAATGCACAGGATAGTTTGGGCATCCTCACTGAGAATATCATAAATTTCGCTCACAATCTAGTTTAAGTTCTTGTTATATTAATGCTATGTGGGCGGCATGCGTGTTGCCTACTTGTGATTGTTTAGCCTGAGATTACACTATGAATATAAGCAGCAATGAACTCAATAATATCCAGCTCAGTGATAAGCAGCTATCAACATTGCATCTTATCTCTACATGTTCACCGAAGCGTGAAGTGCTGTGCATTTGTGATTACTAACGAAAAAATCTTTCATTTTCAGTGTATAAATCACTAACTTGTAGAAAGGCTATGAAGGCTATTGAAAAGATAAAAAAATTCACCATGCATAAATTTCTCAGGTTTCCGACAGTGGTTGTTCTATTCGAATACCATGCTTTCCTGCTGAGATATTTGGCAGGGATTGAAAAATAAATTGTTCAGGTAAAATTGGCCAAAATGGGTAGATTTTTGTCTATAACTTTGCAAAAAAAATATTGAAAACTCAAAAAAGCAGGTGCTCTGAGGAACAGGAAGATCTAAAACATGGTTTTTGAATTTTAATTTTAGCACAATTAAATGAGGTTTTATTTGGCGAGACTGAATTCTTATAATATACCAATAATGTGGCCTCAGCAAGGCAGTGACAGCTAGAAGGTTGCCCTTATCTATCTTATGTGAACTTGCATTTTGTCAATAAGCAATGGAATTTGGAAAAAAACAACATGAAATCCAGAAATAAAATCAAAATGTCTTCAAGAAACAGTATACCAGGTGTGTAGGAGAGGCTATAATGAAGATTTATAACTGAGGTTTACAGGTGCTATATCCACATTTTGGTCAAAAACCTAGCAGTGTTATTGCATGCAATAAGGTTTTGCAAACTGTGCACCACGTCATAAGTAACCTTTTATGTTTGATTGTACTAACGTCTGGCTTTACATTTAATCATTTTCTAGGTTAACACATAATAAACCTGTCAAATTTGTTCTTATGGAGTAAATTTTCTTGATGTATTTAGTGGAAGCTCAGGGAGTGGGGGTTTATTTTAAAACCAAATTAACATACTCTTCTTGGGTGGGCTTTATTGTGTGTAAGGAGGTGTGGCGGCATCACCTTATGGATTAGACTAATACTCTAATAAACTCCAAATAGGTTTTCAACCAATTTCTGCTTGCCAATTTATTAATTCAAATTGCTTTTTATAAGTAACCAACACACATTTTCTGATTAGCAATCTTCCTCTGTTCTGATCTATTATTCTTTTTCTATGCACGGCAGTGTATTAGTTATTTAAAGTAATCAGGTTGCATTTGGAGAGCACTTGTTACCTGCCTCTATCCTTCTATTTTTTTGAGATATTCAGCAATTTTTCTGTACAGGTTGGACTTAGTGTCAGAACAAACCTAACTGCAGTTGAGTAAAACTACATTACATTACATTACAGTCAACAGATATGGGACAAGACTGAATATTTATATAGTTTGCAGCAATGCCCAGTCGTCACGTAGCTGGTATGGTATGAAAACAATAGCGAGGTGCACATTTCAACACAGAAGTTTTTCAGAAGAATTATAATTCACAATGGCTTTAAATTGCATAAATTTGCATCAGAAGCGCTCTGAGGGCTTCGGAGACCGGGGCGCTGCCCCGGACTCCGCCGGGGGCCTGGGCGGCCCCCTGGATCCCTGGCCTGAGAGTATGGCCTAGAATATTTTTGCCACTACAACCCTGCTAAAGACTATCCTTCTTACAATTATTATCAGATGCTTTTCCTGACCTCACCAATAACTGAAACTAAAGCCATGGCCCGCACCATACAAATCTAGCACTCGAACCACTAGACCATCATGGCTGCTCCTTAAAATAATTCTATAATATTTGACCTAAAGAGCTGCAAATCACAGCATATCTCAATTTTACAACCATGCATGTAACCTGCTTCAGCTAAGTGAAAGAGCAGCATGCAGGTTTCGGATATTATACATTATTATATAACTATATATTGTAAACCTGCTAAATTTACAACATTCAGCTGTATTTCAAATTTATATCCTGATTATAAAAAGTAAATAAGAAAACTTAATGATTTCCCAGCTATTTAAAATTAACTGGCAGCTAGTCTTGTGTCATCAACAGCCGCAATAAAAAACTTGGTTGATACAAGTCTATTCATTACTACAGGAAAACCTGAGCTTAGTCTGCTACTCAACTCTAAAGAGTCTGACAATGATTATAATCTTTCCTGGAAGAAGTACCAGATGTGTGACATCTTTCCTTTCAAAGCTGGCGCCTTGCCAAGCATGTTTGAAAGAGACCCTGTCAGGGAGAGAGATAGTTACATATACAAGCAGAGGAGGCGTGACCAATATGGCCGCTTTAGAAGAGAACAAGCCACTAACATGAAGTTTCTCTCACCTGATGAATTTACTAGTCAGTAACTATAGTTTTCTAGTATCAAAAGAGTTGACAACTCTTATGGTTTTTGGCAATATTATAGGAAAGAGCAAATTAAACGTAACAATAAGTAGAAATTATATATTTTTGACTTTGTAAAATAAAATCAATAAATAATTTAAATGAAAAATATCTTCAACATTGTGTAAATATATTCGTACAAGCACTCATAATTCTTACATATAAGTAGTTGAGATTTAATGCCTAATCGTCGCAGTATTGTGTTATTTTAGTGATCCAATTGACTTTTACTAAAATCACTTGCAAAGTAATGTTTTTGCTGCTACCAAATAGTAGGTAACACAATATAGTATGCTTACAGAGTGTATATTAAACTTATGTATTTTGGATTTGGTTAGCATCACTATAATGCAGTTCTTTCAGGCAGGTAATTTTAATTATGGTTATATTCAGTGCATGTGACTCGTTTTCATGCCTGCCAAGTTTTTCCTATATTCTAAGCTGACTATATTTAATAAATCTATTTAAAGTTTTTTAACAGAAATGTTGGAAGACAGCAAATTTAAGAAGAGACTAACTGACTGGAATGTAAAGAAGGCACAAGGCTTCAAAGGAAATAGAATTACACTTGCTGTAAGTCTTTAGATGTTTAAGAATATTTACATTTTTAAAATCAAAACTTTATTTCTCTAACTTATAAAAAACATTTTGTTAATTGAAATAAATTTTATTGTTACCCAATATTTCAATTATGGCATATGCTAGGATTTTGAACAATAATTGTGCTGCAATGCTTAACTTTACAAAGCAATTGACAAGCTTATATAATTTCATATCTGCCTGAATAAAGCAAAATGAGTAATATTTATATTACTTTATTACATATCTTATATTTTTTTAATTTGTTTTCACAATATGTGAGAATGTGACCATCATATCATTTGGCTTGTTCAGTTTTTTTATTAAATAATTAAGTTTTCAAAAAATACACATTAGTTTAAATTAAAATACTGTGTCTGTTATGTTAGTATGAATTGATGGTTTTGTTCAACAGGCTTTTCCACTGGTGAGCATACAGAAGGTTCCCAGGCTATACCCAAAGCCGTGGCGAGGGGACAGACTAAACTCCGCCCCACTTCCAGTTAGAGAAAAGCAGCCTATTTTCTATCCTGCTTTTTCATAATATAGTATTATAACAGCTAATGATATAATACAGCCATGATAGGAAATTGCATTTGTAATTTAAAAGAAGATTTATTTTACTAGAAAAATATCAAGTTAAAATAAATAAGCATACCGTATATTTAGTATATTATGCATATAATATAATATACTACAGTATTTATAGCAAGCAGTAGTTTTGATATAGCTACAAAGAAATCTCCTGATGAGTGCCTGATGAGTGAAAAAAATGTCACGTGTAATTATTAGGTTTTCATATTTTGAAATTATTTTGATTATGCTTTCAAAACTTCCTTTTGCAATAAAACATCACCTTGCTTAATAGAGCTTCTATACAACAAAAATATATACTTTATTATTATTTCTACAGCTAGAATATAATTTTGAAAATTCAATGCATTCCATGTATCTTATTTTCTAAGCAAAATCTCAATTATAATTTAATTATAAGAAACTGTTAAGTCATATGACTACATAACTCATTATACTTACTCAATATAGTGAATTAATTATGATTTGAAAAAAATAATTTGGTGAGGAATTTTATTAAAACCATCCTAAAAGGGAAGCAGTCTTTGTGTGAATAGTGCAGCATACATTGAATTATGACACACTTTATAGGTGCTTCAAGATAAATGGAAGTAAACATCAGCATAGCTAAAGAATTTTGTTGTTGAGATTATAAAATCACATGTCTTTGGGTTAATTTACTTTACCCATAACTAGGTTGGGTTTAATTTTTTATAAAAATTGTGTTTTATTGTATTTCATCAATAGAGATGGTGATAATATGTCATTTTGTGCTGCTTAACCTTAAGAGAAATTTGTCCAAAGGGTGACATATATATTCTTTATCTGTGCAAAACTTCACTTATGTAATATTACAATAAAGCAAGAAAATAATTCTATATACATGAATAAATAGGTTACGAAGAGAACTTTCTTATACAAACTATTCAAATCTTAATTTCATTACTAAAATATTCAAAAAATTGTTCATATATAAAAGATGCATAGTTTGTATAGCATTCAAAAGGTAATAAAATTTATTGATAAGTGTGTTTGCGTCAGTGGAGTCCCTTTGCCCACACGAGATGAATATATATACAAGCCATTTGTATTATAATTTCTCCTTAAAATCGACAGAGAGCAGTATAGAGTGATGACATAGTTTTGTTCAACATTTACCTTCTAAATTCATGATGTTGTAGTTAAAAATTAGAGTGTGTACGACATTTGAATTGTTTTTTATATTTACATTCATGTTTCTGCTCAATACCATGATATTGCAGGTACTAATTTGATTTGGTACCATTATTACATAATGCTTGTCCTGTTGACCAATCAGCTGAGTCGTATCATCATAAAGACCAATGTATAAAGGCTGTTTAGTTTGTATACATCTTCAATGTACTTTAGTAGTTTGACTTGCATCACTTGTTAAACTGGTTTACTTAAAAATATGGCAAAATTTGCAGGTAAGTAATTCTATGATCAGTCATTATAATGGCTTAGAATCTCATGTATGTCCCATTGTTCCAGACTAGTAATTTGAGTAATGTCTAATTATTTAATGAACCACTAAAATGGATTGGATGCAGCAGTAATTTTAATCTGCTGCATGTATGTATAAATATTTCATACAATATTTCATATTATTAACTCTATTAAAATAAATATTATTGCTCCATCAATAAATATATATATAGATTACAACAAACAATTAACCAAATATATCTAGTTAGGCAGATGTTATATCTATATACATTCTATTCTAGATCTATTGGTTGCTCTCATCTTACTTGGTGTGTCTGGATGGGGCAGTAGTTTGAGTGTCCCAACCACTGGAGGGCCTTCTCACAGCTGTGACTGCGGGGACCTGGAGAGCCACTCGCAGACTCAGTATGTGACTCTGGAGGAACATAAGGCTAAACTTGAAGAACTAGAAGACAAACAGAAAGAACTTAACACTCAGTTTCATTCTCTTCTAAATGTTGTAAGTTTTGCTGCGTGTATAAATGCAGAGTAAAATCCTTTAGGAATTTCTAATTTAACTGCCTTACTTTCTGTCAGACGCAAAGTCAGTTATGCCCTTTAGCAGTTTTTAGTTTTTGGCACTGCATTCGTAAAACGTTGTGCATAGTATTTGCAATAATTGCAATAAAACCAATAATTGAATTATTAAATCTAGCTATATAAGTTTTTAGAGAAGTATTTTAATCACCAGTACATTGTTTATAAAGAAAAATTGTTTATTCATCGAAGGCTAGCTTAGCAATTTGTGAAGTTTTCCAGTCATGAATTTATATTAAAGTTTAGTAACACTTATATATTATATTATTTAAATTAATTTTTAGTTAGCCACTGGAAGCATGCAGATCTCAGATTTGACTTTAACATATGAAGAACTTATTAACCAGATTCAGGACTCTGGTAAGCTTTTTATAATATTACAAATCATTATGTACCTGCACTGACATGCATAAATCCTGACAATTTCATAATGAAATACAATTATAACAAAATGTAAAAAGCTTAAAACTTGATATACAATTATAAAAAACTATGAAAGATAATATTATATATTAAAATATAATATAGCAATAAAGTACAATTATAATAACATTATATAATAAATAATATAATTATAAAGTGCTATGGTAGTTGATGTCGTAGGTATTAAAGGGTTAGCTGGTGAAGATGGTAGAGATGGGAAAGACGGTAAATTATTATTATCCCATATTGGAACGTGAGAAAGCATATAACCATATAATGTGTTATTAGTTCAAAAACTATAATTTATGTAGACTCCCCATGGGTCAAAGGAGATACTGGTGCACCTGGAGACCAACATGATTATGGGTTGCCAAAAGTCCGTTCTCGTACAATTAAAAATGGAGGTGCAGTTTACACAAGATGGGGCAGTGGAAGGTGTGAAAATGATGCAACTCTTCTATACAAAGGTAATTGAAAACAGAATGAATTTTGTTTTAAAGATTATATAAAGTTAAAAAACATAAGTGAAAACCTTTGTTACATTGCATCAGTAGTACCAGAACTTTCAGTATACATTATCATTTTATTTTTAATAAAGCTCTCATCTGTAAGAATGAGACCAGCCGTGGTCTCGGGGTTAGAGCGTTTTTTTAGTAAACACAAAGTCATGGGTTCAAGCCCGGACAAAGACCGTTGGTGATATTAGGAAGAGCATCCAGTCATAATTGCTCCTGTGCCTCATATTAATATAAGTCCTTAGCCTGTTCTAACAAAAACCCTTTCATCAGAGGGTTCTCACCGGGATAGCGACTATAAACTTCCGTGAGTTCTCTTCTTTAAGAATGAATGTATTTCGAATTAATTTTATATTCTTGAGCACAATTGGATTCTGCTTTACTTACTTAGTAGACTAGTTTTCTCTTCGTGAATGTATACAATTGTTTTAATTTTTTTATTTAGAAACAAATAATTTATTTTAAATTATTGGTATTCCAGTAAGCTCAGCTAGCATTCACTTTTTCTTCTATATATCAGCTGCTCATCTTGCCATTTTGACTGAAAGGATCGAAATGTCAGTGGGAAGTTTCATATCCACAAAGGTACAATGCAAGTGATCTTTATTGCTATCCCACAAAACTGGGATGATAAAATCCCGCACTATATGAAGTCTTGTAGAAAGTAAAACAGTTGTTTTACTCCAGATAAACTCTGCATAGTTCTTAAAATAGCAATTGCTGTTGTAAAGATTACATAACTGTTATGTCAATAGTTTATAAATTGTAGGTAATAATCTGTTATATACAATGTGTGCATCTTGTATAATTATCTTATAACTAGCATCTCAACAGGTCACATGGTCTAATTTACTTCTGACCTATGTAAAACAATTGAGTTGTTTGTTGTAAGTTTGCCAATATAATACTATAATAATAATATATATATAGACCAAATAATTTCAGTAGTTATGGTCATTTTAACTTTTTGTATATAATTTTCTGCACAGGAATCTTTGAATAGATTTGTGAATCTTAATTTGTATCCTTAATTTAAATTAGAATTTAATTTAGTAAAGAATTGTTACCAAAGTTACAACTTAAGCAAATAATATATTAAGTCTTAAAACTTTCAGTCATGGCACTTTCAATTCTAGAACTTTCTACTTGTTTTGACAAAACCTAAAGTCTACTTAGTAGGTTGAAATTATTTTCTTGCAGGTTTTGCTGGAGGCACCTACTTTGGCACCCTGGGAGGTGGCACCAACTTCCAATGTTTACCCGATGAGCCGGAATTTCAAGAAGCCCCTAACAATAAAACTAGAGGAGGGTCTACAATCAATGGAGTAGAGTATCAAAGTTTTGGCTACGGCATCTTCCCTGACTCCGCCCATAACCAGAACGTGCCGTGTGCCCGGTGCTACACCGAAACCAGGTCCGCAGTCATGATGATTCCTGCTAAGAGAAGCTGTCCAGCTGGATGGACACAAGAATATGAAGGTTTAAAGCATTTAAAATAATTCATTAGCTTTTGCCAATGCAATATTTCGAACCCATTTTAGTGTTGAGTTTTACTCCAGTAGCCCTTGTAGCATAATGGTTAGCTCACCAGTTTTCAAGCTAGAAGTTTTGGGTACGAATCCCAGGGCTGAAAAATATTTTTAAGTATGTAAGTGAATTTTTTAAGGATTGTCTGCTTTTCTCCTGAATTTTACTAGTAAAAGTTTGAATTTACTATTTGTAGGCTACTTAATGTCGGCGTATGAACACTTCCAAACCTCTTCTACATACGAGTGTGTAGACTCTCACCCCGAGTATGTCAGAGGAATGGAGATGAATAATGACGGCTCCTTGATGGTCTTTGTTAAATTAGACTGCATTACAGCTGGTGCCTGCTCATCCTATGACAGCAACTTGGAGCTATCCTGTGTAGTGTGCTCCAAGTAGATGGGACCCACTGAGGTCTAAGTAACCCTTGTATAACGTGTAATTAGATAGGCTCAACACTTTGTTTTGAGCTCTTGTGATATACTTACTAATACTTAGTCTAGTATGCATAATGGAATAAAGTACTATTAAAATGCTGTAAGTTAAATATATAGTTTTAAATAAATGTATGAAGTAAAATTAGCTGCTTATTTGACAACATCTAAAAATAAATCTCTTAGAATTCACCGGCTATATCGTCAATTCAAAATTGTGGCAAAGTTTTAGTTTGATATAGAAATGAAAACTTACCTAAAAACGTCTTAAAATATAGATGTATACACTGCTGTATGGCATTTTTATCAAAGTTATGAGCACTGATGAACTAGCAAAGGAAATGAGAAGACAATTTCAGAAAAGCTGAATTAGCAATATGGCACACCCACTAGTGTTATATAATATGGAAACATTAAACAAGAGTGCAGATTTTTGCCTATGTCAATGCATAATAGCAGTGAAGCTAGTAGTGACCTTGAGTACAATAGTGTGTATATTATTTATTATCAGTTGAAAGGAACAAGAGAAAATAACTCTTGGAACAAAGAACTATTTATAATTCAAAATCCACAGTGATTCTTGTCTTGTTCTATTATATCGCTTTAAATTAATGCATTATTATGAAGCAGTATTATGCTACAAATTTATGTCACATTTTGAACCTTTTTAATAGACTGATAATAAAATTCCAAGAACCATATAATGCAATGCATTCTATTAAATTTAGCGTGGATCTATTTTTAAATAGCAAAGCAAAGTGCACTATAATAGGGTTATGTTAACTTAATTGTTTTTCAAGAGCTGATTATGGATAATATAAGCTTTCAGTCATGTTATACAACAAATGAGCTAGTGAAAGTGAAATGCTACCAAAACGCAGCTGTATGCATGAATATAAAATATTTGGTTTATTAAAACGAGTATCCATTTGGAATTTTCTAGAATACTGCCTGTCAGCTTACAAATTTTGTCTTTAGACAATAAAACATTAAGCATTCATTTGTATAAGGTAATTTCTATATAAAAAGGCTGAGTCTCACTCTAATGGGATATTTGCACTCAAAGCTGAGTTTATTTGATTTCATTTTATTTATTTGCCATCAAGATCTGTCGAGCGAAGCAAAATATCGCATGTTTGCAAATGCTAATATGCCAATATTAAAAGAACTGGTGAGAAAAATATAGTTAGTGGAAATAGTGGCCTGTAGTCGTATGAATTTGACAGAGCTTATAGTTAACAGAGCATAGTCTTATAACTGATTTAAATGTCCATTGCCAGATCTATCGTTGCTTTGCATTTTAAACTTTTAGTGCTACATTATTATTATTATGACTTTTCTGTGTTCTTTATATAGTTACTGCATTATAATATATATGTTTTGAGCGAATGATAAATGTTTTAAATTGTCGGTGAATAACTTACTGCCTGAAACTTCTTTTTATTATATATACAAATACATAACTATTAGACATTTGAAAGTTATTTAATCTAATGATACTTTATCAAATTACTCTATATAGTTGTTACATGACTTTTACCCATTACTTTTTGTTTTTGTATGAGCTTAATAAAATATAAAACTGGATATATGAACATATTGTTCGGAAATATTTACCACTATTTATCAACAACTCCAATATCTTAACTAATGATAATAATTATTATATTACAGGACTTAGTAGTTAGTATGCCAGATGATAGCTGCAATATGATAAATGTATTTGCTTTAAAAATTATGTTTTAGCTGAGTAAAATGTTTTTTGAGAGTTAGATGCAATAAAAAGTTATTTGTACTTGTCTTAGTGCGCTCAAAATGCTTTTGCAATTAAGGAGTTGTTTATCCATAATATTATGCTTAAAAACTGGTATGGGAGTTGTATACCTCGCAATTTTTAATAGCATATTGACATATTGTTACGCTAATTATAATAGCAGTGTTTCAGTATTATTTCAAAATGTTTACAATTTTTTTATTTTTTTAATTAATCTATTAAATGAAATATTTAAATTATGTTTACAAACGTTAAATGTTAATGTATTTGTGTAAATGTTCTAGTAATGAGCAGTAATCTTTATGAGTAGTAGTTTCCGTTATTTACAGCTGTCAATATTAGAATAGACCTAGTAATTAGTAAATTACTAAAGATAACTACCCTGATAGTGATTCACTGATAGTGATCGTACTTGCAAGCGATCACAGTCACATCGTTTCACTTATTAGTACATCACTAAATTGCTATTAGTATCACTATTAGCTTTAGATTTTTTACTCAAGGTCATGTTCTTCTCACTTCTAAGTTGACGTGGTTTCAACTGTCACTGATATTGTAATTGTACAACTACATGTTGATGTTGATGTTCAATCTGAATCTGTGAAATGTTCTGTAAAAGTAAATACTTTGACAGCGCCGCTCTACTTTCGACAGTTTTAAGCACAATCCTAGTATTACATATTTTTTCGGGGAGTTGTTTTAGTGCAGCTCAAAGTGTTACTAATAATAACAATGAACTATCAACCGTGCAGCCGAATTTAACCCAATCTTCTACAGGTGAGCGACATTATCACTTTATGATTATGATTACCAGATTATCATTACAACATTCAAGTTCATTTGGACTTGGCGCTGCACATGCCAATACTTTGCTTTTTTAATTTTGAAGTTCAACTTCAAGTTGAGTTTCACTTTTACCCAGTAAATCAAAATGTAATTAGGCCTATAAATGGCTATTGTAAAAGTTTCCATCAAAATATAAATTGTTGCAAATGAACATAAAATTGAAATAGGTTTATAATTATTTATTAAGCTACATCTTCAATTAACAACAAACTTCAATTGTGGTAGAAATTGCAAAACTTTATAAGTATAAGTATAACGTTGCCTTTAGCCAAACGGTATTGCTAGGATTGGCATGAAATCATGGTGGTAGTAACTGTTAGGATTAGTTTTTTGCTAGTTAAACCTTCACTTTAATTTTCTTATTTATTGCTTTTTCTCGGCACAAGTAAAATCTATTGCTGCCTTGTCATTCCACAGAGTTGCAGCCAAGGCTTTTTGATGTAGCTCAAGTATCTAATTCATTTTTACTTGGTGATTATTTTAGTGATTGAAAAGTTTGACCAACAAAGATTTGTGTTTTTGAACACAAAACAATTTTAGTCTGTTTTTTTTCACTGTTGCCTTGCCACAGTATTACTTTCTTTTCAGTTAAGTTGCAAGTGCTAGTTATAAACCTGGTAAATCTATCAGTTTTATTAATTGTTTTTCTAAGATTACTATGTAATGTTCAGTAAAGTTACTATTTCACTCCCTTATTTAATATGATTTCACAAGCTGTTGCTTTTTCAGGCCTAGTATGCAGATGCGAAGGAAATCAGGCAAAGGATGAATATTGTGATGCTGACAACACATGCAGAGCTAGAAATGGGGAGGTGGTGGTTTGCTATTCCTTGGCGGTACTGAATGCTAATGACAACACCCAAGTATTATATAACAAAGGGTGTGTACTAATTTATATTATTTTGAAAAAACCTGTGGTAACATTAAGCAATTGGGAAGTTTTAAGTAAGTTGAACTCTTTTAGGAATTACTGAGTTTTTTTGTAAGAACCAAAACATATTTAACACAGGTGTATAATTGCCTGCTGAGAATATTAGAAATATTTTCTGTTAGGTACAGTAATGGGAAGTTTCACTAGCCTAAGTTTTCTAATTGTCTTTATGAATTTAGGTTTGGGTGTGATTTGAAAACTTTCTTGAAGCTCAACTTTTTTTTTATATTTCTCATCTAGAACACAGGCTTTCCCAAATTCCTCTCATTACTGGACCTATTTTTCAAGTATTGAACTTTGCTTTCACAATTCTCTGTTACTAAGTTCTAGGCTTTTTCGACTCGAGCAACATGCCATACCACATGGACGATTTTTGTAATTCTTCACAATATCTATTATTAGATTGTATTTTGTGTTCAAGACTTGCCAGTCTTTTTACAGGCTGCTATTTTATCTGCTAAATGAATGGTAAGAATTTCAGACAATGTTGGTCATCAACTTTTTTTGTGCCATAAGGTTGTGGATTGAAGCCGTCTGAGTCAATTAAACACAATTTTTCCACAATATTATGTAACTCATCACGTTTGGAATTAGTAAAAGTATTTCCCTGCCTAACATTAAACTCAGCGTCAAGTTCTGAATAGACTGGAATATTATTCAATTGTTTGAAACTTGTTGATGTGTTAATTTTCAGTTGTCTTAGAAAGAATTTCATACCAGGAACTAGTATGTCAGTGATGTGTAGAAACCCTGACCACCTTAAGCACCATTTGGATCTAGCTTGTTGCAACTCAGCTAATTTATGTAACGAAGAGCTCTACCCAGAGTTGGAGCCGTTTACCACAACAATAGGTCTGGTCACAGTGAGAAGCTCTGAATATATTTGCTGTGCACCTGCGCTGGCATGACGCTAGTTGAAACCCGAGTCCAATTTGTTTACTTCACATTTCCCGTTGCAATGTTTACAGCGAGCATGCCTTCCTCGGTGGATAGCCAATATATTCAGTAGCCAAGTTCTCTGCGTTCACTCTCTCTTGAAGGGAGGGGTTCAGCCTCTCCCACTTGTAGTGTGTGGACACAGAGAACCAAGCCAGTGTGATGGTCGCTGACGTAGTGTGTAGAAGGGCACCACGGCTCTTACTCTTTGCACCCGTTTAGTTGTGAATATTTTGTCCTTGACATTTCAGAGCAGTTGATAGTCCCCAGTACGGCTGCTATTCTTTGAGGGCCGACCAGGATGACCCCCCATTCCACTTGCAGGCATTTTGTAGCGCCAGCGGTTACACTTGCTGCAGCACGCACATGTGCAATGCGGGGGATGGGGGTGTCTCGAAGGACGCGACAGGTATCAGTTTGCTCCCTGCCTGCTGCCAACTACTTGGCAGCGATACGGGCGCGGGTCAGCTCTGCCACTAAGCAGCCACGCTTGCTACGGACTATACCAGCTGGTCATAAGGCTACAAAGCAGCTACTCCCTGGGGCTAACCCCGGGCTCTATGTTACACGTCCCAACTTGTAAATGCTGTGACATATGTTGGGGTATGTTAGTGTCGGGTGCTGTTTGATACGGTTGTGCATGTATGCTAACGTAGAGGGACTTCTCTTCTCGCTGTCACTGTTTGGCTTTTGGTGCGTTAAGAGTTTAACCAGATTTATGCATAAATTGAGGTGATGTTATGACTGAACATGAAGAGTTTCTGAATAAGTTTAGTTGAGCTGAAGAAATGCATCAATCAACTGCATAAAAAGTGATGTAATGTTTTTATAAGTAGATTGTTTTTCATATTTCCATCATTTAGAGATTTGGCTATTTCTAAGATAAATGGTTGCCAATGACAACATCCACTAAGGCTGATGGCATCTGAAGGCATGTCAACGCTAGAGCTGGGATCATAAGGCAGCTGAAATAGTTTAGGCTGGTTTAGTTAGCATAGCTTTTCCAAAGTTGGTTCTCCAAGTGCTAGAATTCTACTGCTAGTTTTCATGCATAGAAAAAGGCTGCTTAGCTTAGATGTTTCTAAATTCAACTATATCTTCTCACCTGATAATATTGTATTGAGTTTCATAAACCATTACCACTGGTATGCTACTGTTTAATGTTTTTCTGGTGTTTAGAGTAATATTTATGGAATGTTTACAATAGTCAACAGTGCCTCTATTAGCTACATGTTGCAATCCGTCCCTCAAACAGCACCTGATTTTGGCAGCTTGTATCAAAGTAAATGTATAAGGGCATAGGGTGTATGTGTGATGTTTGTTCCTACGTGTTATAACTCTTGTTTTTCTATTCATCTAACAACCACTCCTTGTCTAATTCTACTAGGTGTAAAGTTAACTTCTAACCCCTGCTATAACAATAGGTATATTGTGTGGTCACTGTGAATATAGACAGCATTAAGTGGACATCGTTTAGTCACTTGTAAGCCAGTTGATGGTTTGTAATGGCAACAGTTACTTTTAAATATAAACGATTATTTGGTACTGATTAGTGGAATTAGTAATTGGTAATAATAGAGTTGGTCACTTCTTCGGATATTGTGGCTGCCAATGCCCAGTCAATATCATGCTGCCAATGCCCTCTGACCCCTGTGCTGTATATTCACTGTCATTCCATTGAACTGCATAGCCTATCCAGTGTCTTTCTTTGCTGAAAGCCAATGCCTGATTGGTTTTCATCATAGAAAAACACACATTGGCTTTCATTCTTGTCAAGACAGGAAATAATGAAGGCAGGCACTGATTTAGAACAAATAACTTGTGACTGTGTGACCACCATGTGACTCATTTCTATGATGTTGTAGCGGGTGATAGCCTCGTGCCCCAGGGTACTGCTGGGAGAGGCTCATCTGGATCAAAGGCTATGCCTCTGAGTCACGTTATAGCCCTGATAGTGGGGCCAGTCCTGCTGGTTATTTGTGTGGTTGTCGTAGCTTGCTGCTGCGTGTGGAAGCGTCACATGCGCCCTGCCAGTAGCTTTGATGAGGTTGATCCTATGCTGCCGAGGAATACCCCCCTGGGCAGCAGTTCTTTACAGCAGCTTCTGGAATATTCTTTCTCTGGATCTGGTGCCGGCTGTGGTAAGATGTACTGCTAGTTGTAACACATCCACTGCTTAGGTAGATGATATGGTGAACAGTGCGGCTAGTGGGCCTCTAGCAGCTATTTTTACTGTTCAACTTGTTTCAACTGTTCTGTGATGCATGGTGCTGTTTTTCATTTTAATTTCATTCAAATACTTTTCCTCTCAGGTATGTAGAATAGATTATTGTGATTTACTGTGAAGTTTTCTCCCTTTTTCATTTATAAACTTCCACCTCTAGGAATCCCACTGATGACCCAGATAACCATTGCTAGGCAGATAAAGATGGAGGAGGTGGTAGGCATGGGGAGGTTCGGAGACGTGAAACGAGGCAAATGGCGAGGTGATGACGTGGCGGTGAAGATATTCCACTCGAGAGAGTATAACTCCTGGTTTAGAGAGGCCGAGATATACCAGACGGCCATGTTGCGACACGAAAACATCCTTGGCTTCATTGCTGCCGATAAGATTGGTAGGTGTTGCTGCCAGCAGAGATAGGCTAAGTGCTGTGACACCTGCGCTATGTTTGGGAGCCTCTACCCCCCCCCCCCCAATGTTTCAGTGTTTAGACTAAGAAATAAGCTAGTATTTGAACTGTTGCAGCATACTGTGTATACTTTGTCAATATTGCAGCTCTGCTCTGTTTTGTTAGTATCTCTCTTTCATCTGCTGCTTCCCTCTTCAACTCCACAAATATGTACCACTCATAGCTGATGTATCTGTTTAGATTTTCTTCTTGTCAGCATTTTCAGCTGTGGTTTAGTTAGAATCATGTTGGCCAACTTTGTAGGGTCAAGTTTTTTATTATATAAGAAATGTCACTCAGAACTTAGCATTGCCCTGCTCCTAGTCCAAGGCTTTCATCTGCCCTGATCATATGAAATGTTGGGGTCACCTAAAGTTCATGCGTTTACATATAATCTCTCTTATTTCATCTCTTGGCAAGCCTATCCTGTTGGAAAAGTAACAGTTTCTCTGTTTACATGAGAGTAGTGAACACCAAACTAGTGTTTGCCTGAACTGAGAGTAATGGTTTCTATGACACTACTATTACATTATGGGGCATTGCCTTAGAGAGAATCAAAGCTATCTTTGTGAGACAGAGTTCACGTTCTCTCATCACTCAATACATGGTGGTTTTCACTTCCCACATTGCTTGTTGTTTGTTCCGTTCGCCTTTCTCCCATGCCTGTTGAATGAACTAATATCACCTGTAAGGTAATTGTACTGGCATCCTATTCTTCCATCTTCACAACTCAACCCACCATATTGTGTAGAGATTTCTTCCCACAGGTCAATGCTCAGGTGTATAATCTACCAGCCAGCTCTGGCTCCATGCCAACCAGTCACCTGGCCTTTACGGTCTAATGAACCAGCTTTTTATATCCATGCTTTGGCTTCCAACCCATTGTTGTCTAAAGTTACCATTGCTTAGCCCGCGTAGCAGTCAGACTGGCAATAACTAATTTACAATGATTTGTGTCTCTTTTGTCTATTCACTCTGAAATATAAAAAAATTGAAAAATGTTGTTTTTGATAAATGAGGGGATGTTATGAAAGTAGTTGCAGTGACAGAGAGAAAAGCCAATGTTCTAGATAGGAGATGTAACAAAAGAATTACACTACTTTGCTGTTGAAATTTCTTTGTTGCTGCAACTAAATACAATGTTGAACTTCCCTGAATTTTTACATTTCAATTGTTTAACAAAATTCAACATCTAACCTGTGGACTATTTTGTCATTAGCACCTCCACACAATGGTGTTGTGAGAATTCTATTAGCACAATGCTGTCAGCATATCAACACACTTACTATATTAATCCATATTCTGTCAGCACGTTTATGTCACATGACCCAACTAATACCTCATCTTACAGATAACGTGACTCACACTCAGCTCCTATTGGTCACCGAGTACCATGAAAGAGGCTCTCTGTTCGACCATCTCAACGCCACGGTGCTCAGCGAGCAGGACATGGTGAACATATGCTCCTCCATAGCCTCTGGTCTAGCTCACATACACATGGAACTGCTGGGCAGTCAAGGTACTGTACCCTAATTCAATATAAAGAGATATTCAACTCCTCCCTTTCCCTGCAGCTGGGCGGTAAATGTGTCAAAAGTTGTTAGCGGAGATTTTAATCTCGTGGTAATTGACTTGATGGTGTTGAAAATAGCAGTGAATGCGCAATCTATACTTTTAGTGTGAATACCTTTATATTTCTTGTTGACTTTCGACAATAGAGTTCATCGCATGAATATTAGTCACGTGACACCAGTATACTTACTGTCTTCGGTCTTTGTTATGAAGATAATGATGGGTCAATTATTTAACATCTTAACTATGATTATTGTCTCTGCTAAGAAGATGTTGAACTGTCAACGTATCAATTTACTGACTGGATACAGTAACTGCTATTCATTAGTATTCTTATAACAAAAAATCAATAATTACCAGTGCCTTCATTCCTAAGCTGCTACAGACTGTGTAAGTGCATGTGGTTATTTAATTATGTTATGAGGAGATTAGCTTGGTCTGTTTATCATCCAGTTGTCTGTCCTGTTTCCAGCATGCATTATATTATACAGAGTTTATGTAGCCGATGTTGTTTGTATCCTCTCCATGTGTACTTTGCAGGCAAACCTGGCATCGCTCATAGGGACCTCAAAAGTAAAAACATTCTGGTGAAAAAAGATGGAGTTACATGCTGTATTGCTGATATGGGTATGTGGTGTTGGTATTCAAGATAGCAGTACCTCTAGTAGTGGTAGTAGTAGTAGTAGTAGTAGTAGCAGTAGTAGTAGTGGTAGTAGTAGTAGTGGTAGTAGTAGTAGTAGTAGTAGTAATAGTAGCAGTACCTCTAGTAGTAATAGTAGTAGTAGTAGTGGTGGTGGTAGTAGTACTTCTAGTAGTAGTAGTTGTAGTAGTAGTGGTAGTAGTAGTAGTAGTAGTAGTAGTAGTAGTAGTAGTAATAGTAGTAGTAGTAGTGGTGGTAGTGGTAGTAGTAGTAGTAGTAGTAGTAGTAATACTAGTAGTAGTGGTAGTAGCAGTAGTAGTAGCAGTAGTAGCAGTAGAGGTAGTGGTACTCGCACTGATGTCTCGCTGTTCTGTTCAGGTCTGGCGGTGAAGCACGAGTCCGTCTCCGACACTATAAATCACCCGACCATGAACGACCGAGTCGGCACCAACAGATACATGCCACCAGAGGTCCTCTCAGATGACATCAACATGCATAACTTTGACTCTTTTAAGCAGGGAGATATTTACTCGCTGTCCCTCGTCTATTGGGAGGTGCTACGCCGCGTCTCCATAGCTGGTGAGTTTCTCTAAGGCTTCGTGTCTTGTGACAAGTCCGCAAAGTAATTCTTGTAGTTGAGCATTGCCTAAGGGCAAAGTTCATTGTTTACTGGTGGCTGAGTCTATAGTCCTGGTGTTGGAATTCTGCTAAAAATATTGTTTTTGCCAGGCAACAAACAACACTGGAATATACTATACAGTGTATATCAGGCAAAAAAGTGGTTTTTTAACTCTTTTTGCAAATCACTGTAATGTTGTAGCTTAATGTTCTGCCAAGCTGGCATGTGCTAGCTGGGTACCAGTATTAGCTCTAGATGGAGTGTGTGTCAGTTATCCTATCGAATACTCATCAGTTTTGATTCCATAGCTGAAACTATTGCAAAAAGTCAAGAATTTGTAGAAATCTTGAAATTGGTTTGTCTTTGGGTGATTAATCACCTCTATTTAGTCTATCTGCTCTTTCCTTGGTTTAAGCAGATTTTAAGTACAAGTTGTCAGAAATTGTCTACTCACTATATTCGCAGTCGCCGTATCAACTTGAGTACTGGCTCCATGTGCGAACCTTCCGTCTGCTGTGAATATTTCTAATAATACAGTGTTGAGTCATACCTAGCAGGTAATCATACTTGTGTTTTGCAGGTAAATATGAAGACTATCAGCTACCTTACTTTGACCTTGTGCAGTCTGACCCGACCATAGAGAATATGAGACACGTCGTGTGCGAGAAGAAGTTGCGACCTTCTATAAGCAGCAGATTCGCAGATGTTTCGGTAAGTTGCGTCTGTACAGGTTTTGTCACTTCTTCAATTCATCATAAGTTAAGTTGGCAGAAGATATTCAGTGGTTCTTGTCTTTATTGAGTAACAGCTATGATATAAATACAATATTGAGAGCCTTTTTAGACTTTTGGTTCAAACTATATACTGATTGTCTAAATTGTCGTCTCTCTTTATAAAAAAGAAATAGAGCAGATCAAATGTTTACTGAGCTGGGACCAACTTGTTCTGTAGTGTTCTCTAGTATTTGGTGAAGAAATTAATATTTATGTTTGAAAACTTCGTCATTTAATGTTTAGATTTAGGTCTATTGTCATACATATTCTAGCATTTGGCTATATTGTTATATTGTATCGTCTGTTGTATACTACAGTCCATCTGTTGAACTGTTTGTTTCAGTATCTCAAATGTATGACCAAGTTGGTGCGCGAGTGTTGGAACGAGAAACCAGCGGCCCGTTTGACAGCTCTGAGAATAAAGAAGACTTTGGCAGCGTTGGGCCAAAACGAGAAGATCTCAATGAACGTATGACATGTTGATATGTTTATGGTTGCTATGGAAACTTAGTCTGAGATATCACTACTCAGCATAATTGTTGTATGCTGTTGGCATACTCCATCTTACCTACACACAAGGGTCTAACTGTAACACAACTCCTTATGATATGCTTTTTTAATCTCCGTCGTGAAATGTTTATATTTTTGCATAAAGGCATTTAGCTACATCTGCCTGTAATAAACAATGCTCGAGATTGAATCTTCATAGTTTTATTGCTGGAGTGATTATTTTTTGTTATTTTTGTATCGTGAAGAGCATTTATTACCAGATTGTATTCTTGTTTGTTAGCTTTAACTTTTATAAGTTTCTATAATTAGAATGTATTTAGTGAAAGTTTTGGTGTTAAATTTATTTTATGCTTTGAGAACATTTGTGGTTTGTCATATAGCGTTTACTGTTTACTGATATTTCTAGAGTCCATGACTTGTTTGTAACTTACTTAATAGAATTAATGTATTATGATAGTACATGCATTTTATTTTTGCATATTCCCTTAAAACGTATGGTATGTTTTGATTTTATAAGTCTATATGTTGAATATATTTTCATTATAGATATTGCTATTTGTAAATATATAACTACAGTCAATAAATCCTACTTCTATGAACCAATTATTTGGTTGATTAAACTCACTGCAGGTTAAATACTTGCTTTTATTAAATTTATTTTAGAAGATAGTTGATATTGGCATTTGTTTTCGCTGTATCAACTTAATAGATGCAACTGCTTAAGCATATGATAAAATAATTGCTATATTAAATATTTTATTCAATTATGCCAATATTTTTATAAAGAGCTAAAGCGCGATCTTTCAACTAATTATTATGGTGTTGAAAATATCAATATTTTCATTATACATATCAATTGTAGCTATAAGCCTATGACTAATTAATGTTTTAAAGCAACATGGTATATCCAAACTGATGAAAAATATTTTGGCAACATTGCACTAGCAGAAATGATTTAGATTTTAGAGCAACACATCTTTCAAACCAAAAACTATAATTTTGCAAATAGCTCACTAAACAAATTGGAATATATCTGCTTTTTAGAACTTGCTAAAATTTTCCCTCCTAGTTAATAATTGTAGGCCACACAAAATTTTATGCGTAATTTATGTATTACTTCCGCGAGGAAGTACATATAATTAGTATTGGAGTTATCTTGTCAACAAGAATCGTGACGCTTTGACTCCATTGAGCAACCATTGAACTATAACCCCGGGTATAGTTTCATTTCAGCGAGTGCAACAACATTGAGCTTAAGAGTTATCTCCCCGATATTACAGCCAATGGCGCTAAACTCGCGGATCATATAGTACACATGACCAATTTACGTCTCATTACCGGCAGCTAGACAGACTATTAGACTTAGAAGAAAAGGTAATAGTAATATTATAATAAAATTATACGGCCCATTGGGAGAGATAAGTGGTTCCGCTTTTCCCAGAAATCCGTACCGTGCTTTTAGATGCAACCGTAAAGTTAAAATAAATGTTAATTGTTATTTATTGGATAAATTTATATATTTATTACATTTATCAAAATTTTATCAACTTTGCAGTTTGCAATTGAGTTATAAGTGAACTTATTCTTAAATTAGAACTTGGTGATGGTGGTATTTAATGATTTATAATTTACAATGCCGATGCAACAATGTTTATTTTGATAATCAACATCATTATCATTATGATTATGATTATCATAATCATAATGTTATTGTTAACTTTAAAAGGTTTAAAGTTTAAGTCCAAGGGCAATGAACATGGTATTGCCATCATGATATTGATCATGACCATCACAATGACAATCAACTCATCAAGTTCAACTGATCAAATTGAAATGATCACTGTCACCATCACCATGGCCTAACTTACAGTTACACTTACTGAGTTAGTGTTGCAGTTACTGGAAGTGATAATCATAATCATAATGTCAGTAATATCATTTAATATGTATTCCGTTCATTAGTGATTAGATTACAAATTTAAAGGTTCTTGAGTTACCTAGACCTAGATTAGTTATACTCATACTCATGGTCATAGTCATTACCTATCCTATGGGCTATGGCTATAGTTATACTCATAGTGATAGTGACACTCTATTAGTATTAGTATTAGTAATACTGTCACACACATGAGGCGCTCTACTAACGTCATATGATGGTCAAGAGCGTTCTACCTCATCAGAGGTAATCAGAGGTAATCAGTATTACTGTTAGTGTAAGTTTTAGTAATAGTATTACCATTGGCATTAGACTTAGTATAAGTATTAGACTTAGTCTCACTATGTCTAGTAAATAAATAATAATTATTATTATCTTTTCCTATCAGTATCACTATCAGCATCGCTACTCAGTTTTTTCAGTTTTAGTTTGTGATGCTGATAGGTGAATGTGATAGTGTTAGATTTAGAGTACACAAAATCTAGCAGTAACACCTAATCTTATTCAAATGAATAGTGAGACTGATACTGATAACTATAAGTGATAATCATAATGATGATGATAATCATAGTGATTCTGATAGTCATACTCATAGTATCGATAATTATTATGCCAACTAAAATATTAGTAAGTGAACACTAACAGTAGCATCAACTGTAAGAGTTGAAGAATTACTATTTGTATAGGCGGTATACCGCTATGAAAATCATTGACTATCAATATGCGGCATATTTATAGTAATACTGATAGTAAAACTAAATGAATTTTAATAGATGTAGTATGTCTATGACTATTGAAATTTATTAAGTTTTACCGATTATGATTATTATAATAATATAGAGAGCTTTAAACTCGGAGTGACTGTATGGAGTGACTGTATGGAGTGACTGTATGGAGTGACTGTATGGAGTCAATTATGATAATTATTATCATTATGGCTTATTATCTTTTATAGTAGTAGTTAATGTTATATCTTATACTTATAGTTATTGTAATACTAAATGTAATTGTTGATACCATAGCTACCTACAGGTTTCAATTTGAGTATTACATTTACTATTTAATATTAATGATCAATTTACCATAACCATAACGATCTATTTTAATTTCAATTATTAATGTTACTCTATGATATATTTATGTTATTGGTAATATAATAAGAATTGCAATTAGACTTACACTTAACCATTGTCATAATGAAAATAATAATCAATATATTTAATAATTTACTCAGAGTCATATACTGCTTTAGTCTTATGTATACTTGGTCTAATACGTATACTATATTTATTGCATTCATGTTAAAGAGGCAAGAGTACTTCATATGTCAATTCTAGTATTATATATCTAATTTTGAAAGAAATTTTTGTTCCTGATGTAAGTAAATCAGTTTTTCTCAACTGAACTGCTGCAATGCTGCCTAACATATATTTTAAAGATGTTTTAGGATCTGATGTGGTTTAGTTGTTGGTTATAATTTTATGTGCGTTAACTTTGTACTGGTAAACCATCAAAGCTGTGGAAATTGAAACTGGTACATATGTCTTTAAGCTTTACTAACGATTGTATGGTTGATCAAAAGTTGAATACAACAGCGCTGTGACTGTATTCACTTCGTGTGCAGACATATCGATTGCTGCGAAAATTCTAAATCTGATTGGAAATGAAAAATATATTTCATGTCTATAATCTGCTATATGTTTTTTAAAAAAAGAATTTAGCCACAACACATTTTTGAGCTCTTCCTCTAGACAACCGTACTTTTTAATTAAAATGAAAAGGAAAAATCGACATTTATTTTAAATCTCACCACATTTGTATATTGCACCACAAAGTGGTACTAGTGCTGCTGTATTTTTGACTTTCAATTCACTTTTTTATTAATTTTATTGCACTAAATAAAGTATAGTTTGTCCTATTCTGAGCTTTTAATATAACTTTAGGTTTTCATCTTAAAGTGATTTTATATTTAATTTTTAAATTTTAAACTCAATTTTTTTCAAATTTTCGAAAATGTATTGTTCACAATAAATTTAACTATAGTTAGTCATGCATGTAGTATATGCCTCGTTAACTGACAAGAAAATTTAACAGTTGTTTCCCACCTAACAAAGGGTAGTTTCGTACTTACTCACTGCCTATATGCTGAAATTTGAAGGCTAATATATTGCAGCAGCTCAGACTCCAAGAAAAGGTTTAAATGAGTTTGAAAGATTGGTTCGTGCTCAATGCTTTGTTTGGATTTTCTTTTGGGAAAACTAAGTTGTTTTTATAAATTTATTCATAACTGGAATTATTACTATGCACGCACTAACATAAGCTTTGTGACTTTCAACTTGGCACAATTTTTATTGTAGAAGCATCTGTTGCAACCATTTACCACATTGACATTGAATGAGCTTTAATTTTTTACCAATTCTATACAATATGCAAGCAACAAAGCAAATACTATCTCTTGCTAGAGCAACGCTTACTTCCCACAAGTCAAATTTACCTAACTATGTCCGTGCCTACTCCGATGCTGCGACTCGACAAGTCACATTAATTCCTGGAGATGGGATTGGCCCAGAAATTTCAGCTGCTGTGCAACAGATTTTTCAAGTTGCTGGGGCTCCAATAGAATGGGAAAGTGTTGATGTTACACCAGTTATGCAATCCGATGGCAAATTTGGTATTCCTCAGACAGCAATTGACTCTGTTATAAAAAACAAAATCGGTCTTAAAGGCCCATTGGCTACACCTGTTGGAAAAGGTCACCGATCACTTAACCTTGCTCTTCGAAAAGAATTTAATCTCTATGCCAATGTTAGACCCTGTAAATCTATTGATGGCTTTAAAACAGCTTATGATGATGTTAACATTGTGACCATACGTGAAAACACAGAAGGTGAATATAGCGGCATTGAACATACAATTGTGCCCGGAGTTGTTCAAAGTATCAAGTTAATTACTGAAGCAGCTTCCAGACGCGTCGCCAAGTTTGCATTTGAGTACGCTATAGCTAATAATCGTTCTCACATTACTGCTGTTCACAAAGCTAACATTATGAGAATGGGAGATGGACTGTTTTTGAAATGTTGTCGTGAAGAAGCAGAAAAACATCGGCAGATAAAATTTTCGGAAAGCTATCTGGACACCGTCTGCTTGAATCTAGTTCAGGATCCTTCGCAATACGATATGCTAGTCATGCCCAATCTTTATGGTGATATACTTAGTGATTTAGGCGCAGGCTTGATCGGAGGCTTGGGACTTACTCCCAGTGGTAACATTGGTGAAGATGGTGCTGCAATTTTTGAGTCAGTGCATGGAACAGCGCCTGATATTGCTGGGTTGGATAAAGCTAATCCAACAGCGCTGTTGCTGAGTGCAGTCATGATGCTTCGTCACATGGAGTTGAACAGTTATGCTGACAGAATTGAAGCCGCTTGTTTCGCGACCATCAAAGAAGCAAAATATGTCACTGGTGATTTAGGTGGATCGGCCAACTGCTCGGAGTTTACTAATGCTATTTGTGATGCAGTCACTCAACTCTAACTCATTGAAAATTCTTTAGATGTTTGAACTGATTTTATTTGACGATTTTTGAATCTCGTCACTCACTTAACAGTACTGTTTTAACCTATTTTAAATTATTTGTTGTTTGGTAGTTTCTCAGTCATGGATTTTAGTATGTAATAATAGCATGCAAGTGTCACAGTTTAGATTGTTTTTAAAACTTCACAATGTTCTTGTAAACTTATAGTAATATGAGTCAAATAAATTGTTGTTAGTGTTGAGCTAGTTTTAATTTTACTATGCCTACAATTATTACACCATCAAGCTAAGCTGTCAAAGCAATTTTGTTATTAGTTTTCAGTCAATTTAAATGCTTGCATTACTTTTTGTCTCAGTTACACAATGCAAATTGAGGCTATTTTGCTGTGTTATTTAGGTCTTGCTAATATTTAACAAAGCACTGCTCAAAGTTTAAGTAATCAAATACGGATAACCCTAAAATATACAGTGAAAGTATGTAATACTGAGAAATTGGTTATATGAACAATACCTGTCCATCACTGGCAACTACAAAAAATGAATTTCGCCCACAGTAGCAACATAATATGAAAAGTTCTAGCAAATTGAGAGGTTTTTAGATGTAAGGTTGCTGGTTGTTGTCCTATTTTCTCAAGGAGTCTGAGCTGTTTGCCTTTTTGTGGCCCCTCATAGATAGAAGGTAAATTATTTTGCATACAGTTCGTTGACAGTAGAAGCAGTGTAATTTATATTGTCCCATAGTTAGTCAATGTGTTTTCAAACTTGAATTAATTAAAATCATCAAAATTTTAATGACTGAAGCACTTTTTACACAATGTGGTCATCAAATTTACACAAGCAAATTTTTGTGGTTCCAATTTAATTGCATTGTTTTTACTGACCTAACTATCTGCAACGAATTTTCTTCTATGCTGAAATCTAACTTCGAAATTTTAAATTTGTTGAGTAATTATTTGATGAATGCAATCATTTGTTTTTTGTTTGACCAATAATCAACATTACTGCAGATCTTGTCTGATTTCCTATTGAACCTCATATGGTACTCTTTCTCACGTGTAGTTGCTCAAGATGAGTGGAAGTGCTGAAGGTCAAGGTGATGCCCCTGATGCAAGGCCTGTCACAGGAAAGGGTGCAGCTAAGCCTGCGGTTCCACTCACAGTGTTAGAGCGCTATGCGGACCTGGGAGATGAGGAATTTGAGTACAACATGAAGCATAAGTATGATGTGTTTACAATTGAGCTCAAGCAGAACTTTAGTACACAACTTGTAACTAGTTAGGTTCAATAAATTAATACTACATAGGTTTTTAGTAAGAGTCTTGGTGACTTCAGATTTTTGGAGGAACTTCGCTATGGGCTACAGTAGACCATCACAACTAACCATAGCTTAAAATGTCCTTCTTTTGTTACCCATTCATAGTAACTTAACTTATCTTTTATAAGAACAGTGACTGCTGCCTCATTATATAACACACCACTAGGCAATATTTCTGCAGTATTGATTTACTTATGGACTTAGACTAGCATTACATAACCTCTATAAACAATCACTATAATGAGATGTTGATTAATATTATTCAGATCTTGGTTGCTAGGGAACAGTGATAGCATTTTTTAGACTTCCTGTACCAATAATAGAGTATTGATAATTATGACTCACTTTAGTAAGGGGAGAGGGAGTTGTCTATGCCTATTGGATATTCATCATAACTCCGAATTTATTATGTTACTTTTAGAGTTTTTGAATTGAAGCTGATTGATAATGGACACTTTCTGTAAATTTTTCTTGATAAGCTATCACATAATTGTTTCTTACATTAATAGGAATTTATTCATATAATATGGATATATACTAATATCGTCCCGTTGATAATTACACTGACCTCGTCTCAATGTCAGTGTAAAGCTATAAAGGGAGCTGCTAGCAATTTTTGTAATGAACACTAAAACGCTTTGTACAGTGTTTCTACATTTGCACCTAAATCTCTTTCAAGTTCTACGCCCCTTTCTGAGTAAAGAATTATATTTTTTTTTTAAAATGATGAAAAAATATTTTCTCTATGAATGGATATCAAGAAATTTAAATATTTTATTTTCAAAACCTCTAAAATGGTCCCGCTGCGACATGTGTTTCTTTCCTGCCTACCATGCGACACCTTGGCTAGCTTACTTAGCTGACGGCTGTTTATTGATGCAGGAGTCGTGGGGTCGCTGTCATCATAAACAATGATAAGTTTGACCAGCTAATCCGAATGAATGACAGACCAGGCTCCAGTGTTGACAGGGACAAGCTGGCCAGAACTCTACAGTTTATCGGCTTTAAAGATATCATCGTACATAATAACTTAACTGGCAGAAAAATGGTCGACGTTCTACAGAAAGGTAACTGTGAACCACTGTGTCTTTCGTACAGTTCTCTGTTCATCTGAATTCAGCCATTGTTGTTCTAATAACCTGATACAAGAAACACGTTGAGGGAAAATTGATGCTAACAGACATTTGGTTCTTACTCATAAGAATATTTGAACCATTAGCTCCTCCAATATAGACACTGCCTAAGCCACCTGTTCATTGTATCCAAACAGTTTAAAGATTTGCTCCTTCAGTCGCTTGAGTTATGTTATGCTCAACATATTTTAAACAATTGATTTAAGTGCATTTGTATTCTTACTTAACTGGATGAAACTTTGTTTAGAATTTAGATCTACACATTCAGTGCTTTCCCTGGAAATTCAATGCCATATTATACAATATGCAAAATGTAGATTACAGCTTACTCAAAGAGTTTCTTTGTAGAACTTTATGTTTAGTGATATTCATGAACTTTTAGTATTTATATGCAAACCTTAATTCAGTTGTCATTATAAAAGTATATTATTTTATACTCTAAAATCTAAATGTTCATTAGCTTAACAAATCAACTAGACTCAAAGAATTTCAGTTACAGAAGTAATAAGACTTAGACCAAGCTTCTAAAAGGAGTGAAAATAGCTCATTTCAAATACTTATAGTGATATTTGCTGCTTGCAGTTGCTAGTAGAGACTTTACTGACAGCGACTGTGTGTTCGTTGCTCTGCTGTCCCACGGTGACGAAGGTGTCATATATGGCACAGACGGACCTATCCAGTACGAACAAATCTTCTCTCTCTTCAAACCACCTGAAGCCATGTCTTTGGTTGGGAAACCTAAAATATTTCTCATTCAGGTTCGCAGTGAATTCATTACCGGTTCAAACTGTTCTCTGATATTACCTTTAATTGAAGGCGAGATAAATTTCTTAATTGTTTTCAGTATGAATGACAAATAGCTCATGTTTAGCATAGCATATTGGTCATCGTGCTTTTTCTTTTTGCATTTAAAATTTTAGTTGACTGTTGCTCTCTAATCCACGACTTTCATCTATTCAAAGTGCCTAAATAACTTTACAATTTACTTGGATTTGCTATTATCTGTCTAGACCTCATTTGTGGAGAGATAACAAACATCTGAGTTGATTATCGTTTAGTTGGCCATATTTTTAGGCTACACACATATGCCAATTGTTTTTTTAGCTTTCAACAAAATTACAAATTATAATTTTTAATGTTTTTTGTTACTGCTGGTGCAAGTTGTACAGTTTTCTTTTTTAATATTCATCACATTTTGTCTCATGCTTGTATTGTAATAGTGTTGACTCTATTTTATTACGGTAATACAAAGGAAATCTATTAATATTACAATTAATAGGCCTGCCGTGGACAAACTCTGGATAAAGGAGTTGAGTTTCAACACGATGCTTTACCATCAAAGAGCAATAAACCAAAGAGATACGTCATCTCAAAGGAGTCCGACGTTCTTGTGGCGTATTCAACAGTTCAAGGTGAGCCAGGAAGGATAATTCAAGTTATTCTGTTTTAGTACAAGTAACATGCAATTAACGAGATTTTTTGTATTTTATTTGATAATACCGCCTCGTTTGAGAGTTTTCTACATCTATATGAAAATTGTTAATTTACATGAAACGTGTCAGATCATCTCAGTTATCGCTGAGTTTTCTCTTGAATACTAACAATTACCATTGTGTAATGTTGTATTCAATTTATTTTCTTGTAGTGCTTTAGCTTTATAGATACCAAGTCTTGAATACATCAGTCAGGATGTTGCTAAATTACATCAGACATTGATAGATGGATGCTGATAATCGATATATAATGAGGGGTTGTGCCCACCATGGTGGTACATCTTTCAGCCTTTTGGATTACATAGAACATTAATTGCATCAGCCCGGCATAAATATACAGTGTATTATAAAAATGAGGTAGACTTAATAATGAAGAAATGTAGGAAAAAGTCTGTGTTTTAAATTAGATATGTAGGAAAAGAAGTTATGCTCTCTCTTGAGACTTTGACCCAAGCAATATAACAACTTTTTTTTACTGTCGCATTTAACTGATTTATTGGCAATATATATTTTGTAGTGTAAAGTAAATTCTCCACGTAATATGCTTTTGCTTTGCTTTTTTTATATGTTATAAAGCTACTGAAACTTCTTCTTAATTATGTTGCAGGGTATTTTGCTTGGAGAAACGGTATGGATGGGTCCTGGTTCATACAATCCTTCTGCACAGTGGTGAACAAGGATGGGAGAAAGCTGGAGCTTGGCCAGCTGTTGACCAGGGTCAATAGGGTAGTCTCCTACAACTTCATGTCCAGCACTCAAGACCCACAAATGAATCAAATGAAGCAAAGCCCTTGCATTACATCCACTCTTACTAAGTCACTTTATTTCAACTAAATTAGTGATGCTCAAACCCTATGCACAATGCTCTGTTTGTTTTTTTAGTAAATTTTTATACTTTGTCTTCTTTTTCTTTATTTTTTTAGTTGATTTATATCTGTATTTTTTCCTTATTTCTTTTATTTGTGTTTTAATGTTTTTGGCAGAATTGTTACAGGCTTCTACTTTATTATTTTCTGACAATCTCAGAGATATAAACCTATTACAGTAGGTTTTGCTTACAGCTTTCAGGATTTTTACTCTTTGCATATTGATCAAATCAGACAATCAATTATGTCATACTGTTTTATTTTGCTAACTATAATACAATCAACTATCTCCTTCAAGCTTTATTGATGGATCAGTTAATGGTACAATTTTATTAGTATACTTTTGCATTAAAATTTGAAATACCTAAACTATTTGGAAAGTAGATGGAAGCCTTATTGAAGATATAACCATACACTAATAGCAAGTATACTCGGAATAATAAGACATTTTAACATAAATAATGGGAAAAAAACAAATTTACAAAAGATTCGAGTAGCAACGACAAAATAATAACAAGTTGGTGGGATAACTCTATGTTTGCGCTACGATAGATCAGCTCTGGGATTGAAAACGATGATTGGTTAAACTGCTATAAATAAACGTTTAGAAGTCTATACAGCATTTTATATACTTGACTATAGCACTTATAAGTTTAAATATGCGTGCATAGTTAAGTTTTTAAACCAGCTCAATTTTACCCACTGGAATTTCCCTATAGCCCCAATGACAAGTTAACGTAGTGGTAACTTGTAAGGTAAACTTTACTTTAAGTATAAGTATTGGTCTTTTCTTTTGAGTAGATTCTATCACACTTGCAGCTTTAGGTAATAGTGCTTGTTATGCATATTCCCTACATTCTATACGATCAAGAATACTAATAGCAATAGTAATACTAATACTAATACTAATACTAATAGTATTAACTATTATCTAAGTATAACTAATACTATAAGTATAAGTATTAGTATTACTATTAATATTTACTATTACTATTAGTATTAGTATTACTATTACTATTAGTATTACTATTACTATTACCATTAGTATATAATACTTAGCATTAGTATTAGTATATTAATACCTCTACTAATAGTAAATGTAATACTAATAAAATCAGATTATCATTATGATACAAAATGAAAAGGAAAATGATAATTGATAAGAAATGGGTAATTTAAAATTAATAGTAAATTATAGAAAATTGAGATGGCAATCCAATTTATAACTATAATTTATAAGAATTAATCAATTATAAAATTAGTATGACTAAATCTAACGATGATAAGTTTCTTTACTGATAGTGATTCACTCGAAGTTAAAGGAAAATAAGCCCATACCATTGCCATGGCTAACTTTATGGGGCAAGGCACAGTTCCAGTTCCTCAAGCTTCATCTGCAGCAAGTTCCTTACAGACTACATCACAGCTGCCGCCGAACATAGAAAATTATAACTTTATGACCGACGTGGATTTTAAATACAAAATGAGTCACAAGTAAATCTATATCAGATATTTTGTTTTATTTCTAGTTCATAGTAAGCTGGCAATGTTTGGTTTAAAACTCGGCATTTTTATTTTGATATGCAGCAACTATTGGCTGTGCAGCATGTAAAATTATTTCTAATTAAATCAATGGTGAATAAGAAAGGCTTTTTTAAACTTTCCAAAAGAGAAACTGCTTAAATATTGTAAATTGTAAATAAAATTTTATGCGAAATGCTTCTTTTCCTATATTATAAAACTTCAACTAGCTTTATTTATATGTATTTTTATCGAATAGTTTTAAAAGTTTGTGCATCTTTTTATTTTCACATCCTAATTACTTTTTAGATTAACTGCTTTTCAGGTTATAATTCCATGAAATGCACATAGGCTGTATTTCTGTAGTCAAAGAGGTGTGGCTGTTATTATAAACAATGAGGAATTTGACCCTGACCTCGAAATTACTGATCGTCCAGGATCTAGGAAAGATGAGCAGAGTCTTATAGAAACCTTTTACTCTCTTGGTTTTGAAGAAGTGTTGGTACGGAGAAATCTTAAAGCTGAACCAATGGTTTCTTTCCTTAAAGAAGGTAGTTCTTTGATTATTTACTGATTAAACTTGTGTAAATATAAATTAAGCACTACTAGTATTAGGCACTGGTAAGATTTGCTGTCTAGTGTCAATTTAATAACATGACTGACTGCAGAGCTTATCATAGCTGATGGAAAGTCACCGCAAGTCAACATCTGTCATAGTTTGAGTTGGCTAAGGTTGACTGAAATTGACTGGCAGATCTCTGAAAGAACACAATTACTGTTATGCTGAAATATTCACAATAATTTAGTAGAAAATCGTTGGCAGCTAATTGTTCAGCAGAAAAAGAATATTCGTATCATATATTTGTGTAGGACATGTCATTAAAAACGAAACTGCTACTCTTGATTTGTAGTAGCCAGGAGGGACTTCACTAACAGTGATTGTGTTATGGTGGCTGTTCTGTCTCATGGTACAGCAGGGGCATTATATGCTTGTGATAAAACAATGAACTACAACAGAGTGTTTGCTCCTTTCAGGGACTCGCTTACCTTGAAAGGCAAACCTAAGATATTCATCATGCAAGTGAGTTGGTGTAAGCTAGGAGTGTAAGTTAGGAGTGTAAGTTAAAAGTGTAAGTTAGGAGTGTAAGTGCGGAGTGTAAGTTAGGAGTGTAAGTGCGGAGTGTAAGTTAGGAGTGTAAGTTTTACTGCATGCATGTTCGTTGAATTTACCTCTTTTTTTTAAATAAATTAATGATCTCCGTTAGTTTGTTAACTCAGTTTCATTGATAAGTGCAGAAGGACTATTTTCACTCACACTAATCACACATATCTCAAAAAAAAAATTTCGATGTAGGAGTAGCAGATGTACTATCTTGCAACGTTTGTGGCGTCAAACTCATTTTTGACTAGATAATTATTTTGTATAAAATATTGCCAAACACTTGTTAACTCTTCAAAGCTGCTACATTTTCATCAGTCACTGAATTATGTCATGCTTTTCGTCAACTATGGTTTTGCTCTTCAGGCAGAAAGGGGAGATGATACAGACCCCATGATGCAGATTCAATTTGATGCAGTCCCCACGGCACATAATCAGCCAAAAGCACTTGTAGTCTCTAAGGAATCAGATGTGTTTGTAGCTCACTCCACTGCTGATGGTAAACTCTATACTTAAACCTTTAGTGTTGTTCAATTGATTAGCATTATCTAGTTGTGGTTGAAGATCCTCTTCATATGTGAGTGACTCATCACCACGTGACCAGCTGTGCTATACGGGGACGAAGCAATATTCCGAAGGCCCATTGTTCCAAAGGTCCATTAGTCCGAAATGTAGTACACACAGGCATCCTAACTAAGAATATCATTAATTTCACTCACAATTTAGTTTAAAGAATTCCTGACACACTTTACTTATATAGCATGAAAATATTCATCTATGTCTTGGCTATTATTTTAACACTCTTTTAGGGTTTCAGGTCTAAACAATTTTGTTTTATAACAATTTTAGTGCATGCATGTCCAAAAAACTTCCAGAATCTTTTTCGCCTTTCTGTGACGTATTACACCGCAGTTGCGAGAAATAGATGGAAATGCCGCCTGTAAGACATTCGGAAAATAAATATAGGCTATATTTTCCGTTTCATGTAACCTTAGTTTTAGCATTTTTAATTTATCGGACGTCTGTCTAGCCCCCCAATTAGTGTTTTTTTGTAGAATTTAGGTTTTATTTCATAAACAAATTTCGCGGCAATAAAGACATAGCTACCAACTTTAACTTACCGTGTAGTCATGTCGACAGTAAGTGCAAGTGTAACTAGTAATATAGGTAATAAGTTTGTTCATTAGAGTCCAATGGCAATATGAATATGAAATCGAATTTATATAGATAGCGAGCGACTACTACTACTAGTAGTAGTACTACTAGGCACAGGTTATATTGGTAATATCCGGTTACGGTAATGATAATCTATTTGGAAGCGTAATAAGTTACATAATTGAATATGCAATTATTTGTAATGTTTTATAGAAAAGTTTGCCACTCGTTGGATTTAGCTAATTTCTTTTAACAATATCGTGTTATCACCGTACTTAGCCACCCGTTCTAATTACATCGTGAGGGTGAGGCTATTTCATTTTTCCGATGCTCAAAATTTCTAACGGAAGTAACTTTAGCTTCTAATATCAATAATAAAATGGTATCATTTGTTTTTTTCATTGAGCATTAGTTGTACTCTGTGTTTTAAAATTTATGTCAGTGTAGTGATTTATCTGTGTGTTGCAGTGGCTAAAAATAACACGCTGCGAAAGTATGCAATTATTACTATTAGTTATATAGTAACTAGGACTCGAAGCAGACCGGAAACCGGCGTAATACGTGTGCACTGAGAGCTTAGAAATCCGAAAGTTTTTTGGACATGCATGCACTAAAGTTGTTATAAAATGAAATAGTATAGCCATCCACCCTTAAAGGGATGCTTAATTGATAGCTAAGATATAGATGAATATTTTCATGCTATATAAGTTAAGTGTGTCAGGGATTCTTTAAGTTCTTGCTATATTTTTGCTCTGTGGGTGGCATGCATATTGCGTACTTGTGAATGTTTAGCCTGAGATTACTCTATGCTCAATAAGCAGCGACATCGTTATACTGTCCTGTGTGTGGCTCACAAATTCAGCTCATTTATTATACATCACACAAGGGGTAGCATCTGTGTACAAAATCGTGCAAGGGGTAGCATCTATGTACATATACAGTTTTTCTCTTCCTATCAAATGCACTCACTTGTGCCAGCAGGAAAATATTTTGTAGCGCCAGTTTCAATAGCCATGTTTTCCACTCCAACATCTCAACATGAACACAACTTTAGAGTTCATTGAGGGTTATGTTCCCCTGTACTACTGTGTAGAGTATGAGTTGGGTAAAACTTTTGACCTTTTCACACACCTCACCATTTAACCAGAATGTTTGCTTATTAGACATCAAGCGTTTACTTTTTCCAAATTGCACTAGAAATCTTGCTTGATACAGCAAAATAGAAAGATTTATCTTCCCTATAAATTCTCTACATTTACTGTTGGCTGCACTTCACTAGGATATTTGGTGTGGAGGGACAACCAACTAGGCTCCTGGTTCATACAGTCTTTCTGTCAAGTGATGAACAAAGACGGTCAGAGACTGGAGATCCACGAGCTAATGGCTAGAGTGAACCAGATGGTTGCCTACACCTACACTCTCAGAGCTCTGCAGCCACAGTATAATAAGGCTAAACAATGTCCGTATTTCGCATCTACTCTCACCAAATCACTTGTCTTTTCTCAAAAGTGAGTTGTAAAAGGTGTTTTACTAATCAGGAGCAGCTTGAAATGGATGATGATGTAAACAATATTTTATATGATATATAGCTCAAAAATCGATTTTTCAACTGTTGGATTTCGTATTAGTTTTTATATTTACAATTTTATGCACATTTTTAAGGCATTGAAAATATGCCAATCTATCTTTTATAATTATTCTATAGTGTCAATTTTGTAGCTTATAACAATTGATATGAATCATGCATGTTATTCCAACTATATTTTATAACAAAAAATAAAGCTCAATTCGAAATTGGTGTTTTCTAATCCTTACATTTTACTAAACTTTTTCATGTTACATCTTTGCACTTAGTTTTGTTTAAACCCAACCTGTTTGAGTATCAGCAAACTTTGGTTTTGGATCCAGAAGTCAATTGTATTCACCCACTTATAGATGTATCACATAGCATGCACTAGAGTGACTAGACTAATTATCATTTGAGTTATAACTGTAATTAAATGACGGACACAAAGCATATCCTATATTGCCAAACTTAATTTAGTGAAATGCAAAAACACCCTTACACAACAAATTATATGTCGAGCTGTATTTAGTTCCGTACTACTTTCATGTCAATTTTTTTACATTCATTCAGGTGACTAAAATCGTTGATATTTGAAGCGAAGACTGTTGGAAGTGCTAAGGGTCATGTGACTAAGTCAGTTCTTGAGTGATGATGCTATATATATAAATTGTTTGTCATAATTTATATTTGCTTCTCACAGCACATGTTTACTTGTATATTATATAGAACACACTTCAACATTCATAGTTTATATTATTGCAGACTAATTATGTTGCTTGCAGTTGTGTTCTCTCTCCATAACCAAGAGAGAGCCATCTTAATTTGTGCCCTAACGGAAATGTGATTGAAAGCCACTATTTGCAAAATGAATTTATTTCCTTGTTGATGGTTAGAAGTAATGTGGAGATATTATAAAGCTATATTGCTAGACTTTATAAATGTTTTTAAACGTTAAATCTGCGTTGGTGATTAATCAGCATGAAGCTTAGCCATTTCAATATAAAAACAACAGCTGCTTCTCTATCCACACTCCACAACATTGTGCAGTAAATTATCATCACCATTCACCTTCAACTTACAACACCAATTCGTAAGCTAAAGTCTTAGTGATTTAGCATGCTGGTGCTTAGCACCTTTCTCTATAATAATTATAAAGGGAATCTTATGAAGAGTTTGAGCCCAATCAGAATTAATTGAGTGAGACAACAGACATCTGAAAGTATCAACAATAATTTTGCATTAGGTAAGACAACTCTCTTATCCGGAAGGCAGTTTCATATTAAACTAAAGAAGGTTTTCAGTTTGAGCAGATAATTGTAGCATAGAACGTTTGGCCGCTAAACGGAGCAATCACTTTCTCAACTAGAAATGGGAAACCCAAGCTAAACAGAATATAAACGTCATGAAGATCTAGTGATTTTTTCAATGTCATAGGGTCGAAACAAAATCACTGGAAACAGCACCGAGTTAGTGGTCATTAGAGTTGGGTTAATCGATGACTCTGAACTTGATGAACTCATCCAACCCAAACTCGACGCTGCTTCTAGCGATTTCCGCCTGCAAAGTTCCATTCCATTAGATTAAACTAAAATTCTTTTGCCAACCACGACTTTCTAGACTACCATCAAAATTAAGCGAAGTTTAATCATAACATCAACTCACTCGCAGTAGCACTATTCATGAGAGTGAAATTTGAAGGCCAGAGTGAGACTGGGTCACCGAGTGAGCATCATACACATACTCATAGTGATAGTCAGAGTGTTCTAATTTTTACGAGGTGAGTTATCAGTTACTCATACTCATAGTGATTCATTTCACTGGTACTGATACTGATAGTGATAGTGTGATACTGATAATGATAGCGCCAGACTGAGACCATGACAGTGACTGAGAATTTAAATTGAATGTCAATTTGAATTTCAAGTTTAACCACATTCTGATTTTACTTTCTTGGTTTCTAATTCACTGTAAGTGTAAGTGTAAATGCTAAGCCTAAGCCTAAGGCTAAAGGCTTAGGCTAATGTCAATCACAATGTGAATGTAAAACTACACTTTCACGTTAATTCATTTTCAACAATAAATAAATAATAATATAATGATAATCATATTGAGATTTTAATTTACTCAAGTTTTAGTTTAATATAAATTATTATTATAAAATTAAATCTATCACCACGTTCAAAATAATCATTATGGTTGATATTGTTGTGATTTTGTGGATTATAAGAATAGACTAGTAGTCTGCATGCCAGTTATTGTGAGAGAAATAAAGAGTCTTGATTAAAATGAATCTATGAGTATTTATTTCTTCTGACTGCTTCGAGCTCCAGTACAAGAATGAATTAACTTTGAAAAGCTTCGCACTTATATAGGGGGGAATTCCCGCCACTAATGAGGGGCCGAAACTCGTGCGAACGTCGGGGTTCCGCCGACCGACATCGGAGGGAGTACTGCCCGATCTCGGGCAGGTCCCTCCGACATCGTGTCTTCGGTCTCCGACTTCGCACGAGTCTCGGCTTACATATAATAAAAAGAAAACGAGTGCGAGGGAATACAACTCACAAAAACTATTACAGTAAACAACAAAAATAATAGGAAGGGCAATTCACAATCATTACGCTATTTACTACACTAAGCTTAGTTATAATTACAATATTTGAGGCATTAGAAAGCTACGCAAGGAGCTTAGCTATAATTACAGCATTTACAGTATTTACAAAGTTACGCTAAGTCCATTATAATAGTGACGCGATATAATTACTAGAGCGTTAAAATCCATTACATTCTCCCCCCATCGAAAAGCATCTCCCTTTTCGATAACAGAAAAACAATTTAGCCTCCGTCCGGGGCGTTGAATGCTGGTGGTTCGCAGTTGTTTGTCTCAGTCATCGGATTCGGCGTATCAGGCTCTCTATCTCCCTTGTGCATTGATCGAGGTGGCAGGATAAGGCCTGAATTCTTTCGTCTAAGTCACTTCTCTGGGTGAGGTCAAGGCCATCGGTAGGTCTAGGGCGCCGTCGTCCACTTGGGCTAACACTAGGTGGGTGGCCGTCTACTATGTGTCTGGGCTGGTTTGCGAGTTGCTGTACCTGAAGTTGTCCTGCACTTTCAGGGCTACTCTGCATTCGAGGCTTGGAGTCTTTACCCGTACTGGGTGAACAACTCGATGACTGGGGGCCAGTCAAACGCCCTACGTGATAATCAGCCAAGTACTTGGGGGGTTTCCTGTCTCTTCTGGCTCTCTCCAAGGTGTTGGAGACTGAGGTATCTGGCCGGTCTGGAGTGTCGTGTATGGGAGGTACTTCCTCCCGGTTTTCGGGTGATGTGACTGGTCCTGGGTTATCTGGCGGCGGTGAGAGGTCCTCTATCTGTGTGGGCCTAAGGAGTGGATCCGGAGTAGGAGGAACCGAGGGTGGGTTTTGTGGCGGAGGTCTTGGGCTATTGTCGGGCTCCTCGGGATTACGAATAAAAATTTCCCAGTCTCTGGGTTGGTTCCTTCTCCCACGGGATATGGGTTGGCGGGCCGGCTCTAATAGTGGTGGTGCCTGTCCCGCAGCTTCTGGGCTTCCATGGTAGGGTTTTAGCCGTTGCTCGTTTTGGACAGATATCTGTCCAGAGCGCTCCACACGGTATGTATGGTTGGGTAAAACCTCTACCACGCAGTAGGGGCCTACGAACTTAGGCTGTAATTTAGCCGATTGTCCGCGCCGCCTCCTGTAACTGATCATCCACACCCAGTCCCCTTCCCGGTATAGCGGAGGCTCCTCGGAGTCGTCTGTCCGTACCGTCCACTGCTTCTCTCTCAGAGCGTCGTGGGCTCTTCTCATGGTCTCTACCAACTTCCCCACGTACTCGTGTACTGGAAATTCGGGGGTCGGGATATGGTAAGCAAGGTGCTCCGGCACCCTAGTTTCACGGCCCAACATCAACAAATTAGGTGTCTCTTGTGTACTGGAGTGAGGGGTGCTTCGATAGGCCCGCATGATCTGTGGTAGCATGGTGTCCCACTCTTCTTGGCTCCTCCCCAACAAAAGACTCCGGAGTGCATCACCCAGCATCCGGTTATTCCTCTCTACCACTCCATTTCCTTGAGGGTGGTACGGGGTAGTTCGGCTCTGATTCACCCCCCATACTTGGCAAAGGTCCTTTAACAGTTGTGACTGAAATTGGGCACCTTGGTCAGAGTGTATCTGTTCGGGTAGGCCGAAGTAGCAGAACACGTTTTGATCCAAGGTCCGAGCCACCGTGGGTGCCGATGCATTGGGAATAGCCAGGGCGTCCGCCCACCTTGTAAAATGGTCCGTCAAGACCAAAATCCAGGAATTCCCCTTTTCTGTGGTGGGCATTGGTCCCACGAGGTCTATGGCTACGACCTGCCAGGGTCGGCCGGCGTACAGCCGGCGCCGACCCGTGGTCTCGGTGGGGCGCCCGTGTTTGCTGGCCTGACAGACTTCACAATGCCGAATTCTCAGTCGCACATCCCTGGTCATTCCGGGCCAATACCATCGCATCTGCAGGCATCTGATGACCCGACTGGCTCCCGCATGGGCCTGTTTGTGGGTGTCCCAGATGATTTCCCGACGGAGAGCGCGTGGGCATACGACGCGATCCCTCTCCTGTTGCCGGTTGTCTGCTGCGAGTGTCATCGTCAGGAGACCGTCTGAACGAATCTGGAGAGAATTCCAGCGGCGGCAGAAGAACTGAAACTCAGCGTCCCCCTGCCGTTGCTGTTCCTCCGAGGGCCGTCTGCCTTCTTTCTTGGCTCGGAAGATGTCAGCTACTGATCCAGGGAGTGTTTCTTGCAGTCGACACAGCTCCTTGACGTTCTGGTACAGTGTGGGGTTAGCACGGAGTGCCTGGACGTCGTCTGAGTGGGTTTCAGGCCGAAGATGGCCGTGCTCCCAACGATAGACGTTGCCGTCCCCCAACTGTGCCTCGACGTCAAGGCGGGCAGGTCCCCCATCACGTCTTTCGATGTGCAGGCATTGCTTGCAGTTCTCTACCAGTCGGCGACTCATGCCATCAGCGTTCCCGTGCTTCCTGCCGGCACGGTGCTCTATCCGGTAGGAAAACTCAGCAAGAATCTCTAACCAACGAGCCACCTGACTCGAGGGCTCTGCACGTTTACACAACCATATCAGTGATGCATGGTCTGTTCGCAACCGGAACGTTCTTCCATACAGATATGGCCGAAAGTGCTTGACCGCCTTGACTACTGCTAGGAGTTCCTTCCTAGTGGTGCAGTAGTTTTTCTCGGCGGCCGCGAGAGTCTTGCTGTAGTAAGCCACGACCACCTCACTTCCACCCTGGACTTGAGACAGAACAGCTCCCACACTGTGGTCGCTGGCGTCGGTGTCCAGGATGTACTCTTTGGCTGGATCAGGATACGCCAGAATCGGCGCCTCCATTAGCCGTTGTTTGAGGTGGTCGAATGCCTGCTGCTCCTCCTGTGTCCACTGCCACCGGACTCCCTTGGCGGTTAGCCGATTCAAAGGCTGAGCCACCCCTGCAAACCCGGGTACGTACTGCCTGTAGTACCCTACCAGGCCCAGGAATGCCCGCAATTCAGAGAGGTCCCGGGGGACGGCCCACTCCTTCACAGCCTGTACCTTCTCCGGATCGGTAGCGACCCCGTCACGGCCAACCACATGGCCCAGGTACGTGACTTCTTGCTGTAGGAGTGCACACTTGGAGGGCTTCAACTTCAGTCCAGCAGCCCGGAGTCGGTCAAAGACCTCCCGCAGACGACTGACATGAGTCGTAAAGTCTGGGGAGATGACAATGACGTCATCCAGATAGATTAGGAGGGTCTTCCAGTGTAACCCACTGAGGACCTGCTCCATGAGTCTTTGGAAAGTTGCCGGGGCGGACGTAAGTCCAAACGGCAGTACTTTCCACTTCCAGAGCCCATCGCGGGTAATGAATGCTGCTTTGTCCTGAGCATCAGGACTGAGGGGTACTTGCCAGTACCCGCTAAGCAGATCCAGAGTACTGAAGTACTTGCTACCCGCGAGGGCATCCAGAGACTCATCTATCCGCGGGAGGGGGTAAGCGTCCTGGATGGTAACGCTGTTGAGTCTGCGGTAGTCCACACAGAACCTCCAGCTACCATCCTTCTTCTTGACCAGGACTACTGGAGAGCTCCACGCACCGTGGGCAGGCTCAATCAGATCCCGGTCGAGAAGATCTTGCACCTGCCGGCTCACCTCCTTCTCCTTCTCCGGGCCCAGACGTCGGGTTGGCTGCCTGATGGGAGTGGTGCCAGCTGCCAGGGGTATCTCGTGGGAGATAACCTTAGTCAGCCCCATATCTTCATCACCACGGCTGAAGACATCACTGTACTCCGCGAGTAGTTGAGCCAGTGTTTGGCGTTCAGTACTACTCGTACAGTTTCCACACGCTCCACTGTACAAGCCAGCCACATGCTCCGGGACCGCTTCTCGGTGGTTGTGAGGGGGGTTTCCCTGGGTGTCGGTCACTGTTTCCAGTGCCGGACCCACATCCGCCTCATGGATGGAGTGGTACTTCCCCACCAGTGCACCAGCCGATAATCGGACCGATTCCGCAAAGGGGTTGATGCATTGCACGAGGAGCTCTCTTCGACAGTCCAGCCGATTTAGGCTGTTTGCCAGTCGAATTGCTCCGTGCGTTCCCTCCACCACCCCCAGTGCGGCGATCTCCTTGCAGTTGACCCTGCATCGGAGAGTAACCTGGGATCTCCCTGGAATCGTGCAGTCCTGCACTACCTGGACTCCGCCCACCAAGGGCCTACCAAACTTGTCCACACAGGCAAGTTCCTTCCCAGCCATCACCACCGCCGACTTCTGGAAATCTATGTGACACTGGTGTTTCTCCAGAAAGGGCATTCCCAGAATGGCGTCTTCCTTCAGGTGGCTGACAATGAACGTCTCGTGAATTACTTGATCACGGACTCGTCCAGGTAGTGTGATAATGCCGTAGAAGGGGATACACGATCCGTCCGCCAACGTACCGTGTGCTCCTTCGTATGGCTCGAGGCTCGCCCGCTCTCGGGCGCCAAGGGTGTCGAAGAGACGCCGACTTAGCAGGTTTGTAGTGCACCCTGTGTCCAGCAGGAAGGTGGCAGCTTTACCCGAAATTTTTCCGGGCAGGAAGTAGCTGCTTCCATACGGCTGGGTGCTCCTGGGTCGGTCAGTCTCTGGGGGGGACACCTCTTGGGTCCTTACAGCGGGCCTCCTCTTCGTCTTACAGACAACGGGGGTTTTCTGAGGCTGGGAGGGTAGCTTGGGATACTCTTGCGAGTAAGCTGATTCTTCCTCCATAGCCTCTTCGGGCAACCCCGCGAACCGGTTTTGGAGTGGCCAGGCCGGAGGATCGGGTAAACCTTGCGGTCTCCGAGATCTCCGAGGTGCCTGCCATCCTGCATCTAGGAGTCCCATCCGGGTCGTAGGTGGCTGGGTTGGAGAGTCGGGCAGACCTTGGGGTCTCCGACGTCCCCACGCAGCCTCGGCTGGCCTGGAAGAGGCTCCTTGGGTCATTTCTTCCCGGATGGGGTTGGCTGGTGGCTCACGGTTGGCGGAGGTTACCGCGAGCCCCGGGTGTTTAAAGGCATCCTTCTTCCGTGAGGGCATTGCCTTCGTACATGTCCCCTGGCACCACACCCCCAGCAGGTGAGGTGGGTAGTACCGGCTGGTTCACCCCGGGGTCGGGGGTTTCGTTTATCAGCCTGTTCTCTCTGCATCTGTTTCATCTCTGCCTGCAATCCCTTTACCATGTCCATCAGCATGGTCATCTGGTCAGGTGACGAAGTAGTAGCAGCCGCCACGGCCTGTGGGTTTGGCTGATCCGGCTTAGCGACTTCGGGTCGTTCCTCAATCTGACAAGCGGTGAAATCCGCACATTGAGGTCCCTCCACTTGGTAGTAAGCCTTGCCCAGGGCTAAGGCTTCCTCTATAGTGGTGACCTTGGCTGCCAAGTAATAACGCTGTAGTCCAGGGTTATTGATTGTGTGGAAGAAAGCTTCATACACAGCACCTCTTTGTGCTGCCGGTGTGTCGTCGCTATGGGCTACTGGTACTAGTGCCTCAATAGCGTTCGCATGGTCTTGGAGTGAGGTCTTCCGGTCTCGGCGTATGGTGCGCAATCTGTCCCTGGCGGCGCGGGCGGTTAGCCCGAAACGCGACCTGAGGGCCTGAAAGATGTGCGCTGTATTGGGTCCCAGAGCATAACTCTTTGCCTGACCTGTCAGACAGGTACGGAGGTGAAGAAGGCGCACCGGTGCCGGCCATTCGGCGAGGGTGGCTACCTCTTCAAACTCCCTGATGAATTGCTCTATGTCCCCATCGCCTCCGAAAATCGGGGGCCTCAGGCGATACCTGTCTCCAGGTGCTGCCTGCCCGGCCTTGCTGACCTCCCGGAGGGCTGCGATGAGAGTCTCCATGGTGAGACGGTCCCCTTCTCCTTCTTCTTCTCCTTCTACCATGACTTCTTCTTCTTCGTCCCCCATTGTGCTGTTCTTTCTTTCTCTCTAATGGCTGCTTGTCGTACTAGTCTATTCTAATCCCACTGCTGCCACCAATGTTGTGATTTTGTGGATTATAAGAATAGACTAGTAGTCTGCATGCCAGTTATTGTGAGAGAAATAAAGAGTCTTGATTAAAATGAATCTATGAGTATTTATTTCTTCTGACTGCTTCGAGCTCCAGTACAAGAATGAATTAACTTTGAAAAGCTTCGCACTTATATAGGGGGGAATTCCCGCCACTAATGAGGGGCCGAAACTCGTGCGAACGTCGGGGTTCCGCCGACCGACATCGGAGGGAGTACTGCCCGATCTCGGGCAGGTCCCTCCGACATCGTGTCTTCGGTCTCCGACTTCGCACGAGTCTCGGCTTACATATAATAAAAAGAAAACGAGTGCGAGGGAATACAACTCACAAAAACTATTACAGTAAACAACAAAAATAATAGGAAGGGCAATTCACAATCATTACGCTATTTACTACACTAAGCTTAGTTATAATTACAATATTTGAGGCATTAGAAAGCTACGCAAGGAGCTTAGCTATAATTACAGCATTTACAGTATTTACAAAGTTACGCTAAGTCCATTATAATAGTGACGCGATATAATTACTAGAGCGTTAAAATCCATTACAATATTTATATTATGCATCAATGTCGTAAAATGATTATTATAATCACTTCAAGTTTTCGTTTATGAATATTATTATAAAAAAGTTGAAATATAAATTAACTATAAACATTGAATATTGAATCTACAGCTGCAAAATTGCAACAATTACAATCACTATCATGTATTAATTATAAGCTATAATTTATAGTGTAACTCAAAGTCAACTGCATAAGCATAGTTCTATGATTATCTGTTTATCACTTTATAACCATTTAGAATTGTATTTATTTATGGTAATTATTTCAAAATTAATATACAATAGCTATTAGTATCACTATAAGCCTAAGACATTCAGGTTTTAGAGAGTCCCAACCCCCACTTTCGTGTATCTGTAAAAGTCTGTCAAAGTGAAAGTACCTAGTCAAGGAACATTCAACACATATTCGAAATGGCAACCATGACGCCAGCCTCTGAAATGGATACAAGTGGTGGATTAGAAGATCGCATTGAATCTGATGCCGAGATATATTACCCCTCCAGCTCCCCTACGCCCATCACTCATGTTCAACCATTTCTAGATAATTATGAAGACCTTTTAGAGAAAGATTTTGCTTATGATATGGCTAACAGGTAACTTGTGTTTGTGCAGTTGTGCTCGTTGCTTTAAATTGGCTATGACTATAATTATTATGGATTTAATTGTAAAGTTCGTAATATTGATACAATAACCTAAATATTATCACTATGACTATACGTATAATATGTTGAAGTACGTTTGATGTTTTAGAGGAATTTTAGTGTTATGAAAATTGACCTGTATTTTTTACTACAATTCCTTGTTTTATAATAATGTTGGTGTTTACTAAAAAAAATCTAAAAACAAATGAAAGTGTATTTTTCTGTTGAATACTTTGAAGTAATGGTTCATTTGAACAAGATTACACTGAATGATTTCACCACTGTGCTTTAATAGTGCAGTTCTTGTGTGTTGCAATTTTCAAAACATGGTGGGTCTCAAGCTGCAGCCATCTGGTCTAACATCTCTCTACTTCATCTTTCAATCTAAGATATTGGTGTCTCCTATTCATTATTCCCGAAATCAGAAGCTGCCTAAATATTCTACCTGCATCTATTTAATCTATATATCCAGTACATTTCAGGTTATATTCACTATCTTTATTCGCTCTGGGCCAGTTCTTCTAAATATTTTTTCATCTAGAAGCTTATCATTATGTATTATTTTTATGATTTTTTTCAAGTGCCTCATCATATACGCATTGAATCTTCTTTACTTGTATTCTATGAACTGTCTATGTTTCCAGACCGTAAAAAGTAGATTGCGGGTGGGGGGGGGGCACTGTTATTATTCCACAATCTCTCCCCCACCCCCTCATACCCTGCAATAATCTTTCCTATTCAAAAAGGAAACTCATGGTCTTTCGATTTTTTTCAGGTCTAGAAATTCAAAGAGACAATTTTTTGTATAATGCTTATAGTTTAGAGTACCGGACATATTCATAGGTAGTCTGCCAATCTTTTTAGAATCTCTTGCGTATTCTACAATACCTCGCTGTTACCTAGAGCTGTAAACTGGGTAGATCTGTAAATTATCTGTGATAGAGGGTGTATAAGTATGTTTTGTAAAGTTATTTTGCACTTCATGGAATAATTATTGGTGATCTGCTTTATATTACAGTCGAAGAGGTGTGGCCATAATAATAAACAATGAAAAATTTGATTCTGGCTTACGGCTACCTGACAGAACTGGGTCTAGAAAAGACGAAGAAGCTCTTAAGCAGACATTCACTTATTTGGGATTTGAAGAAGTTATTATAGAAAGAGATTTAACTGCTGAACATATGTGCGGTTTTCTATCTACAGGTTTGATGTCTCACCAAGTGTTGATAATCTAATCGGGAAACCCGTAACATTTATTAGAATCGGGATAATAAAATATTGGAATAATTGTAGTGAAACATGCCTTCACTTATTGATTACATTGGAAATTGGACTACATTAGTTGCAGTGACTCATCATCTGCCCCTTTGTGTACATCTCCATGTATCTTATGTATATCCTGGGTATAGTTGTATAAGTTATAATACGCGGTTTATCACTAAACATAGGCTCTCATTATCTTGCTTATTTTTATTCTCCCAGTTGCTATTGATTTCAGTTGCCAGTCGAACTGATCTGAAAAGTATGGACGGCGTAATGGTAGCAATTTTATCACATGGCGATTCTGATGGAATCTATGGAACAGACCGGGTCATGCCTTCCAGTAAATTATTTGCTCCTTTTAGAGAGTCAAGCGGTTTGGCTGGAAAACCAAAAATTTTTGTTATTCAGGTATAAAACCTCATGTTTTTCGCTTCTATCTCGCCAATTTCATTAAAGAAAGTTGTACTTTTGTTCGGATGCACATATATGAGTTTTATCTGGGGAAAGTTTTTAAACCAGCATTTAAAAAAATATATTTTTAACGAATGAAATGTAGCTGTAAAACCTGCAAATTTATGGTTTAGGCTTGCCGAGGAAAAGACACAGATGTGGGTCATAAAGTGTCGTGTGATGCACCCGTGCCCACCAGCTACAACATGAAGAAACAATACTACATTGCTAAAGAATCTGACATTTTAACTGCCTACTCTACTGTTGAAGGTAGATTTGTATCTATTTGTAGGAGGTTTGCTTCCTACAAACCAAATGCAAGTGAACCAGTTCTTTAATGCTGCTCGACAATGTTGCCGCAACATAAATATGCACAATGTGGCTAACATATTTGTTTAATTCAACTTTTTCAATACAAAAAACTAGATCTGCATAGTTTTGTAACATTAAAGCAATATTTATTTCAGTTTAAATATAGGTGTGGGCTTATGAAATTGCAAAGTAAAACTAAATGTTAATTAATTGTTTACCATGTAATATCTCAAATTACAGAGAAATTGGCTTTTAAATTGTTGGTAATCATCTGTACCAATAGTGAACTAAGACATCTTTTAAAGTATCAATTGTATTGTATCGATTTCACTAACATGTTATAAACTATGGACTCTGGTTATAATTATTGTGTGCCATTGTTAGCGGCCACAACTGCTGTTTTTTGCCAACGTCCATTAGTTCTGTTAGTTTCAGAGACTGTATGTACCACTTGCTTCAATTTATCCAACACAATTATCCAACAAGAATTATTTTTAAATAAAGCTGCTTCTATTGATTAAATTATGTAGTCAATTCTTGTAATTTAATCAATAGAAACATAGATATAGTATATTGCACAGTAAGCAAAGGATTACTAGCTCAACCACTGGTTTATAACTTAGATTTGTTTTAACTAAATGCGTTTTTTCTATAGTATGAAGGAGTGTAAATTATTTTGACCAGATTTGTTTTCGTAAAAGTTTATTTAAATCGAAGCATATTTATTGTAGAACTCTTTGCAAGCAAGCTAGTAGAATTCTGCTAACTTTTTCTCAGCAATAAGCTCAAGGTGCAGTTGTAAAATTAATATTTCGCCTTATTTGTACATACAGGTTATTTGGCTTGGAGGAGTAATTCACAGGGATCCTGGTTTATACAGACGTTCTGCAAGGTGATGAGACGACATGGCAAGAGTCACGAGATACACCAGTTACTGACCAGAGTCAACCAAATTGTCTCTTATACATACAGCGCCAACTCTAACGGTAATGGCCACAGCCTTTCGAAGCAATCTCCGTGTTTCACATCCACCCTAACCAAGTCACTCACATTTACCTAACTACTCAGGTGTAGCTGACCCCCAGGTTATAAGTGCAGGTTCAGATATTTTGGAAAATATTTTATTGTGAATTTTGAGAAGCCAGTTCGAAATGCTGCATTTTTTATTCAACAAAAATATTTGTTTGTTACGTCGATTATTTTAAGTCTCTGAATTTTTAACCACTAATATGTTGCACTATCAAATTTGAGAGAAATGCCTAGATCAAATTGCTGCACTCAATTCCATTAACTTGAAGGCATTACACCTCCCCTCCCCTTTAGGGTTTCTAACCTTCCCTCATACTTTAACTTTTCTATAACATTTCCTCAGATGAGTATTGTCTTATCTTTCATAAAATCAAAAGTACAATTTTTTGTTGCTATTATTTCTCTTTCCTGTAACCAGGCAACATTTGTATATCTAAAGTTTTCAACTGCTTGCAATTAATTCTTGAAAAACATGATACATGGATATCTAATTAATTCCATGTAATGAAATATTTTAGTGGCAGCTGCTATCATGGTAAAATATCACAATCAAAGTAGCAAAATAATCTTGTGAAAACTATGGTCAAATTTAGCGGGTATAATCATTCTATAATTAATAGAATATATACTTCGACTTTTTATTATTTTGATGCAAATATATTGTATTTTTATATCCAAGAGGCAACAGCTGTATTATAAAAATGCAATTCATATATTTACATCTCTTTACAGGATATACAGTAATTAAAATAGTACAGTGATCAGTATAAGATTAAAATCAATTAGTTTTGATTATTACAATATATTACGTGTTGTATATTTTAAATTATCTAATTAAAACCCACAAAAATGAGGACATGCGTGCCGTGCCAGTATGAATGAGGTAACTGTGCTATAAGCATACATAGAATATTACTTTTGAGCAAAATATTTCTGTTGCTGAGCCATACTGGTACATCAACTGGAAATCCTTCATAACTAGCCACCAGAAACTTGGTGCAGGTAACTAATAAAGTTTCAGCAGCTTTCCCAACCTTTGCTTTACTGTAGTGCCAGACTTTCTTATTTTCTGTTTAGCTGCAACATCAATGAACATAGATAAGATCTCAAAGCTGCTAGTATAACAGTCCAACAAATCACATAACTTTTAAGACTAATCACAGTGATGGATTACAAGTTGTGATGGCAACAGTGATAGCCGATCAATAATAAACATAGACACTTCAAACCAAAGGTTTTAATAACTAAACATAACAAGAATTTCAACTGAGATTGAGACTAAAATGGAATATTGCAGGTGTAGTTTCCACTTGTATGCAACATACATGTGACGTACAGCACAATAGTACTGTAAACTGAAGGCAACCCAATATACAAAAAGCTATGAAATCTATAGCCAAGGTCTACCTAGAGTAGGTGGTGGTGTGGGGGGAGGTAGATGATACCCGTGGTCCATGGATGTAGAAGGTATACTCATCACGAGGCTGCTTTCGTCACACGAATCTTCATCTTGTCCATTGCTGATTGAAGGAGGGGGTTTCATAGAACTCGTTCTGTGTTTCCTTTTCTTCATCTTGCTTCTTTTCTGTTTGTGCGTCTAAAGAAAACAAAACTAAAAATAAGTACTAGCTGTGAAAACTATTAAACAAATTGTAACCAAGTCTCAGTAACTGTAACAGATCATGATTACTTGTATATTAGTTTAAACATCTACTTGTATATTTGCAAACTAAAGTTGTGGAAAATATTTTAACCAAGCACAGTTCTACTTTCAAAGACATTAAGTTGCTAGTAAAAAATTCCACCTCGTGAAGCAGATGCACATGACAATGAAAATAAAACAAAGTGTTTTCTCAGCAAACCCGCCAGGTTACTCTTAAAGTCAGTTGTGGATAGAATACAAGATTAAAGAAAACACGGCTGACTAACCGGATGCGTGCGATCTTTGAGGTATTCCCTTGTCATTTCTAACTCCGCCTTTACCGAAGGTTTAACAGCATGATCTCTAGAAGGTCTCTTCTCCCTGATTAACTGTTTCGACTTAGAGCTCATTGAATTGGGATGCCAGGAATCATCTTTTGTCTTTCGCTTCTTCAAAGGTCTGACATCGCTTTCATCGTCATAGTCTGAGTCTGCTAATGCTGGGTACACTGCAAGTAGAGATATTATAACTAACTACACAAGCTACATGCATTAGCACAAGTTAGGACTAGCAAGTGCTGAAGATGTTTCATACAAAAAAACCTCAAAACTATTTCAATACTTCGTTTTTTCACTTTTAGTTTTCCAACCGTAACTATTTATTCAAAAACATTTCTAAAGTGACAAGAGTTTTAACAGGAAAAGCTATATTTTCAGATCAAACAATATAACTATTTAAATAACATACTCCAAAGTAAGATGAAATGTCCACAGTTGTACGACGTTCCCACACCCCCCCCTTCCCAATATTTCATACAAACTCATGCAAGTTTATAGTCACCATCCCTGCGAGAAAACCCCTGATGGAAGGGCTTTTTTGTTAAATCGGGCTAAGGACTTCTTCAGATGGGGCAAAGGAGTAACTATGACTGAATGTTCTTTACTGGGGTTCGACATAATCTTTACTAGGTCAAACGCTCTAACAAGCTCTAACCCCTCGACCACGGCTGCTCCTATCTCGCTAACATTTTATAGAACTATATTATACAAGAACCTCCACACTACATAAAGTCCAACTAAGTTTCCATGCCAACATGGAAACAAGGAGGTCTCACCGTATGTGTCGTCAGTGTAACACGACTTCAGTCGCTTCTCCATCGCGTCTTCGTCTGAGCAGGAAGTGGTCTCAAGAAGAGGTTTCTGAGTTTCAACAGGTGGTAATGCCGTCTCTTCCTTTTCTACCCGAGAATTAGTTGCGACTGGCCTTGCTAGTTTTGTACCTACACATAGGAAATGAATACGAGCGGGTGTAAGTATAGGTTATACTTTTGTTTACTTTCACTACAATGCCAGGCACTTTGGTTGGGAGAATTCATGAATGAATCATGGTAAAATATATAATGCTAGTTTTCCTTGTAGAAATGAAATATTCTAAAACCTGACATTTTTAAACAGGCCAATAAAAATCTAACTGCTGTAAACTTATGTAAAAACTTTCCCTGTGGTCTTCTAAAACTTTCAAAGAGCAAATTTTAGAATTTCTCATCATCAACCTATATTCTACAATACCCATAATCCCTAGTTTCCTTTTTGCTTACCTTGTCTTTCCTTTCTATGCATGCCGATCATAGTTCTAACTTTATTGTCTCTGCTGTAACAAGAGCAAAGTTGATACACTATACAAAAGTAAGGATTGACATGGCAAGACAACTCCCAGCATTAAAAAATAAAGTTTTTCTTACCCAATAGGTCAGTGGGACATTTTAAAATTATTAAAATCTGTCAGAAAACTCTAAGCACCAATAACAGACAATTTATGCAATAAAACCAGCTTCAAGAAAAATACAATACCATCACAACCACCTAATATACCTGTCAGGTGTAGTGAGAGCACCTAGCATACCTGTCAGGTGTAGTGAGAGCACCTAGCATACCTGTCAAGTGTAGCAGACTGAGTAGTGGTTGCTTTTACAAGGTTTTCTATTCCCTTAGACCAGGTAAAGAGGTTCTGGTGATTGGACGGAGGGGTTGGGGCAGACTTAGTCGGTGATCTGTTAGCATCACTGCTCAGTACCTCATCTGATGCACTGGACAAATCATTGATATTCTTACCTCCCACTGCGAAGAACACAATACAGAGTAAACTTTACTGTGAATGCAGCAACAAAACACTAAAAGATGTTACACTGCTCTAAAAGACAAGATTAAGAATATATCTGAGGAAATGATGCAAGAGAAACGACAGTGTAAAAACACCTACAATCCATTTAGTGACATCGTAGAGGATAAAACTCACACGAGAATCGGTATTTTTTGAGGGTTTCCGTGGGTTGCAAGGGAGGGTCATCGACAACTACGTTGTCATCGCTGCCCGACTCGCTGCCGTCAGATAATGCCGCATCACCCGGAAGCATCGGCTCCGGCTTGATAGACCCTTGAGTGCGGTTCAACTTAAACTTCAAACCTACAAGTGAGAAGATGGTACACTCATTAGAGATCTTTACCGATACAACACGAAATGAACAATAATAAGAAATATGTTTCCTAGTAGAGTGGATGCTAACCACAGAAATGTGTTACCTAGTAGAATGGATGCTAACCACAGAAATATGTTACCTAGCAGAGTGGATGCTAACCACATAAATATGTTACCTAGTAGAGTAGCCCTGTCACTGTCTGCACTGATCTCCACTTCAGCCCGAGGCTTTTCCTGAGAGGTTGTGGCATTTGATTGATGAGATTTGTCTTCCCGCAGCTCCTTTTGCTCTGGGAAATCTTCTGTAATACTACTTGAGTCCTTTTTCATCTAAAAGTAAAGAGAATTGAGCAACGGGACAATAAAGGTGAGTAGAAGTCAGCATTTGCTAGCCAATGGTACGGCAGTATAACAACATTTTGACTTTCAAAGTCCTTAGCGACCGATCTCAGTGTTGTAGCACAGCTTAAAACTTAATAGTTTCAACTAACACAGTTTGTTGTACAAAAATGGTTTATATTTTATGAAGAATATAGTTCTTTAACACAACATAGGTAAAACATCCATCAAAGTAAAGCATAACTAACTTCACAAAATGTATTCACAAAACTTTTTCCATAACGAAGCATTATTCTGGTGCACATGTACTTATTTTATGCAGAGAAGATATCGACATAACAACCACCTTTACCTGCTGCGCTCCATCTAGACTGGTACGATTAGCTCTCCTTTTAGCTCTGACCTTCAGGGGAGCCTGACGTTTCCTAACTTTAGTATATGTAGAGAGGGACGGCTGTGTGCCCGCCTGCTTAATCTTCTTAGGGCTGAATTTTAACTATAAAGAGATAAACACACTCAAAATTAGTTGCATAGCAAACTAAAACTTTAAAACCCCACAACCCTTCAACAACATCACAAGACTATTTAGTTCAAGCAGGTGAATACAACTACTAGTATAGCATGGGTCATACTAGTCCATAGTTGTGAATATGATAGTAAGATAGAGATAAGAGTGTGAGAGAGTGGAGACATGAGAGTGTGAGAGTGGAGACATGAGAGTGGAGAGATAAGAGTGAGAGAGTGGGTACATACCGTGAGTTCATTTATAAACTGAGTGAGCTCCTTCACAATCTTGACGTGAGAAATACCATCAGGGAGGCAGTCACGGTGACGTCTGAGAGCCTGGAGAATAGACAGGAAGTGTTTCAGTGAGTATGTGACAGATTATAAAGACTCGTTACGGTAAAATATGCTGCATTCATCTATATTCTATAGCAAAATATTAAGATATGGCCTGTGATATCACTAATTAAGATTAACTTACTAGAATAATCATTATTAGAAATATCTTGCTTTAGCACTTATATAGACATTGCAGGTGGCATAGCAATATTGTTCTGGAATTAGTAACACAAAATTAATAAAAAATAATTGAGTTCAGCAAATCCTAAAAACCAGCCTTTTAAAGTTTGACATGCATAAACCAATTCATAACTTTAGGTAACGAATGCTATATTCTATCTTGGGATAAAATTTTAAGTAACAAAGCACAATTGAAAACACGCTAATCTTACTCTAACTCTACTAAGATATGGTACATTCACACACATGCAGTTAGCCTTTTACCAGCATGTGTATACAACCGTCTACATTAAACTCTTCAGCTACATTCTATATGCTACAGAAACTAACATACCAATAGTGGGTTCGCGACCCCACAGTACCAACTCGGCCTAGTAGGGTAGTGACAGGGTTTCACTTCAAATGAAGTGGCTAGGGGTTCAAACCCCTTTGTGGGCATGTTATTACCTACTATCATATTTACCAAACATAAGGCCCCATCATGCAATGCATAATTCCTAACCTATCCATGTTTAGCATTCTGAGAGACAAAATAACTGAGCCTAAAGAATAATATCGGCAGCTATAGCAGTGCATGTTGAATGGAACCCTTGCAGAGCTGTTTGTTTACGAGTAGTAACATGGTTTAGGTGTTGTTACAGGGCGGAGGGATACCCAGGAACCCAGAGCATTCCCTAGTAGAACAGTCACAGCAATACAGGAAGCAGTATTACCTACCGAACCAGTGCTAGATATAGCTCGCTGAAAAGTTGAAAACAAATAACTTATACAAAATGCACTGAAGTTGTCCAGCAGATCATAACTAAAGAGAGAGGAGCAAAAACAAGTCAAATAATGAGCTGAAAGAAATTAGGCAGGCTGTGAAAGAATAATCAACAGAAAATCGGCATAAAAAACCATGACTTCCCTAAACACAAGACGTATAATATAAAACACAACACGTATAATATGAAACACATACGCCATCTTTCTCTCCCATCCAGGCACTGAGAGTGTCCCTCAAAAAAGCGCATCCATCCAGTATTGCCTGACAAGGCCTTTTACCTCCGTCCAGGGCACCTGCAATCACAGAGTTAAATGTGGCTAGTGAAGGTCGTGGTAGAGAGAATATGAGTGCAGAAGGTGAAGGTCGCGAAAGGGAGAAGGTATTTGGTAGTTGTCACTATAAGTCACATAGTACAGTACTCAGTCACATGCATATCAATGGTTGCAGCCAACAGCATGTTAACACTAGCAACTAATAGTGTCAATAAAACAAAATATGCATATAATATACTAAAAACGAAAAACTTTAAGGAGTGAAATAGTTGCTAAAACTAAGAAATGAAGTGAACCTTAAGGAAAACACAATATAATAACATGACTCAGCTTGTTTCACCGTTTACAGTTGAGTGGTGCTAACATTTGCTCTTAGCCACAGAGAATATAATACATGAACTATGGCAGCTCGTTACAAAACCAATACTATCTATTCAACAACCAAGAGATTATTTCACACTAGGTAATAGTTCTAACACGAAAGGGGAGGATTCTATATGCAGAAATGGGGGGAATACCTACAGAATTGGGGAATACCTACAGAATAGGGGAACACCTACAGAATAGGGGATGTATAATATTAACCAGTTACCTCTCAGTATATCTGTGAGATTCTTAGCTGCATACCAGTAAAGGGTTTCTAAATTTGGGAATGAAAATTTGTCGGGAGTCCCCAGTCTCTTTTCCATTGCATACACTCTAAAATATAGAACTTAGGCTATCAACATAAATCGAGACGCTCATAACAACTGGTAACGTATTCAAGTAGTAAAACTAAATATTCTTAATGGAAATCTCTACTAAAATAAATCCAACAAATGTTTTTCTGCCCCAACAATGAATACTCTGTAATGAGAGGGTAGAAACACTGAGGGAAGGGCAACTCTAACTCACTCGAGCTGCAGTTTGATGTTATAACTATGAATAAAGTTTCCTCCAAACACGAGACTGTCTTCTGGAGTGAGTACGCTGTGGATCCAGCCAGTTGGTATGAACAGGGTGTTGCCTGGCTTCAGGTGAACCTGGAATAGTACAGTCATGTCTTACTACAACTCTGTGTGTTGAAGACAACATATTGATTTGTATTATCAGCTAGTTGAGAACCAAACAAAAATATCGCGACCGAGAAAGTTATTATAAACTAAATGAATAACAACCCATGTATTGAAGGAAAGTTGTTAATACCAGATAAAAGAGAGGGGATCCTTTATGATTTCTCTGTGCCAGAACTTTTTCAGCCATTGTTCGTGATTTTTTCAAGAAAATTACCGGTAAATATATATTTAAATATTGCAAAGATATGAAGTAGTGTTTCACCTTATAGCAAGCTTTAACCTGGTCTCCAAAGAAGATGGTATTCTGAGCGGAGGAGTTACTCCACGTCTCGTAAAGGGCTAGGTTAGTGTTTGTAGGTTCAATGAGATAGAATATTTTAGCTCCCTGCAACACATCAACACTACAGTCAGTGTCAACAGATCAACACTACAGTCATTGTCAACACATCAACACTACAGTTAGTGTCTACAGATCAACACTACAGTCAGTGTCTACACATCAACACTACAGTCAGTGTCAACACATCAACACGAGAGTCAGTGTCAACAGATCAACACTACAGTCATTGTCAACACATCAACACTACAGTTAGTGTCTACAGATCAACACTATAGTCAGTGTCTACAGATCAACACTACAGTCAGTGTCTACAGATCAACACTACAGTCAGTGTCAACACATCAACACTATAGTCAGTGTCAACACATCAACACTACAGTCAGTGTCAACACATCAACACTATAGTCAGTGTCTACACATCAACACTAGTCAGTGTCTACACATCAACACTACAGTCAGTGTCAACAGATCAACACTATAGTCAGTGTCTACAGATCAACACTACAGTCAGTGTCAACAGATCAACACGAGACCTCTCAGTTATCAGACAACTTCTTAGTTAGACTGAGATAGAAAGTTTTCAGCTGTGATAATTTCTGCAGAGCAGACATTTCAACGTTTTAAAAAATGAAAAAATAAATCAATAAAGATGGCCTCTGTAAACCTACAGTTAAGTATCTACAAATACGCAGTGGAGCATAAATTTACATTTTATTGATTCATATATGTCGATAAAGAATTATGAAAACTACCATTACGCTAACATAATTGAATATTTTTTAATTTCAATGAATATCAATCAATATAATTAGTAAATCATTGTTAGTGGGATAAATTATTGCACTGATTTGATTTGATGTTATGCTTTAAAAAAGCTCTCATCTGCTTTAAAGTAAAACATCAAAGCAAGCTTATGTCAGTGCATCAACTCATCTCGTAACAATGTTCCTGTCACACCCACCTAGTACCACTGACAAATACACTGGAGTGTGTGCATACACACAGACACACAGACACACAAACTCACATACACACAGACAGACACATAAACTCACAGACACACAGACAGACACCTACTCACCCGGATCACGTGATACCAGACTGAGGTCCCACCAAAGTCAATGTGGAAGTCTGTGTAGCTGTCCTTCACACTCATCAGGCAGTACTTCTGCACCTCAGGCCTCACGAATGTCCTCACGTCACCAGTGCTCTCCGGCCAGAAGTTAGACACCCAACTCAGCTCGCTTATGATACGGGGAGGGGTGACCAGCTCTGCTAACCTGGTTGAGAAATACAACTATTTATGTGTTTGCAGCTTGCGGAATGAGTAAATCAAACAGTCATAAAACTGCAACAAAAAACGCGTAACTTTAAAATTGATTTTTAGGCTTCAATAATATTATAAAATTTATTTCAAATTCCACGTAATTTTGTTTAAATTGAACGTGAAGCAACACACTTCGCCTGCACACCTAGTTATCAGATATTCAGAAATTATTGTAACACCAACTACTGAGACTATATCTGAACCTACTTAGTGTTGGAGAATTCCAGACTAATGACATTGAGTATTCTATCTCTATTTTTGTTATTATAATACTCCACAAACTCCCTCATGAGCATTTTCATATCTGATTGCTTAGCCACGTCAATGACATCAACCTCTCTCATAGAACCTGCAAGCACATGTCATACTCATAGAACCTGCAAGCACATGTCATACTCATAGAACCTGCAAGCACATGTCATACTCATAGAACCTGCAAGCACATGTCATACTCATAGAACCTGCAAGCATATGTCATACTCATAGAACCTGCAAGTATATGTCATACTAATACAACCTGCAAGTACATGTCATACTCATAGAACCTACAAGTACATGGTATACTCATATTGAAGGTCGTGAACTAAAGTTATTTACACTTCTAATATTTCTGTTTGACATTCACCAAAACCACCTTTGCTAAGACAAGAAAATTTAAACTTAAACAACAGCTAAACTATTGAATACAAGGAGACTTTCTACTGCAATTATTAGAATGTACTGTCAATACACATATTTACAGTTACTGGGAGATCCATCAATTTATACTCTTACAATAATAGTTGAGACAAAAACCATTCCATTAGGTAACAACTAAAGGTGTATTTTTCAACGTGACTACCAAGATAACCCCATCAATTCAAATAATAAATGAGGTAGAAATGCAGAATCAGAAAGAAGATTTTAAATCTTTCCCAACAGCACATGGAAAGACTTACCTACGGCGATCTCTACATCGTCTACAGTGAAACTGGGGTCAGGCACCTTGAGATCTAAACCAGCTTTGTCCTTAATTATAATTGGTGATTTGAATCCATTCTTATCTATATACTCCCTATCCAGCATGTGACCTTTCAACTTCTTTATAACCCTGTCTGAGCTACAAGACAGAATGGCAAATGGAATAACTACACAGTCACTGGGTAAAGTCATTGATGATTCATAGTAAGGAGCAGCAGCAGCAGCCTAGTGGTTAGACCACTGACTTAATCAGCGCTATGCCATGCGCTTAAATCCCACCAAGTCCATTGGTGATGTCAGATGGATTATTCAATCACAATGGCTGCTGTGGCAGCATAGTGACTCATCACCAGTAGCATCCTTACTTCAAATATAAGTTTTATTAATAACTCATGTTAAGAAGCCTAATTACAAACTATATAGCATAATAAACTGATGTGGTTTCAGGTTTAGCTTACTAAACTTGTAGTTATCTTACCTTGGAAAGGTTCTGCTTAACAGAGCATTAGCAAAATCAACTGTTCCACATTTCTACAACACAAATAGAAATTGAATAACTTTAGTGCACAACAGAAAATAACACATCCTATAGAATATTAGTAATTGACCATCAAATGTATTGTAATAATTGGCGATTATGAAAATGTATGTCTTGTATTGGAATATAATTACATTATATTACAATACTATGACAATTAATTGCATTATAATATCATTACAATAAAAATATTGTATTATACTAGAATTACAATAAATACATAGCATAATATTACTGTTGCAATAAATACATTAAGTTATAAACTGAACATAACCTAACATCTAGTACAGGGCAGAATAAAACATGATATGGCAAATTGGGTATAAAAACATGGAACAAGACAGGAGAATAAATGATCACTATTTCCATAAAGCAGACGGAATGAGGCTGATGCAGAAGTGATCAGTGCAGATAAATGAGTATTGCAAGAGTTATCTAACCCTGAAACTCGTACACAGAAAGAGTAGATAACTCTGTGAAAAATGTTAGGATGAAACAACCTTTGAAAATAACAATTTTGTTCTTACAGCAATGACATCTAGGAGTTATTATTGTTTGTTAAACCTACAAATATCACATGAGTTTAAAATATTTTTTTTTATGAATTATTAATATGTTTTTCCAAAATTAAAATAACCCATAAGCTTTTTGCTCTTCTTCTTTTCATGTATATTATATTTAAAGTCAAATTGTCAATAAAAGCTACATAAAATAGCTAAAACTTTAAGTAAAACGAATTGTATTACCCTTATTATTTTCCAGTTTAACCCTAAAAAGTACTCTCCATGTTAATTGTCATCAATTAATTTCTACATATCATTATATTATGCTAATTACCACAGTTAATCTTTCGCACAGTGCATACAGATAAAAATATGAATAATGATCTTCACACAGTAATTTAGGCTAATATTTTCAGCACTTTTGAAAGGTTGTAAAGTGAAGGCTGGAATATACGAGTCAAAAGAAGCAACCCATGCAAGCTTGTTGCTAAATAAGCTATTACAACAGCATATCTGATAGAGTAGCACCGATTGCTGAATAATATACATATCTACTTCCCATGGACAACAAAATTCTTATCTCTGTCATATATCCGATAAGTTGACTATTGTTTTTAACTGCTGCTACATAAAACATAACGATATACTTGGAAACTCTTCCAATATTTTCAATTATATTCAAGAACTATAATCTAGGATGGGACATATTAGCTGTAAATTATATTTTTAGGTCGTTGCTAAGTTTTTTGCCAATAAGTGACACACTTCGTGTAAAAAATAATGCAGATTTCAACCCCCCCCCCCTCCCATTTTAATTTCCAAATGTCTTGAAGGCAAATGTCGATAAAAAGAGTAAAATATAATGCATCGATATCTCAAATCTCAAATATGAAAGTTTGAGCACTGACTTCTGCAGCTAACTGAAAAAGAGGTAGTAATGCGCTTAGTACTTACCACATCATGAATGTGGAAATGTTCGAGATCGTCAGAATACTGTGGGGCAAACTTTTTCCGTGACCTCCTTCTTTTTACTATAGCAAAGATCATAGACAAGACAGTTAACAGTGTTAAAGAAGTGCAAATCACAAAACTGAGAGAAAAATATAACGGCAGCAGATAATAAAAGTAAGAAGTGATAGTTACATATGAGAGGCCCATGTGTCTTCTGACATTCTGGGCAATGGTATGTGTCTATGTCCACTGCTTGACGTTCCTTTATGGAGACGCACCTAAAACATTCACTTACACAGTAAACTAAAATGGCTAAAAATTGATAAAATGTGGTATTCTTTTCAGTTACAATGATAAAATGCATTAGTTATGACACCTCAAGTAACTTATAATAGAAACAAGCCGCTGTTTAACACTCTTTATTTCCACTCCTTATTCTCAACCTCTAACTATGAAACACTGAACTTTTGAAAACCACAAAATAAAATAATTAAAGGACTCATTTCATAAAAAAAACTACTCTATTGCTATGGGTGGCTAACAGAGCAATTGGATGGAAGTTACTTCATTTTTTTACATTTTAGGCAGCTGTTCATTTAAGGACCACATCATTATTTTAAGGAAAATAAAACTAAATATGACACAATTACATAAAAAATCAATTTACAATATATCTAATAAAAAATAATATTCCCATTTGGGTAATACGGTTTATGCTAAAATTGTAGTTTCTTCAGAAATGAGCAGCATTAACATTAAACAGAGCAGGATAAAGCTACAGCAAGTCAAATCAAATTGAAAGTTAAACAATTGGAGTTAAACTTTAAGTTAATTAGTTAAACTTAAAGTTACTGTTAGTGTTAGCAAACCAAAAAAAATGAACGGGAACCTTAAAAAGTGAATTTAAATCAGTCAATCACCATCACAATTCACAAATAACTTGACTTGTAACTATAAATTTTAGAATTATCATTGGATTGGTTCAACTACTACTAGGAATAAGAGTAGGTATACTTATAGTTATACGGTTATAGCGAACCTCGAATTTAAAAATAAGATTAAATTTAATGGTGCATAGAAATTAACTACATAAACTAGCTATAAACACGTGCAAAGTCTAAAATTAAATTCCGAAATAAAAAACTTACTCTCCATGAAACCAGTCCTTACAAACATCACATTCTATCATAAAAACCGCTTCTTTGTAAGGTTTTTGGCAGATACAATACAAAACGTCTTCACCGCTTTCAGACATTTTAATTTGTATAACCTTGACCTCGTAGCAATTATCAATCCCTAGGATTCAAAACGAAACTTCACTACAGCAACGAAGTTAAAACAGAGAAGACAACTATTAGTAAGATAAGCGGCATCAAAAATGTCAAGAAAGAAATCTTTTATTAACCAGAGTTATCTGTTCGCAAAATTTCAGTTCGAAAAGAGGCTTTTATGCCTTCATTGTTTTCAGTTTCCGAATATCAGCTATACATTAACATGAATTGTGTGCTACAGAAGATAATTGGACTATAACAAAGAGCGAGAAAACAAAAGTAATGGCGGACATTTCAGATGAGCAGATACGGTCAGAACTTGAGCTGTTAACTGGGAAAAATGTGGGCCCTGTTACACATGCAACTCGTTCATTAATGATTAAGAAGCTGTTAAAGTTGCGTGAGGAAAACAAGTTGCAATCATCTGATAGTAATATTACTTCTCAGTCAAAGCGTGGTTCTTCACACCAAGATCAACTTCAAGATGAGCGTGATGTTCACGTTGGCACCGGTACTCAGTATGAAGCAGATGTTCAAGTTAAGTCCAAAGAAAAGGCTTCACGTGCAAAGTCTTTAGTCACATCTAGTTTTAAAAGTAAAGTTAGTTCTGCTGGTCCTAAAAGTAAATCCAAAGCTTTTGGCTTCAGCTCAGATGAAGATCAAGATGAAAATAACGGCGAAATGGATGTGGTTACTTCTACTTCTGGTAGCGCAGCTTCAAATGTCTCGCGGAGCAAAGCAAAAAGGAAAGTCATTTCTACGAATTCAGTAAAAAGCACAGTGAAAGCAACTACGAAACAGTCTGCTAAACTTAAAGACAAACCGAGTGGCGCTCCCACTGACCGGTTGAATGGTCATGAACCTGGCGACAATGTAAATACTTCTAAATTTACTGAAGATGAAATAATGTTATTGAGCATTGATGAAATTCGTGAAAAATTGTATGAACTCACTGGTGACAGGTACCCCATTACTGATAGTAACAAAATGTTGCACGCTCGTAAATTATGTAAACTCTTAAAAAGCAGTAGGGTAGCTGATTCTGTTCACAATGCTACTGCAATGGAAGTGTCTATGCCTACAGAAACGCAGTTTTCAGATTCGGATGAAGAGCAGATGGATTTTGAACCTAGTCATGTTGTCACTACTGGCGATTCCTTCACTCCTGTTAGTATCACAAACAGACCACAACTGGTTAGCCAAGCGGTCAACACTTCATCTTTTTTAGATGTGACAACTCCAGGAGTTGCTGACGCTGACCCTGATTGCTTTGTGCTGCCGTCCTGCAGTATACAGTCTGATAGCACTGATGATGATATTCAGATATCTAGTAACAGTCCTAACTTTGCTGAGATACCATCACGCTTGTCATCACCCAACTTATCATCAACCAGGCGGTCTTTCGTCCCTCCCGCTCCTGTTACAACATCTGGAACTTTCTTCAGAAAACCGCTGCCTCCCTCACCTCCAAGATCTGTTTATGCTAGACGTCCACTCCGAGACAACAAATTCATTCCTTTCAATACAGAGGGTTCACCTCGACCAATAAACAGGTTTCGTTCAACTGCCTCTGCTGGGGATGCTCCTACCAGACCTGACTACGCGACTCGCTTCAACACCGATGGTGGCCGAGTGCTTAGCGAGCCGAGGTCCAAGACAGCTAAAGTCGCTAAAGATGTAGATATGATGATACGAGATCGAGGAAAATCTCCTTCATATGTATATTCCCGGGCCCTTGTCATTGGCCTGGCCATGTTTTTATTAACAGTTCTGTCTTACTATGCTTTTCTTCGAATGACAGCACCTCTTCCGTTAGGTTAGTTTTCTTTACTTGTGTAAAAATTAAAATCGCTAATGTTTATGTCAGTATCATCAAGTGCTGGACTGTGACTGTTGCCTGGTGATCTAATTTAGAGCAAGTCTTCCAGTCCCAGGATGTCTACTGGCCGCTGATAGAGAAGGGGGACGGAGCCCCACTCGGGGACTGTCACCCCGCCCACGGTCAAACCTGTTACTCAGCTGAGGAAATCCGGGCAGCCAAAGTCATTGCTGACCACCTCCGTGTGTATCTTGCAGAACATGCTGGTAGGTAAACTTGTTGATTGACAGGTTCCATGACTAGTACTCTCAGTAACGTATTGAATGCTTTTTGATTTTCAGAAAGTCTGCTCATTACAATTTCTAGTTTATTTTGGTAAGTTTTTATCCTAAAATTGATTTTCAACGTTTCGAAAAACAATCATCCGTATGTGGATTTTTTGTGGCTTCAAAGAAGGCAATTCGTGTTCACTCTTGAGTAATCTCGTTTATATTTAAAGTCGCTTTCAACACTTGTATATCACACGTTGAGCAACTCATGTCAATGTGATATTTTGGTTTTTAGTAATTTTTAAAGTTAGCATAAATTCAGAAATTCATAACTTGTACTCTGGGCTAGCTTAGACTCTGTCGCAAACCTCCAATGTTATTTAAATTTTTGTGTAAGCATGTAGTCACAATACATCTCACTCCAACACTTGATCTAAACTCCTCCTGCCTGCTTTATACAACATTTAAGAATATTAGCAAAATTAGTATACGTATTAATACTTTTGGTATGTTCAGTAGCTGGGTATTTATAGTGATATGATCAATGTGCATTTCACCAGACATAATTACTGTCATATTAAATTTTTACTGATTTTTTAAGTGTTTTCCTGCATTTTCTATGCCTAAATTTGTAATCATGGATTGGGAGCAATTTTATAACTATGTAAGCAGAATTCGGTGGCTTTGTTAATATCGTGTTGCCATTTTGTGAATTTAGGTAGACACGAGTGTAAATGGCCGGAGTACACACAGGGAAAAGTCGCGGTCTCTGTTGCCAGGCATGATATGAACATTGCTCACGGCAAGGTACGCAGCTGTAAAATATATTTAAACTAAATCGTATTTAAACTGTTGCCATAGAAATTAGCAATATACATGCATTTGGTTTCTTTTTGTTCAATGTTTCTGTTAGCAGAGAAACTCCTGCCGGTTAGGGTTTTCAAACACACAGCATGGTTTTGCATGCCTTAAAGTACCACAGGGGCCCTTTCTGACTTGCTGGGATCGAAACCTGTAACTTGGCGCATTTTGGTTATCCTATGCCAGTGCTCTAGCCACAAGGCCACAGCTGCTCAGTGTCAAAACAAATGTATCTGTTGAAGTTCCTAGAAATATAAAGTTTTACCGCAAAATTATTTTTCAACCACCATTTAACTGTTAGCCATGGAGCTATTGGACAGAGTGTTATCTATTGGTAACTAGAAATAGTGGCTAGTCATTGTGTTTTGATTATTGGATCTCCTAAATCAAAGCTGGATGCTGATTGGCAGGTTGTTATTGTTGAATGTTTGACAATAATAACAAGCTAGGAGGTAAGCAGTCTATATAAGAGAGTATTCTCTCTCTCTAAATGCTCAGTTTGATATCTGTTGGTAGAAGGTGCAGCATCTGTGGAAACCTGTGTTAGAGCTACTCTTCTGGAACCCCCTGTGGAAGGTCAGGTGAGTAGGTTACACCTTCTCACTATCTCCTACTCTCTCTCTCTTACTCTCTTTGTGTGCACCTGGAAATAAGGGATAGTCTGTGTATATTAAAGTCAGCACGCTGCTTAAGTTGGGGCTTCTATATCTGTTACATCTTCAACTTGCTTATATTCACCTTTTTTATATTTTGGTAAACTGAAAGATATATTGCGGCAGTTTTTGTAACAATTCAGCATATAAATACTGCGTGTTGCTTACATGTCTTGTGTCTCTCATTAGGCTGGCATCCATCAATCAGACGTCTGTGAAATCCGCTGCCGAAGTTGCCTTCCTGGAGTCTGAGGAGACAGCGAGGCCGTTGAGTTGTGTTATACTGAATGCTATGACTAGCATCCTCACGGCGGTCGTGGCAGCATTTGCATGTGAGTAACTTCCTGTCAGCATGTCACCGTCTCTTAGTCCGCATCAGTATATGATGTCTACTTTGTCCGCTGCTCTTTCTCACTCAGTTCACATCACACACCGTCCTTCTCCAGGGTGTTACTTGTATTCGTATGATGCGTTTCCTGTTTGTAGTGGCGATTCTCGGATATCTGGCGTACACGTACGGTAGATACAGGAAGCAGAAAATGAAAGAAGTGGATGACTTGTTTTATGATCTGTTGGAGAATACCATTGGTGAGTTGTGTTCTCTTTACTTCTGCTCTGTGCTGTTTGTAACGTCTTTTAAGGCGGGTCAGTTGCTGACATATGTTTGTATTTAGTTGAATAGAAAATGTAATTTTGAGTATAAAAACTATGATTTTATAGCCTATAGTACTGTGTGCTGCACGTTTGGTTTCGTACTATTATATTATATACTCACTTACTTACTATTATATTTTATACTCAATTACTTACTATTATATTATATACTCAATTACTTACTATTATATTATATACTCACTTACTTACTATTATATTTTATACTCAATTACTTACTATTATATTATATACTCAATCACTTACTATTATATTATATACTCACTTACTTACTATTATATTTTATACTCAATTACTTACTGTTATATTATATACTCAATCACTTACTATTATATTATACACTCAATTACTTACTATTATATTATATACTAAATTACTTACTATTATATTATACACTCAATTACTTACTATTATATTATATACTCAATTACTTACTATTATATTATATACTCACTTACTTACTATTATATTATATACTCAATTACTTACTATTATATTATATACTCAATCACTTACTGTTATATTATATACTCAATTACTTACTATTATATTATATACTCAATTACTTACTATTATATTATACACTCAATTACTTACTATTATATTATATACTCAATTACTTACTATTATATTATATACTCAATTACTTACTATTATATTATATACTCAATTACTTACTATTATATTATATACTCAACTACTTACTATTATATTATATACTCAATCACTTACTATTATATTATATACTAAATTACTTACTATTATATTATATACTCAATTACTTACTATTATATTATATACTCAATTACTTACTATTATATTATATACTAAATTACTTACTATTATATTATATACTCAATTACTTACTATTATATTATATACTCACTTACTTACTATTATATTATATACTCAATTACTTACTATTATATTATATACTCAATTACTTACTATTATATTATATACTCAATTACTTACTATTATATTATATACTCACTTACTTACTATTATATTATATACTCCATTACTTACTATTATATTATATACTCAATTACTTACTATTATATTATATACTCAATTACTTACTATTATATTATATACTCAATCACTTACTATTATATTATATACTAAATTACTTACTATTATATTATATACTCAATTACTTACTATTATATTATATACTCAATTACTTACTATTATATTATATACTAAATTACTTACTGTTATATTATATACTCAATTACTTACTATTATATTATATACTCAATTACTTACTATTATATTATATACTCAATTACTTACTATTATATTATATACTCACTTACTTACTATTATATTATATACTCAATTACTTACTATTATATTATATACTCAATTACTTACTATTATATTATATACTCAATTACTTACTATTATATTATATACTCAACTACTTACTATTATATTATATACTCAATCACTTACTATTATATTATATACTCAATTACTTACTATTATATTATATACTCAATTACTTACTATTATATTATATACTCAATCACTTACTATTATATTATATACTAAATTACTTACTATTATATTATATACTCAATCACTTACCATTATATTATATACTCAATTACTTACTATTATATTATATACTCAATTACTTACTATTATATTATATACTCAATTACTTACTATTATATTATATACTAAATTACTTACTATTATATTATATACTCAATTACTTACTATTATATTATATACTCAATTACTTACTATTATATTATATACTCAACTACTTACTATTATATTATATACTCAATTACTTACTATTATATTATATACTCAATTACTTACTATTATATTATATACTCAATTACTTACTATTATATACTTACACTGTAGATATGCTGGAGAGTCAGCTGGCCCTCAGTAAAGACAACCCTGACGAGAAGCCCTACCTTGCCATCAGCCACGTACACGACACTCTGATCAATCCTCCCGACAGGTGAAATATTTGCACTAGCAATTTGTAAACTTGCAAGTTTCTCCTATTTGTTTCTACTTTCTTTCTGCTCTGTTGCCACAGTTTATATTAGTAACAGTGGTAGAACTCTCATGGCATAACATCTGTCGATTCTAACAAAGTTACCTAACTGTAGAGTTGTGCTGATATGTGGAAAATCAGCTCACTGTCTTGCATGTTTCTTAGAAAGTTTATTCCATCGTGTCTTTCATGTAGCACAAACTGCAAAATAGCAACTTTGTTTTTATATTGTCTTGAGGTTCAACTTGTTATGTGTACTCTGCTATATTTGTAGGAATGCAATGAGGGGTGTGTGGGCCAGAGTGGTGAGGCATATGAAGGAGAATGAGTCGAGGGTGAGAGAGGAGCTACAGCAGGTGCAAGGTGAAGAGTACCTTGTGTGGAGATGGCTGCAGGTGTGTATTATATACTAGTGTCAGCAGGTGCTTGCAGGTGTGTATTATATACTAGTGTCAGCAGGTGCTTGCAGGTGTGTATTATATACTAGTGTCAGCAGGTGCTTGCAGGTGTGTATTATATACTAGTGTCAGCAGGTGCTTGCAGGTGTGTATTATATACTAGTGTCAGCAGGTGCCTGCAGGTGTGTATTATATACTAGTGTCAGCAGGTGTGTATTATATACTAATGTCAGCAGGTGTGTATTATATACTAGTGTCGGCAGGTGCTTGAAGGTGTGTATTATATACTAGTATCAGCAGGTGTGTTTTATATACTAGTATCAGCAGGTGTGTATTATGTACTAGTGTCAGCAGGTGTGTATTATGTACTAGTGTCAGCAGGTGTGTATCATATACTAGTGTCAGCAGGTGTGTATTATATACTAGTGTCAGCAGGTGTGTATTATATACTAATTTCAGCAGGTGCTTGAAGGTGTGTATTATATACTAGTGTCAGCAGGTGTGTATTATGTACTAGTGTCAGCAGGTGCTTGCAGGTCTGTATTATATGCTAGTGTCGGCAAGTCCTTGCAGGTGTGTGTTATATGCTAGTGTCGGCAAGTCCTTGCAGGATTTTAATGGATCTAAATGCATTCTATAATGTAACAAGTCCGCAAATAATAAAAGTATTTTATTTTAAGTTAAATAAAGACATTAGTTTGTAACTTGAAAGTTATGGTAGATGCATACCCAACGACTCGTAAGTTGATGCATAATTTTATTGATGAATGTGTAATAAATGTGATCTCTTTTTTACCAAATATTATTTCTGATCGACTAAAGGTCACATTACTTGACCTTTAAAGCCCTCCTGCCGTTTTATATCAGAAATTTTAAGATTTACTGAGTTGACTAGCCATCAGCAAGATGTAGGGAGGTACTTGAGTGCGAATGGAATGGTTCCTTGTTATCTTTATCTTGCTGTATGGTAGAACACATGCCTGGTTAAAATAAGGAAATCTCAAGCTTTTTAATAATGCATAAAGATGATGGCTGTCAAATGACCTTCAAATTTTTTTTGTACATAAAATTCGTATGAAAAATAGATTAACCGAGGCAAATCCCAAGTTACTGGTGGCTCAGTGGTGCACAGGGCCAGCAGTACGTGCTTTGTGCTCCCTTCAAATATTCCCTCAGTATTATGATATCGCAAAGGTACATTTTCAATTGTTATCAAAACACTCAATTATTTTCACATTCTAACAGATAGTAAAAGAAAGAGATTCTGTTTATATGAGAAAATCATAACATGGGGCTGGCTAATAACTGTGTATGAACCAGTCAGTATCTCGTGATAGTGGCATTGCTCTGGCAACTCTGCCATATGTGAGGTATTGACTTCACCTGTCGGCCAGGTGCTACAGGAGATGATTCACTATACAGTATGTCTTGTAGTTGCTGTGTATAGTCAAGTATGTGTAGACCAATATGCAGGTGCTGCAGTGTAAAAAATGAATTCATTTCGGATATGAATAACAACATGCATTTTAATTTTATTTTGCTGATCATTTGTCTTTGTCAGAGTAAATATGTGAAATGTTATTATTGTACAGGACTGAGGGAAAGCATAACTAAGAAAATAGTATGCAGGAATCTTGTGCAATAATTAAATACCAATGTTGATCAACTACAAGATTATCTAGATTATAGAAGGTCATGTAGTCAATTCCACCTTTAGTCACATGTTCCAGCTACTCACTGAATGACACTGTGTAATTATTTAACTGTAATTGTCACTGAATGTTGGGACAGTGATGTATTCAGGCTCACTGTTCAATATTCAGACTAGTGGTGCATTACTCACAATAGTAATGCATTCTTGTAGTCGACAGACCCGAAGACCTCCCCAGGAAGTGGTCGCAGCCGCTGGTTAGGCACGGCTCTGAGAGACGCCATGACACAGAAACTCAACTTTACCCCAAAACATTGCCTCAAGATAAGAGGAATGTTTGACAGGAGAAAGTAGGTGTTGGTAACAGTTGTCTATCCTTGTCAGTGTGTCTTTGCTGGTGGATTTTAGTATTGTCCTCTTATGGTGGAACGCTGTCTTGTAAGCTTATAGTTTTTTATTGAAAATCAACTCATAAATTTTACGAATGCGGCTCCTTGCAGTTAAATTAATATGTTCAATTGTTGCATTTGTGTGTAAACAGAATCTCTTAGAATCTGGTGTTAGGGCTGGGCGATTAAAACCAGATATTCTCTGTCTTCACCAATAACTTTTCTGGTTTTGGGACTACCTGCCCAACACACCTAGTGTCATGCTAGACAAGTGCCTGTGGCCCTTATACCACAGCTCATATATTCTCAAATACAGTACATTTTTGTAATTGTGTGATCAAGTTCCAAATGGTTTGTGTCTCACTGTGTATATGTCTGCCAGGGTTATTTTGGATAGAGTTTTGTTTTGGCATCAAATTTTAAATACACGAGATTGCGACTCGTGATCGTCTATCGTATGTCAAAACAACGAGGATGGCTCGTGAATCGTCTCGGGGAAGGTTATTGCAACGAATGACTTGAGATGGGGATTTGTATCGGACACGTGTGGTTATATTACAGGGTTGTAGTGTGGTTGTATTGCAGGGTTGTAGTGTGGTTGTATTGCAGGGTAGTAGTGTGGTTGTATTGCAGGGTTGTAGTGTGGTTGTATTGCAGGGTTGTAGTGTGGTTGTATTGCAGGGTTGTAGTGTGGTTGTATTGCAGGGTTGTAGTGTGGTTGTATTGCAGGGTTGTAGTGTGGTTGTATTGCAGGGTTGTAATGTGGTTGTATTGCAGGGTAGTAGTGTGGTTGTATTACAGGGTAGTAGTGTGGTTGTATTGCAGGGTTGTAATGTGGTTGTATTGCAGGGTTGCAGTGTGGTTGTATTGCAGGGTTGTAGTGTGGTTGTATTACAGGGTAGTAGTGTGGTTGTATTACAGGGTTGTAGTATGGTTGTATTGCAGGGTTGTAGTGTGGTTGTATTGCAGGGTTGTAGTGTGGTTGTATTGCAGGGTTGTAGTGTGGTTGTATTGCAGGGTAGTCGGGACTGAGTGGGTGCTGCGGATTCAGGATGACATTCTGGAGAGACTGGAGCCTGACCACGGTGTTGTGCACATTGCTATTGGAGATGAACTCAATGAGGTATGTGACAACAAGTAATAGCAGGTGATGGCAGGTGTTTGTAGGGTAGACGACTCTTGTCATACCATTCAAGGGTCTACTAATTTGCTCCAAGTTTTAATTAGTAAAATATATTCTGCTACCTCTTTCCATATTATCAGACAATTTCAGGATTAACAGATCTGTCTAATGTAAAGATGCATGTATCAGGGAACTATTTTCCATGCTATATAAGAAGGTGAAAGGGCTTTATGGATGGGCTATTGGAGGTTAAATTATTATACGTTTTTATAGTAGAACATATCGTACTTCTACATAGTAGAGTATATTTTACGCTGTGTTGGATAGAATTATTGGGTCTTAAATCATAGGAAGTGTGACAGCTGTTAGAGGACAAATATTTCAAGCTTGCTAAGATGGGAGTTGCTCTTCCAAAATCGCCTGTGTCTACAGGAGCTTCTTTTTCTACATTCAATTACTCCTGTCTTGTTGAAAACGTGTTTTTCATCAGCTGCTGGTCTCCACTCACGTTGCTTTTTAAACTACAGTAAAATAAACTGAACAAGCAGGACAGTGAAAATATATTCTCCCGTTTAGAGTTGTGCTCTCTAGTTTATTTTCACTGACTAACCGAGTGGCTACATTAATTTACTTCTATTTGCAGAATTGTGTTTACATCAAACTGGCCTCCAGAAAGCACGCAGGCAGGGCTTTCCAGCTGCTCAATGGTTCTTACTATGAAGGTAAAGAGACTTTTCACCTTCCAGTTACTCTGGCACTATTCTTGTGCACTATCTTTTTCTCCTTGTCTGCGTTCCAACAGCTCACCTCTCACACTGCTTGGTTGTTCACCTGCCGGTTCTAAATGCACTCTAGTAAACTGGTATAAACAGCTGTGTAGGTTTAGTTTGATGAATTGATATTCAACTAAGGCGATTGTTTCCATGTGTTTGCAGCTACTGGCGACTGTGTGCAGTGCAAGTTTATGGAGTCAAGCAAGTACCACCAGAAGTTCCCTCACGCAGAGTTTACTAAAGTCCAGGTGAAGAAGTCCACTGAGCAGACACTACACTCTCCTCGCATATACCCCTCGCTATCTTGACATTAACTCTAGCCTGAGTTCCATCTACTTGAAAGATTTACCCTTGTATCAAGTGTACTGAAGATATTTCTTACTGATGCCAGTCTATTTTTACTTATTTTAGTTGAGTAATTGTAAAGTTGTAAACTTGTATGTTATTGTTGCCTTATATTATATAACATTGTCATAATATGCAGGCTTATATAGAAAACTTGTTTATATCACAGTTGCCTTTTCTTCAACAGTCTTGTATTTGTAATTTAATCTCAACAGTGGCTTCATTCAATGGATAAAATATATGTCATACACTGGATAGTGATGTTTTTATCACATTGTTTTATCAGTAATGTTTAAAGAAGCAAATTGAATTTTTTTGCAACTATTCTCCAAGGTACCATTGAAGCCCCACATATCCACCCTCTCCAGTAAAATCAATTTTACTTAATATTTCAAGTCGAGTACCTATGTTACTATGAAGGGGTGTACTGTGCTAGCCCCCCACACAGCTGCTCATGCATTTCTATGAGGAGAGCAGCTAATTATAACCATTGTACAGCTCTGTGTTAAATTGAACTATATATGGTTTACGGAAGAGTGACCGCTAGCAATTTTATGCTGTTATGGAAACCTTTGTGTCCAAAGTCTTTGTTGCCTGGGTTAATCAAAATGTTTGAATTAGTTAAACCATGCCAGGCTTTTAGGTATAACCAGTAATCATCCTCCCATGCAATTAAAAAATAAGTCATCAGCACCCTCCCTCAGTGCAACTAAACGGAAAATTTTGTTCAAAATTTAACAGAAGTTGCTAATACTTTTTTTACAAATTAATTGAAGTGGAGCTGTTGGCAAATAACTACAGAGAAGCCAAGTGCCTTGGATCTTGGAAAATATTTGACATTATAGCAACCAGCATATTTTCCCTCACTGATCCACAAGCGTTTAAAAGTGGAAAGCCCAAACCCGCCCAACATTTTGGTTTTAATGTTTTTAGCACACATAGCATGCAGACAGAAAAATACGCTTATGATGTATCAACCATTACCAATTACTGGCACAATAACTCGTTGCCTTTTAATACAACATCACCAACACCAAAATACAAGTTACACATCCATCACCTTGTGGCATAGCGTAGGAAAGTCAATTACAGTTTAAATTTATGCTAATTTCAGGAACCACACCATACTAAAGTCTAAAAGTAATCAACAAATGTGAAAAATAAAAGCTTGTGTGCATTGCAATTTCGCAGTCCATGTGGGATATTGAGGCACCCCCAACCTTATTGTAAACCACGCTGGCCAAACCTCCACCAAAGCACAGTGATTAGTATATCGATATGTTATCTCAGGTTTATTACGTTAGATTGTGCACATGGGAAGAAGCAAAATACATGTATATAAAATAATAGCTAAACATTAATACATCGAGAATAATAAAAATACTGGCATCACATCCTCATACTTGTAGCTGATAAAATATCGCTTATAAAACATTGCAGAGCAACCCAAGTGCAGCTATTAACAACCAGTAGTGAGCATATGATACAAGTGTTGGTATTAAAAGAGCTAATATTAGGCACTATCACCACTAAACTACATAATCATCAGCACAGCGTCTGCAGTAACAAAGCTTAGGATAACGTCAGCGAGTGGGAAGAGAATACAGTCAGCATAGCCGCAACCATTACTGCTCACCAGTCAGCGAGCAATCATCCAATCAAGTGTTTGCTGTCACCACGTGCTTCTGGGCCACTTACTCAATACCATCTGAACTGACATGACTTGAAGATTTTATTAATCATCAGCTGCCAAGATGGCCGCTGATGATAGAATCCGTCTAATTCAGCAGGTAAAAAGTTACAACTTTTAAAAATATAAAAGTAGTGGCATGAGATTTCGTTTCGGGTCTTAAAATTAGCACAGGCTTAGTCATACTGACTCAACAACAAAAACTGGTAAAACATAAACAATTGAGCAAAATGCGCAGCAAAAATACTTAGTGTGTAAGCACCAACAAATATTCACGAGCGACTAGAACGCTTGAAGATGTACCTTTGCAAAATAATGTTTCAGCAAAAACTATAATTATATACATGTGCATGTATGATAAATCTTTCCTCTTGAATAAAATATTAAAATAAAAGCTGTCATTAGGAGACAAAAAATATTGTAGAATATTTTAAAAAATGAAATGCATTTATGACTTTAGAATAACTAGTATGAAAGTAGATACAACTATTATGTGCAAACGTAACTATGCGGTAGAGATTGACTAGGAGTAGGGTGCTTTGCCACCCCATAAATCTATGCGATTGCACAGGCATCCACAGGCTAAATACTAATTAATATATTAAATATAATAAAATACGGATATGATAAATGTTAGGAATGGTTATGCCGATAACTTAAAATAAGTACTAAATCTCTACTCTGTTGCAATATGGAGGAATGGAGAATAGTTTCCACATACGATACTTCAGTTGTAAAAGAAAGACAAATCCCGATATATAACATTCAGGAATTTATCTCTTTCTTTCACCACCTTTCTTGACTGGCCACTATTGTTTCTGCAGTTCTTGGGGCGCCTGCACCTGCATCATTGTACGCAATGTTAGAGAATGTGACTTTCGATTAACAGCTAATCATTCATGAGTTATAGATGCACCATTACTTATACATCATTGAAATGTTAAAACACATTTACACAGGAAACGGTTAGCCGACAAATATTTACACAACATTGTATGCAGCAGCCGACTCAGTGAGAGATTACAAATATCAAGAGTGTAACCTGTGTGCCGAGAAATTAGCTGAAGTAACATACTAGCTCACCAGCCACAGCAGCTGCTGGGGTGAAGTAGTTCTGGGGAGACAGGGGTGGGCTGGGGTAGTAGTAGAGCATAGGGGACGCCCCAAATAGTCCCGGGACAACCGGGCGTTGAACACCAGCCGGCATCTGAGGAAAGGTGGGTTGGTGACTGGCCAACAGAAACTGCTGCTGCGCCAACTGGGCCAGAAGTTGCTGCTGAAGAACGGGTTGTTGCGCTGCTGCAGCTGTTGACACGGCTGGCAGCGGGTAAGCACCTAGTGTGGTCATCAGAGCACCTGTATTACTTGGCATAGTGGCACCTCCTACAATACATTAGAATAAGGTGCTTGAAGGTAATAATAAGGTAAGTGGAAGATGCGAACACCACTAACTTTCATAAGTAAAAACTTTACAGTAAATATTTAACGTCACTTTTCTCAGTGTAACATAATTTGCCGCAAACCTCGACTTTAATACAAGCATATTGCACATTAGGTAGATATTGTGGGTATCATAAGGCTTTGTTTAAACAAATGTGAGGTTTTTAAAGACGGAATTTTATTGTCACTTTTCTCCATATATTAAAATAATTTCCCCACCAAATTTAAATTCAAATATACCAGTTTCAATTAGCACCTTCGATAACATTTCTAGAACTGACTATATAGCATCATCTCTGCCAACAAGACTGGCAGTGCATGTTTGGTGCTGAGAGGTTAGCACATTGAATAGAATATACCCCCCCCCCCCCGTACATTGTCCTATCTTACCATGAGAGACTAGCTGAGCCCTGGGCTGGGGTTGCTGGAATAACTGTGGCAGTTGCTGAAGCTGGGGGAGGAAAGCTGAGGGCGGTTGTGTGGGTGGGGGTGCTCCAGCCATCATAGGAGGGGAGCCTTGCTGAGGTGACGTTTGAGCCGAGAGTCCCGGTGGTGTGAGATTAACTACAGGGGGGAGGGCACCGCTGAATCCAGGAGTGTGGGGGGAGAGATTCATGGCAGGCAGCTGCAGGTTAGTCGGCAGCTCTGGGTTGGCCAGAACGACAGACATGTCAGCGCTGGAGCACTGGAACACCTCTATGTACCTCTTCCTGGGGCCAGTTGGTCCCGGCAGCAGCATGAACTTCTTGTGTCTGTTGGCAGCGACCGCCTCGGCAGCCTGTTCAGAGTCCATCTGTATGAAGGCCTCGCCGGAGAAAGTGCCCTTCAAGAAGTACAGCAGCTGTAAGCTGAGGTATTGACTATACAGCAAGTGGAAAGAGAAGACAACTATTTATTTACATAAAATGTTTATTTGAACTTATTTTGCAAAAGTTGCTTCAGAAATAAATTTATAACAAATACCTAAATTAAAGTATTTAATTGTAAAATTGCTGTGAAGGAATATGACTTACAGCTGCACTGTACACCATGTGAACTCCCTTGTACACAATGTTTCTAGAATGTTCCCCCAGGAAGTTTAGAATGTCTGTCACGGTTGCCTCAAACAGAAGTCCCCTCAGCCGAATACAGTCCCTGACAGCGCCCCCTGCCAGTAGCCCTGTCGGGGGCATGGGAGCTGCTGCCTGGGTGGGCAAGAAGGACATCAGAGGTGGACTGATGGGGTTCATTTGGGGGAGGCCTAGTGGTGGAAAGGCAAGTTGCTCTCCAGTAGGGGGTGTGTTGCGTGTCTGGGGTTCCATCGTTCTATTTAAGACCTGTCAAAATTGTTTGGAGAGTAAAACCTACACAACAAATAACCAAATTCTACTGATGAGGTATGTAAATGATGTAAGCAATAAGCAAAGTTGTATGGTAGCAAACAGCATAATATTTTTTTTGTTAATTTACTATAACATACATTACTGTAACTTTAGGTATTTTTCCCTACTCCATTTGGTGATTATATTGTTGAAAAAGTTGAGATGATAATTAATATGCAAAGCAACGTGTTCCTTGATGTAATTAAATTGCAGTATGAACACATTACAGAGAAGATAACCCTGAACAAAACTAAGTTAAAATATGTGTTTTAGTTTTTCCCAAGAAGAGCAAAACTCAAAAAGTTTCATTCATTTTGAAACAAATCCTAAAAATTTATTTCAAAAATAATTTTAAAATATTGCAGCAAAACCCTCTGTGCAAAATCTATGACAATCTACCCCAACAGCTATCATTATAGCCAAAGCAGTCTGTATTTAAACATCAACTACATCAAAAATCAACAATAAATAAATAAATTCAAGTACTAACCTGTTGCACCTCAGCAGTGGTGCTCTTGAAGAGCTCAATGTATCGCGTACCAATGAGGTTTCTATGCTTACTCAGAGCTACATTGGCGTCTTCATCAGTGGCAAACAGTACAAACGCGTCACCTGTAGCTCTACCATCCACCTGGTGGACAAACATAATTCCATCCTTGCCTTGTAAGACGTCCACTGACTTATCGCCAGTAGCGAAGAACTCCAACTGAAACAATAGCAGACGACAGCTACACATAGCAGCAGATAGACGCTGTCAGCAGCAGATAGACGCTGTCAGCAGCTTCTGGCTGGTGACAGGAAAACAATCACCACAGACGAGCCTTGCACACCCAGACAGCACTCTTCAACATGACACCCGGATAGGACAGCTGTGTGGTGATGACAATGGCAATGTGTTGTTAGTTTCTCAGTTGAGACTAAATGACACAATAGTGTGATGAAAGCTGCGCAGTATGCAGAGAGAAGAGACTTGGATGAGGTTCTATCAAGAACGTAGAGTTGCTAGTAAGGTTTATTTCCCAGCAGTGTACTGCAGTAACCTGATGAATTCCAAAGTCTATTTATTTATTCACTTGACTGCTAAAGACATGTTATATTGTATTGACTCCTTTAATTCTTCTAAATTAAAGTTTTAAGAAACAATTTAAATGTATTATTATTTTATTATCTAATGTCTTATGAAATGAGAAATCTAGTTTGTAAAGTCTAGTACAGAAGTGTGAGATAGCATGTCTTATAGGTGTTTGAACTTTTACAGCACCAACATCCTTTGGTCACAATAGGTTTACTTTTAGCTACAGTAGCACCTATTATATTGCTTAGAGTTTAGATTAAGGACTACCCTGCGTAGTGTGAAAGTGTTGGTTTAATAGTTGAGTGAATGCATAGCATCAGCTAAATAATACAACTCTAAAATGTATTTAAAATTAACTTATTGAAAAGTCTATCTAAATAATTTATCATATTATTAAACAATTCATTGATACTTTTAAAATTGAAATAAAAAATTTCCAATGAACTTGATTTGTTCAACTGTTTTATAGTTCAGATTTAAAAATAGAAATGATATGACCATTTCACACGCATTCACACTGAAGTGATCATCAGACAGATTTTAGTGAAACTTTATTATAAGGTAGCAGAGGGAGTTTTCAGAAAAAGTCATACAAAGTAAAATTATGTAATAAAGTGGAAACCAATCCGAATCTCCAACCACAACACCAATCGAGAAAATTACCAATCAGTAATCCCAAACCAGCGACAGCGCGTGTACATAGGAGGCAACAGAAATATAATTACTTCACCACAGCCGCTGCAGAAGTGTAAATCACACTACAATGTAACATCTAATAAAGCAAAGTGCGGCAGCACCCCAGGCTACAGATTAGTCTACCCGTACCCTGCTGCCGTGGAGTGTACCTGTTGACCCATCACAATCGGGGTGGGTGAAATGAATTGCAACAAGTCCCGCTACCACTACACCAATCACGTGATATTAAGGCTTTACTTTGTATATCCAATGGTGCCATATCACCATAGCAACCATCTAATATATACAGGAAATACATTGCAACTAGAATTATGCCAGGTATGCTGTACCTGAGGGAGGTACGTTTTGTCCCAAACACCGATATTACCCAAAGCCCAGCTGAATAGCAGCCAGCACTCTACCTATCACACTAATCAATTACTTTCCCTTGACATAAAATTATGTAATAATTTGAAGTTATCACCACCTAGATTATCACATTCCCACTACTCTCTGCAGTATACATCCTTAACCCAGACCGTGGTCACGCTGGTCTCAATAACCTACCTATTCACACAGAACACATCTAAAAGAAAGCAGCAGTTCATAGTAAACCTGAGGCTAGAACCTCGAGGTGTGAGCTGTTGAAACAAAATAAATTTTCAAGTTATCTTCTGCAAATTATTTTAAATAAAGTCACTTAAACTGTATGTAGACTACATATTACAGTATTTATATTATGGTGAATAATCTCCATCAGTCAGTTATATCAAAGGGGGGATCATATTAATCATTTTACAACAGGTCAATATTGACTAAATGTAGATTTAAACAGTTGAAATTTAGCCAATTTCTACACTATTAAAAAAGACAACTTTTAAACGAATCAATGTAATGTTTAAAAAACCTCAATATCACAGTTATGAATGAACCGGTAAAAAGGGAAGATAATTACCACTTGGTCAGCTGTGGCTGTATAAGGCAATCCTCTCATGCGTATAATACATTGAGCTCCCCGGGAGAGGAAGGCTTGAGCTTCGCTATTACTTCCTAAAACAACACATGAAATGGAATGACAACTCTTAATGCTTGCATAGCTGTTACCTTTAGCAAAGATTAAATTTCCATAAACTTAGCTTTTCAGTTAGTAATGAACAGTATTTTAACTTTTGATAATTCTTTGTACTATAGAAAAATTTATTGAATTTCCTCCAATGATAATTTTTAACCAACAGCTAATCTGGTAGTAGGGGAAAAGAGTCATGAAATGCTCCACACATTTCCCCTCCTAATCAACAGTTACATGTCCTGACAACTCCACATGTGGCTCTTTTTAGTTCTTCATTCAATAACACTAACTGGGTCACCACAAATAATGTGTATGTGGTGTTAAAACACTCCAGCCCCCCCCCCCACCCCTTAGCATAATGTTTAGCAACGCTGGCTTGCAAGTTAGAGGCCTGCAGTTCATTTTAGGTGAGGGGGGGGGGCAAAAGTTTACAGTGTATATATATTTATCAAAACTCATCAAATAATGCAAAATCATTATGACATTTTAGTCTGCTAACTTCAAAAACAGATATGTTTAGGAAAATTTTAGGTTAACACATTAGGAATTATACGCTGTTTTTCCACAAACAAGTTTTCAGTTCAGAAGGTTACCAACAACTTGTCTGGTGAGAAGCAGAATTCCCTTGGGACGAGAGGTCATGTGACTAACCTCCGGCGACATTGAGAAAGTCCCGACCGGATGCTTTGTACACTTCTATGTATCTGTTGCCAAGGTGATGCTTGTGCTTCTTTAGCGCCAGATCTCTACTCTCTACATCCTCAAATCTAATCAACGCCTCGCCATTTCTGCGTCCTTGTTGACTTAGACATAAGGCTACACCCCCTCTACAAGGTATCATTAGAATGTGAACTTCAGCATACAAGAATTTGTATAATGAAACAGCCATTCAACCAGTGAATGTAATTCTTATATCAATCATCGTGGCTGTAGTGCTTTTATATAGAGCTAAGTCTTTTTTCAACTGAAAGGTTGTGTAACAATCAGCTACTAATCAAAGAGTAGAGGAAAGCTGCTTGTCCCACAATCTAGATTTTTCTGTGAAACTAGAAAGGCAAAAATAAAACCTTTTTTGCTTTGTATTCAGCAACCTTCAATGGCTCCAGCCTACTATGAAACCTAAGTAACATAGGAAAGCAAGTATGTATTCACCACTGCAGCTGTGCTGGAAATGCAGTTACTAGCAGATGGTGCAGCTGTTCAACATAGGACTAGGGATGCTGTAATACGGTCATGTAGCTGCATACATCATGCAGATTATTATTCTAAAATAAGTATTTATATACGTGGCTAGAGGATGTCACCCTGTGGTTGTCATGACAACCACTTCAAATAGATCCTAATGATCTCACCATATCACTCCTTGCTTATTGGATATTGATGAGATAAAAAATTCATTTCTGCTAGGAATGTACATTTGAAGATGAACTGCAATCTAGCCACTGGTGTTGCATCAACAACTCATGACCAATGAGTAAATCATGCTGGTACCAAGTAGAAATGCTTTAAGTTTGGTGCTAGTAGCTATGACAGGCTGGTGATGAATGAGAGCCCTAGTGGACCTTCAATAGCATCAACTCTCAGTCTAATGGTGTACGTCTGCACAGAATCTCTCCATTACAGAGACATTGACTTTGAGCAGCTGTTCTGTTTGATCACACTGACTGTGACAGTACATTCACTTAGATACACCCTCAGTAAACCAACTTAGTAACTCAGTAAATTAGTTTACTTACACTCAGTGAATTAACTTACTCCCTCAGTGAACTTACTTACTTACAATCTCAGTTACTTAACATACAAACACACTCAGAAAACTAACATCCACAAACTCAGTAACTTACTTTACTTACTCTCTCAACAATTCCAATACTTACGTTTAGTGAACTAATTTACATATACTTTCAGTAAAATTACCCACTTACATTCCCAGTGTAAGTAGGTGATTTTACTGAAAGTGCATGTACTTACACTCAGTGATTTCACATACTTACACATTCAGTGAATTAACTTACTTAGCAATGTTGAGTCCAGTGAAGAACCTAGCAATGTCCGCATCAGAAGACTGCCACGGTAACCCTCGAGCTCTCACCACTGTGTCATCATCCACGTAGTCTGATTTATTGCTAAAATTAAAGTATTTATACAACTACCTATGGCAAAATTATATAAAAATTGATTCAACTAAATGTTATAGGAAGCCTGATAAGAATAAAGCACAGTGCTGTAACCACTGGATGGATTCCCCAGCATTCTGAAGCTACTGGCATGTGTTTTAGATGACTCAAATACTTCAGCCAATTTATTTTGATATTATTCACCATAGTTGGGTAACTTGGTTAACCCAGAACTATTCACTGAAACTTATTGCAGTTACGCCAGGAATTCACAAGTTACTATCTACTTAGAATCTGGCTGAAAGGAACTGGAGAGTTGGAATACAGTTGATAAATTATAACAGTCAAACTCCAAATGCAGTTGATAATAAAGAAATTGATATGTAGAGTTTGACCAAAGAGCATCAAATGATTACAATATAAGAGTGTAGACTAATTTTACAACTATAATCAACTGTGTGTTTCTTCTCAACTGTTGCATATTTGTAAATTAAGACTATTTTGAGCATTAATTAAAACGAAAACACTAAACACAACACTTGACTTGAGTAGGTGACTAAACATGTCTTTCATCTAGACAGTTATTAATACACCAACAGAAAAAATATTACTTTAGCAGTAACTATGCCATCAGATAAATATTTTTCTATAGTTTTATGATTAATGAGGAGTTTAAATTCAATTATGTTTATTCACAGTTAGTTCCACTTATTCAATGAGTGTTTCTGATTGGATAAAACAACTAATTCTAGGTCATGTGAATAGACACACTGGTTGTAATAATGAATAATTGTCTAATTATATTATTTTAATTTCCACAGAAATATCCAAGAAAACCCTTAAACTAAAGAAACAAAAAAGAAAAATAGAAGAGAATAAAAAGAATAAATGGTGAACAAAGTTGAAATAAATAGCGAAATGAGAAGAGAGGATAATATTGTGAGAGGGGAGTTAATATACACCAACCTACCATATGCCTGGCTGTAGTCTGTCTTTAATTCTCTCAGGCTCAGTGAACTGGTGACCTGAAAATACATACATATACTTGGTTAGAGACTGTCTGGAAGAGATATCTTGTTTATCACAGACGGTACACTTCACATATACTACTTGCTGATCATCTCTAGCTCTACCAGCTTCTTCTTCAAAGTAACTTCTATGTCTCATCTGAAAACATCTGTATAGCAAACAACTGTAGCCGCCCAGCAACCCTGACTGGAAGGAAATATACCCTCAGCATAGTGACTTCCTATCACTACGTGGAGATCATGGTAGCTGTGTGATATCAGAGAAGAATGTGGGCCATTTAAAAGCGGTAGGTTTTCACCAACAATTTCAGTTAGATTGATGAAAGCTTTGAACAACTACTGCACATTTTTGAAATAGCCAAGTGGATAAAGCAACACGAAACCAATACTCAGGTGACCCACTACTGAATTGAAAACACCAGGTTATAGCGAGACATCAAAGTGCAAGCAACCATGTCATTTTGTGGATTGTAAATAATGGGTGTCGACTACTTTAACCACAGCAGTTAATAACCGGCTTCAAAGAAAAATACTATAAATTATAATTCAGCTCTATGTCTATGTAGGTAGTTATTAGGCCAAAGTTGTAGTCTCTACTCTGTACAGAATACTAAATATAGAAACTAGAAACTTATTGGACCATAAAATGATGGTTGGCCGACTGAGTAATAATGAAGAGTGTTTTGCTACAACCAGTGGAGCTGATAAAGCCATTAGTTTACTTGGCTCTCAAAATGGCACCAGCCACTTTTTGCGATGTTGACAAGTAGAATAAGTTTCGATGCCAACTTTGTCGGCTGCTTATTATTATCTAATTCACAGCCCATGAAGTGTTCTCAAATAACATTAGATTCATGGCTATTCTAAACAGCTGGTGCGTGCATCAATGGTGTTGAAACAAGACACACAGCTTATCATATCTTAGTTGTTATGCAATATATTCCTCTCCACTCAGAAGTGCTTAGAAGCTGGCTAGTTCAACACTTGCCAGGGTCTATCAGTAATGGACATTTTGAAACTGTTAGAAGATAAACAGCACCTGTGTTGGTAGCTTGGATTCTCATCAGCACCAAATGACTTCAGTTACTGTGGAAGCAGTTTATGCTAAAACTATATTCAGGCTATGAACTAGTTTGTATAGGGTGGATCCCCTACCCACCCTGGTGGCTACAAGTGACCCCAAATCTTTAGCTAACATTTTCCAACCTTTAGTGTAATAATATGCCTATGTAACAGCAAATAACAAGGTGTCAAGTGGTGTAATACCCCTCCATTATGTTTTTAAGCCACCTGGTGTTTGAAAGGGTTCCTGTTTAGTGTGCTCTACTCTAGAATATTCCACTGGTTGTTGTGATTTGATCAGCTGAGAGTTCAGCTATTTAAACCTGATGAATAGAAGTAGAAATCCCTTATAGAGATTCACTGCTGATAATTTTCTGTCAGTCACTTTTAAAAAAACACGATTCTGCCGGCACAACATTCACTAAGTACATGCTGTTATACTTGAAAACCTTTTTTTTTAAAAAGATTATAGACTTAACTTTGGTTGACTGTTAGTTTTAAGGAAGATCCAGTAAAGAAGAATTTAAGAAAACCTTGTGTTCTAAATTGAAATTTTAGCAAAAGAAATTATGTTCCCAGCCCCAAACCATTTTGTTATTAAAGCTAGAGATCTTAGGCTATCTCAGTTTCTCGACAACAACACCTAAATGACTTTTACCCCATAAAATCTACCAACACACAGGCCCTGTCAAAGTAACCACTTGGTACCTGGGGAACAGGAATAAAATTCCAATAAAACGGCAAAAATTATTGTCAAAAGAGGGAATTATACTGCTGCTGATGTTGCTGCTTTGAATATTGCATAATAACAAGTGAAACTCTTTAATCATCGCTGCCAGCACATATGTACTAACTATGTTTATGTTTAAAATGATGGTAGGATGAAACATAAACAGTATCTTGCAGTTGGCAATACATTTCTATCAATCATCAACGCATTAACTAAAACAATGATTTACAATCACTGCAAATATTTGATAACCATCTATTATGTTGCCAAAGTGCACATTATATTTCAGCTTAAAACTCACAATAATTAAATATTTTCCACAAGTAAACGACATGCCATAAACAAAGTTTCATTTCTATGCAGAAAAGTTGTTTTCATATACAACAGAATTTACCAAAAATGCTAGGCTGATTTGGAAAGTTTTCAAAATAAGAACTTGGTGCTAAATAAATGCTGTGTCATTTCTGCACAGCTCAATTTTGTGAGAAAACGTGAGAAATATCAAAAACTCCTTCAACTTGACTTTCAACATATTTTTCTACATAGCCTGTGAATAAATGGAACTTAGATAGTGTGGTATCAAACACGTACCATCATTGATAAGTCTTTTGATAACGCAGGCCATCTCATGCACTTGCCTGACTCCATAGTCAATGGATTGATCAGCATCTATAGAGAGGACTGGGGCACCAGTTAAGGAAAACAACAACAAAACCATTACACATTTAAAGCTAAACAACACCAATGACCTTTCAGCACAAGGGTGTCAAGTATAGAAGGAGAGAGCAAATATTGTGTAACAAATAGATACAAAAGACACAAACAGAAGTGAACTTGGAGCTTAGTAGTTAGTGTATGTAATGATAGTATGACTATCAGTGAGTGTTGAAGTAATAAAAACATGTATCAGTGTCCTAAATGAGTGAGTGTCCATTTGATTCCCAGAAAACATGGAGAGTGTTGCACCATCAGATTTCAAAACTGTATCTTCATATATTGTTTTGCTTTAAATTGAATATGGAAAATTGCAAAAACAGGAAATTTGTTTGGAAAAAATGGCTCAAATCTGATGGAATATTTGTTACTAGCGCTTAAAAACGGAGAGCAGTAAAAATAGAAATATTATTAGCATATTTTTGTGGGTTGTCTATTAAAGTCTTGGGAGAAAAAATTTAAAATCACTAAATATTTCTACATTTATGATCATTAGAAGGTATATGTATGGTAATGACGTTGGTGGTAAAGGATACACTCTAACATATCTGCAATGGAGTTTGCAGGTCTTTTGTACAACTTCTGGAATTCTTTTCTGAGATCAAAGTAATGGAAAAAATATGACTTTAATTGAATAGACTTTTGCATAGCCTCAGCTTGAAGGCAGAGTCGGAGTAACTGCGGGCCATCTACACAGAATGAGAACAGGTTCCCGCCATAGTCCGGGTGAATCCCTTTTGATTTGAAAAACCTCTCCATCTAAAATAAAACGTACCTTTAAAGATGTATAAACAAGCTCCATGAGTGAAGTAGGCTTAGAGCGGGGCTGTGAGAAGGGCACACAAGCATTCTAGTATCTTTTCTAGGAAGTCTGGTTTTAATTTGCTGAATACTTTAGGGGAAAAGATACACAGTGGGGTTAGTAATAAGTAGCGTATAATGTGTTACGTGTGGGCTTACAGTAAAAAAGGAAATGAATCTTAAAATCTTCTTTCAAACACGCAAATTCAACGTGACAAACTAGTAGGAGCAAAACTCCACATTATTCCAATTAATTTTCCATGGAAATGCAGTGATACTCAGGTGGTAAAGTAGGTTTATTGTGAACATCTACTGTGGCAAGATGAAAGCTGAATAGCAAACAGGAGTGGATTAGGTGACTAGACATTTACTTAGCACCCTCTACCACACCCCTAACTACATATTAAGAGATGAACTGGAGATAGATTATAGTATTTCTCTACTTTTTTATATAAATAAGAGAATAATGTGAGATTTGAGGTAGCAGTGAGTGAAATATTAGCAAATACTTGAGAATGTAATCTACAATCTGAGATCCACGATAATATCTTTAGCAAACACTGTGCAACTAAAACCAAAATAAGGTTTTCGATAAATCCTGCAAGCTCATGTAGTGATGATAGTGAGATGGGACGCTCAATGGGACAGCTTCTCTATTCATGAATAACACACGTTATCATTTTCATATCTCCGGAATAACAATGCAGGGGATTGACTCACTAGAATTCAATAGGCAACCTAAGTGTGAGATAGTCTTACTGCTGGCAAGCATTTTCTTCTTTTCAAAGTTATTAAATTTATTAACACGATTTTGTATCAGATGTCAACGTAATGATGGAGAATAGAATGAAAGGATGGGGGATTTCGTTTCATAGGCCTGATGCTAATAGGTGCTCATTGCTCCATGGATAATAACCCTGCACTCACTGCATGCTATTAGATAGCTTCTACCAAATGCTATTTATTTACATAAAGACCACACATCAATGCATATACAATACCCAACACCAAAATATTGACAATTTTTTGGGGATTTTAAATATTTAGAAAGTCATTTTTCATGTCATTTTCTACGGCTTACTGGTCAGAAAGTGCACACACCTATACATACAATAGCATTATTCTAACACCACGCTACATTCCAACAGCATTTCAACTTTCAGCCAATCTTACCTCATCTAAAACTTGCTCTAGAGGTTGTGCATTCTTGATGAGCTCTTCGTTAAGCCCTGTAAACTGTTTACACTCTTCAGATAGGACATTGTCTGTGTAGTCGTGAATAGTAGGCTTCACATAATGCTGCTGTACTGTCACTATCTACAACACATCGTCACATGAACCTCCAATATCTATCTTTTGGTAAATACTCAAAGATAAGGTTAGTTATTCTCCAGCAAGACAACAGCTTGACTTTAACGCACCCTTCATCATAGAATACACACTTAAAAGCAGATACTAAACTAATAAAATATCTTTTCTAGTAGCAATAGTATTGCATCGCCATTTTCTACTAAGTTTCTGAATATAAAATCCTTCTATTTATAAATAGATGGCTGGAAATACTAGGAAAAAGGCTCTTCTTGTTGTATATAATTCAATGCTTTACAAAGGCATATATATGAAAGTTAAAACTGTTATGAAGAATCGAAGTTTTTATATATGCAAATAGTGCATTACAGATTATAAACTCGCAGCTTGAGGTTTTTATAAGAACGGATGTAATATCTGTAGGGAGAAAGATGCCTGTACCAGTACAGTGCTGTGATCTAACTGTACAAGCAATGAGACCATAATATTATGCAGAAAGTAGTCCTGTGGGAAACTCTAGATGAGAAATTGATGGGCATACCAGTCACCACTAAGATCCTACTACCAGTAGCGTCGCAGTGGTGGGCTCACATACCAAACCCCAGTGGTGGTTGCTGATTGCAAAATAACCACAAGCCATGTCAGTTTATTACTGAATTTGATTTGTTTACAAGTTACCAAATCTTATGGTTGGTCACTGCCATCAAAACATGATAACCAGCTGGAGTTGGTTAGTAGAGAATAGTTGGAACAGAGGGCAACATCATAGCATCTATACGATGCAGTTAATGTTATGGTTGCAGGTGTTACATAAGTATTTATAATTCTAGTAATAATATTAGCAAGAAGGTATGTTGACTTTCTTGAAACCAATCTGGCTGAAAGCTTTGCATTATATAATTTACCTTTTGCCTTTTTTCAACTTAGAAAAAGCTGGAAATCAGCCATTTTAATTAATTTTAATGAACAATTTCATTTACAAAGAGCATATTATGTAACCGTGGCAACTGAGAATGACAACAGGGGGTAAGAAGCTTGGAAAGCAAGTTGCTTGAGACGACATTATATCTAGTCAGGTCAATTTAAGGGTTTCATTGAACTTTGTTTTATAGCCTGGCAGCTGAATTTCTATTAAAAACAAGTTTCTGAAAACCTCCCTTGTCTCTCCACCCCTAAAGATAATTTAATTATCCATTCAACACATTATTTAATTTGTCAGTAATCCAGGATGTCATTAATAATGATTTATTATGAAAATATTTCATGTATAATATGTGGAGGTGCGCTATTGTGTAATCATTATAACCCTCTACTGTTCTTGGTTTAGATGAGACATTACAAACCTTTGCACATGTCCACAGTACGAATTCCTAAGTACAGAAGTCCTGTGTAATATCCAACTCATAGGCACATGACACCCAGTTCTATTTACGCTGACAGAGAGGAAAACGTACAGTAAAAACACCTTTTTTATGTTTCTATTGCTGCTATGCACTATTTTTTTAATTACTAATACTTGCCAAATAATTGAAATTTCCATGAATTAGATATCTATGACAATAAGTCATACTAAATGACTGCTACAGTCTTAAAAATCTTATAAGAGCATAACTACTTTTGTTATATTTTTCATTTAGAATGAAGGCTTTCTTCAATTTTTCTGTTACTTAAATGTTTTCAGTCTTAGTTTTTGAAAGGTCACACTCACAGTGTTATTTGTAGAGTTAATAATAATTTATAGTTAATGCATGTTAGTGATTGCCAGCAATCACAATTAATAATTTTAATAAAATAAATGCAATATAGCAATTACTAGCACTAGGCAAATTTAAAGTGTCATTTATTACAGACTAGTAAAAGAATAAATTAAATTTCAGGTAATATCAGTGATATAATTCATGTGATACCATCTACATTTAATACTATTACTTAAAGTTAATAGCATAGAATGATAGAGTTAGATGATGAAAGTGAAGGTGGGTTGCCAATTGTTATACTTATTGTCAATGTTGCACTAGTGTAAGTTTTACTAACATTATATTTCCAACTTGGAAGTTTAAGTCTTAGGTCAAAATAGCAAGATCAAAGCTATAAATCTAATGGTACTAGTGAGCCTATACCAGGCTTGTTCTAAACTCTAAGGGTTTATATAATAAATATAATATTCCTTAACCAGACATGGACACTAGTCAGAATGACCATAAAACTAATTTGGAGTTGCTGTTGAACCTTAAAGTTACATTACCCACACTTGATTAGAGTTACCATTTATCATTATGGTGGAACTCATATATGGGCTGAAACTGAAAGCTTTAACCAGGTTATTACAAATACATTTGCACATTAATCATGAATAATTTTACTCTGTTTCTTACTCTTACTCTTAGTCATTGATTACTCATACTCACTATGACTATGACAATGAATACCACTTCCGTAGACTAGAGCCAGAGGGTAAACTATTACAAACCACACAACATGCACGTACTTAAAGTTAACAAGTTCACTCTTACTATTTATGCAATTGAAAGCTTACCTTGCTGTTGAGTAGGTCAAACAACAAGTAGACAAGATTAACAAGTTGCGACTCGTCTGCACCCAATTCTTCGCCTTGTTTTCCAGCTGTAGCTGCATAGAACACAGTAAGATGTGTTGGGGGACCAGCCATTGTGATTTTACGAGTACTTTACTAAGAGAACCAGGTATTACTTGCTTTCGTTAGACAAGAATAGTTGATAAAAAGGCCCAGTAGCGGTATACTAAAACTAGATACTAAAATGACAATACTAAATTATGACATGACATTAACTACTACTACTATCTTGTCACGCACCACCTGTTACAAGTATTATTTTATTGAGCCATGTGCCCTTGTGAACTATGACCTTTGCAATTATTGGCTAATTTATGAAAGGAGTTGTGCAACAGGTGGAGGGCAAGGTTAAACAACTCCTATTTTATTCGAGTTCACGCAAAAATAAAAGTTATTTATGAAAAGCTTGCATGCTATTTGCAGCAAATAAAACAGAGCCAAAATAAGTAAACCATATGATTTGACTAAAGCTTTATTGGCATTTATGCATGCAGGTAGCTATTAGACAGTTTAATAATGCTTGCATTCAGCCTAGTCCCATAGCAGTACACAATCAGAAATTCATACAGTAGTTATGAAATATCACAAAATCCAAAAGCAATGTGTGGTGTTAACACTTGGGAATGAAATCTGTCATAGAATGGAGCATGCTGTGCTAAAAGCATAGTTGTTCTGATGGTAATTGCAACTTCTGACTTCAAGCTAATGCATAATTATATGTTTGTATAACAATCATACCTGCATATCAATATAGATGTACACTATAAGTTACTCGTATTAATAAGTCTTATGGGTTATACCTGTATATAAGTTACAAAATATTTAATGTTTATAATTTAGTATAACTTTAAAACAGCTATTCAAACAATATAGTATAATACTAATTTTGTTTTAATTTCATAATAATTTTAGTTGATAATTTTATTTTAAAAATGATTATTAACTGAATTTTGGATGCTTACATATGTACAAGTAAATAAAAACCAATTTGTTTTAAAAAAATAATTCAACAGTTTAGTAGCATTATCACTCACACTATGACTTATAGCTCACAAACTTTTCACATTTTTTTGTATATCTAGTGAAAACTTTTCATAGCATTCATGTGTGGGTTTCATGTAACTTACTTTTAAAACATTTAAACAGTTTTAAGATAGGTAAATTGCATTGGTAGCAATAAAAAGACCACAAATTAAATATTTTTTTTTCAAATTGCTACTATTTATCTGATTGCTATGTATATGTTGTAGTGTAACTGATGTTACTACTGCTATGTTGTCACTATTGGTGTCGATGTTAGTGTTACAGCAACTATTTAGTTTAATTGTTACTGCTACAGTCAGGGATGTAGTGGCAAAATTATTCTAGGCCATACTCTCAGGCCGGGGGTCCAGGGGGCCGCCCAGGCCCCCGGCGGGGTGCGGGGCAGCGCCCCGGCTGCCGAAGCCCTCAGAGCGCTTCTGATGCAAATTTATGCAATTTAAAGCCATTTGATTTTTAATTCTTCTGAAAAAAATCTGTGTTGAAATGTGCACCTCACTATTATTTTCATACCATACCAGCTATACATGACGACTGGGCATTGCTGCAAACTATATAAATATTCAGTATTGTCCCATACCTGTTGACTGTAATTTTAAATGTAGTCTTACTCAACAGACACTAAGTCCAACCTGTACAGAAAAATTTCTGAAGATCTCAAAAAGATGGAAGGATAGAGGCAGGTAACAAGTTCTCTCCAAATGCAACCTGATTACTTTAAATAACTAATACACTGACGTGCACAGAAAAAGAATTATAGATCAGAAAAGATTGCAAATCAGAAAATGTGTGTTGGTTATTTATAAAAAGCAATTTGAATTGATAACTCATTGGCAAGCAGAAATTGGTTGAAAACCTATTTGGAGTTTATTAGAATACTAGTCTAATCCATAAGGAGATACCGCCGCACCTCCTTACACACAATAAAGCACACCAAAGAAGAGTATGTTAACTTGGTTTTAAAATTAAACCCCTGAGCTTTCACTAAACACATCAAGGAAATATACCCCAAAAGAACAAATTTGACAGGTTTAACATGTGTTAACCTAGAAGATGATTAAATGTAAAGCCAGAGTTGGTACAATCAAACATAAAAGATTGCTTATGGTGGTGTACAGTTTGCAAAACCTCATTGCATTAATAATTACCATACAATAACGCTAGGTTTTCGACCAAAATGTGGATATTATAGTACCTGTAGACCTCAGTGATAAATTTTCATTAACCTCTCCTGCACACCTGGTACTCTTTCCTGAATACATTTTGATTTTATTTCTGGATTTCATGTTGGTTTTTTTCCAAATTTCATTGCTTATTGACAAAATGCAAGTCCACACAAGATAGATAAGGGCAACTTTCTAGCTGTCACTGCATTGCTGAGGCCACATTATTGGTATATTATAAGAATTCAGTCCTGCCAAATAAAACCATACTTTATTGTGCTAGAATTAAAATTTAAAAACTATGTTTTAGACCTTCCTATTTCCCAGAGCACCTGCTTTTTCGAATTTTCAATATTTTTTTTTGCAAGGTTATAGACAAAAATCTACTATTTTTGGCCAATTTTACCTGAAGTTTATTTTCCAATCCCTGCTAAATATCTCAGCAGAAAAGCATAGTATTTGAATAGAACAAACACTGTTGGAATCCTGAGAAATTTATGCATAACAGCTACTTTTATCTTTTCAATAGCCTTCATTGATTTTCTACAAATTAGTGATTTATACACCGAAAATGAAATATTTTTTCCCTAGTAATCACCAATGCACAGCACTTCGCGCTTCAGTGAATACGTAGAGATGAGAAGATGAAATGTTGATAGCTGCTTATTATTCATAGTGTAATCTCAGGCTAAACAATCACAAGTAGGCAACACGCATGCCACCCACATAGCATTAACAAAACAAGAACTTAAACTAGATTGTGAGCGAAATTTATGATATTCTCAGTGAGGATGCCCTAACTATCCTGTGCACTAATCATCAGGAACACTTTCAAAAATATGCCCATACGGGCGTATGGCCAAGAACAGCCTATTTTCTTCTAGGCCATACGGCGTATGGGACCGTATGGGTACCACTACATCCCTGGCTACAGTAACTGTTACTGTTGGTGTCACTGTTACTGTTACTGTTACTATTAGTGTCACTGCTTTTATAGTTGCACAACCCATACATAAAAACCAGAAAGAAGCAAAACACTTCATTGGTAATAATAATTATTACCAATTGAAACTAAAATGTTCATATAAGTATTTTATTGCTATAGAATATAATTACAGCTTATGCAGATATACCACCTCTAATTTTTAAAAGTTTAACATTCTATTTTACTGGCTGCAGATAATTCTTAAAAGAATTTCATCCCTTTGAATGTACCATTGCATGACTATGCAATTTTATCATATGCATGAAACAGAACTACATGCATGTGCAGTTCTGTCACATATTGTATAGCCTCCACTTACATTCACTCAAAAACATACAATGGCAGATATGTTTTTAGTTTTGTCAGTACACGGAAAAAGAAGGTTTCAAAGTGTATATACACATGTATGAAGACCTAGCTTTTACCACAAATAGTTTTATTATAGATATATATAACTAATTGAATTGGTTCTAAGAATTTGTTTCCAAACAATAATATTCTTCTCATGAGTGTAAAAACACAAAATACTGTTTTATAAAGCTTTCAAATATTGAAGATGTACTGTAATATTTTGATCACATGAATTAGGGTGTGTCGATATTGTGATATATAACTTTACAAGTTTCTACTCTTACTGTAGGACTGTTTGCAATTCCAAGTTTCTATTTAGTTACATTTCTAATGAACAGGCATTTCAAGTAGCAACTCAAATTAGGATAAAAAACGATTGCCTTTATAAAATAAAGATTTTATGATAAAATATTGTAATTACGCTGTCTGTATACATAGCTTATCACCAAAAAAGATTTATGTGAAAGTTTCAGACTTTAATATTCTTATATGGTATGATCACAATTCACAACATAGTTTTTGGGGTGAGTTCTTAATTGTGAAAATACAGTTCGGGACTATGCAATGGCATAGATGCATTAGAACATTATTTTAGAATTCAGATAAACGAGACACAATTATATAATAAATTATAAGAATTATATAGAAAGTCAAAGATGGGAGTTACAGTCTCATGTGATATCTGCATAGCCCAATCAGTTAGCCAGTACCACCAATGGCAACAAGCATAATCTAAGAAATAACGACACTGTAAAAGGATAAGTTGTGTTTATCTAGATTGTTGTCAGTTAAATATCGAAACCGGTCGTTTTATTAGCGATTTTATATGAGACGTCGTTCACAGCTAAAGCGACACAAATTTATCAGTTTGGCTAACAGGTGAGTGAAAGCAAGTCGATATAATATGTGTTGTGATGACTAAACTAAAACATTAATTTGGTGTTGCAGTTAGTAGCTTTAGTGATTATTTCATTTATGGATAACGTGTAGTTACTTATAGTTATACACTTAGTCTTACAGTATAACTGATACTTATAGTAATACTAATAGTAAATAAGTGATACTTATAGTTATACTTATAGTTATACTTATAGTATTACTATTAGTATTACATTTACTATTACTATTAGTATTACTATTAGTATTACTGTATTAGTTATACTTATAGATTAATTTATACACAGTAAATGTAATACTAATAGTAATAGTAATACTAATAGTATTACTGTAATAGTAATACTCATACTAATACTAATACTGAGTAATAGTAATACTAATACTAATAGTAATAGTAAGACTAATAATAATCGTATTTGATAATGATAATGATAATCATGATCACAATAAATATTAATATAGTAATTATTAAATTTAACTTTAAGTTGTATTTTCGTATAATTAAAACTATCATAATCAGATTATCATTATTATCATCATTTAAAGTTAATAATAATGATTATGGAGTTATGGTATCTGCATTGGTAATACTAATAGCTATAATTATACTTATTTTTCTTTTTGTTTTAGTAAAACTCAATGTTATTAGATTTGCTTTTAGTGATACTCATACCGATTGGTTGAATATAATAATAATGACATTGTAATTGTTTTGAATTCTTATTCTTATGGTAGCACTCTAAGAGTACGTGTAACACTCACTCTGATAATCTAAATAGTAATACTTCTCATTCTGATACTCAAATTGAGACTATGAGTACTGGTGCGCATTGTCAGTGTTAATTACTTAATATTACCATAATTATTGTCAGTGTGAATTTGACATTTCAGAGTGACTCACATTAATGAGTGACAGTCTCGGCCTGAGTATAACTATAAGTATGTCGTGTTAATGTTTTTGTATTGAGATTCATATTGATACTGATACTTACAATAATTGTTAAAATGATATGAATACGCTCATTAGTCATAATGATAATAGTTATAGTATCACTATTAGAAAGTGGAAATTATTCTTTAATTTAATACGTAGCGATTCATAATGATAATCATACTTGATGATTATGTTGTTCAACTTCATAATTATTAAATTTAAGTTTAGCTGTGAAATTAACTACGCTTAAAGTAAAAGTAAAACTAACTTGAAGTCACAGTTGAACTAAAAGTAGAACATTTTTAACATTATGCTAGTCCAGTCTGTAGTATTTATTTTCTGTAACTTTAATTTTAACTTGCAACTTTTTTAGAGAGTAGCTTTGTAGCTTTCTAGTTCTTAGGTGGATCAATGATTTCAGTTTGAGTGCTGCTGAATACTTTGGTACCTACTTATAAAATATTTGACAAAACTGGAATGCTGAAAGTAAGCACAAGCTTAATATGACATAATGGAGATAAGTACAGTCTACAAATGTCAACATAAATTCTAATAGTGATATTTATAATTAAAATACTAAATTCAATATAAACAGATGTTGACATAGGAATCATAGTAGTTTCTGTTAAGAGATGGGTAAACTTAAACTTACTCATTTTTTCCTATGGATTAGCTATGTTGCAGTTGAATTTGTGCAACCATGCTGCTACAAGATCGTACTGATCACAAGATCATACTGATTACAAGATCACAAGTGCCGATTTACATATCAATACACTAAAATCTAAACTTAGTTTTACTGCAATAACTTTGGTGAAAGTTAAATGTTGCGAGAAATATCTGAAATGACACGAAAAAACTGTAGTTGAAAATTTGGGGAATATTGTGGCTAGGTTGATTTAGTTCGAGTAGCTTGAATTAAAGTTAACCAATTTTTGACATCAAAATTTTGGGCTAACAGAGCAAACATGCCTTATCATGTTCTATTTATGTTGCGTGTATGCAGTGATAACCCTACAACAGCTGTTTCTATCTACACAGCAACTTAGCAAGTAATCAGCATTTGTAAAGTGAAATTCCCACTAACTATTGGTTAACTGTGGAAATTGCTGTACTAATATAGCATCACAGAGGTAACCCAAGTGATGGGAGATATAGGATTAACCCCAAATCATTGTGGACTTTGTTCACAGTAAAATGCCCATACTGCATTAGTTCTGAAGGTTATTACACTTTATGTCATGGTGCAGTCTCATTTTCTACACTACTTATTGGTAAAAATTATGATTGATCACACAGACTTAATTTATTTTGAGAAAAAGCTTTACATGAATTTACAAGTGCCTACCTACTGTGTGCTAACTGAAATCGCTCAATTATAAAGTATAACCAACACGGAGTAAACTTCAAACCTACATGGATACTTCTTATTTGTTAAATTTTTCCAACATTTGTAGTGTTTTATTCAGACAGCTACTAAATTGCTTCATTAGTGACATCAGAGCACCTGCAATCACGTGCCATGAAAGTATATGAGTACATATTCATACTTGGTCAGTAGTGTCACTCACTATTTGTTCCAGAGCATTGATACCTTCTGTATCGGTTAAAGGCTATTGGTTTACTTACCAATGGACCAACGACAGCAATCATGCAGCAGTCTAATGAACCCACAACGTCTTCAACAACACTCTCTCCAACCGCTGCCTCAGCCGCTGCCTCAGTGGCAGTCACTAACGGTGTTCATTTGGAGAACTTTTGCCCCTCGCGACCAACGGAGAACCAACATATGAACACGAAGATAGAGGATGAAATGGTGGAGGCTGAGTGTATGTTAATATTGATTTTTAGCAATAATGTTGGTTTTACCTTTGATTTTTGCATGGTTTGTAGAAATTTAAAATTTGCATTGCTGCCAGTTAGGTGAACCGATTTTATTGATGATGCATTGCATTACCAGGGCTCTAATTTTGACATCACTGATTCCATTGGCATACATTTGGTTAGTTTTAATTCTCTTCAGGTAATGCAGTTTACTGGCCTAGCAGCAAAATTTCATATGCAGATATTTCAAAATAGCTTTGCCACTGCTGCGATTGCATTTCTTGGCAGAGTGTGTTTATGCTGCATTTTTTCCAGCCATCATCCATTTAACTGATTGAACTACAGTACCATTTGCTGATTGATTTGCTAGTTTTTTGTATTTATAAAACTGTCTGCTACCAGACAAGTTGGTGATGGATAACTGGCATTTTCATTGAGGTGTTGGTATTATAATGCTGTGAAATGCTTCAGAATTAATTTATAAACCTGGAACGTTTCCAAAAGTGTGTTAAAATCCACTTGTACACATTACCTAATACAATGAAAGCCATAGTCCTAAAACAATATCCAAATATGCAGCTTTTGTTAATTTCAATGTTTACTTAGCATTAAGGTAGCTGTTACCTATACTTTCAACAAGTCCTTGAACTGTGGAAGTTTCCAATTATTGATTTTGTGTTAGTTGCTTTTATTGGTAAATTGAGTCATAGTAGGAGAACCTTTACCAGTAAATATAACTTATAGCCAATCATAGCTTGTATTTCCCTTGCTTGTCCAATCACAGCTGCTCTAACAAGTGACCCCTTTGACCATCACTTTTAAAACAGGACTGTCTAGTCACATTCATATATCATAGATGTAGGTAGCAGTTAGTATCAATGCTGTGTACCCAGCAGCTTAGTTGAACCAACTTCTCCTGCGATATAGAAGTTGTCTGAGCTGATTGAAGACAAAGTATCTATAAAATCAAACTCCATGGAGTTTATGTAACCAGATGCCATCTTGTATTACGTAAAGGAAATAAAAGACTTTAAAGCTGTAGGTTTGGTTTGTCATTACACTCAGCTCTGGGTATTCATAAGAGAATGCAGCAAGCTGGGGGTAAACAAGCAGCACTTTCTTGACATGCAGATGCCAACAACTAGGCTACATGTATTATGGAATAGGGTAAACTTTGTTGCTGAGTGGTAAAGACCCTTTCCTCCACCAATTGTGAGTTTTATTGTTGTCATTGTAAGTTTATTGTTATTATTTAGTGACTCTCAGTGACTAATTTGTTATGTAGAGTATATAATGCTCATTTGCTGTCTGTTTTCCTGTTTGAATTTGGTGTTATGTTGAGTAATCCTGGTTTGTAGTTTTTCTATTGTTTCATGTCTATGGTAAAACCTTTGCAGGGTACAAAATTATTTCATGAGAATATAACTAGTTGCCAATCAAATACCACTCTGTTAGTACAGATACAACTCCGTATTTGAGAGTATTTAAACACTACCTAAATGTAATCATACAGTCATACTTTGAGCTAAAGTACCACAATAAACTATGCTATACTATGCTGTCTATTTGTTGACCTCTTGACCTATGGATGCAGTTTGTCTGTATTCTAAACTTTAGAGTATTTGTTCTAGATGGGAACTTGACCTTCTATAGTACCTTGCACACTGTTTAGCTATGAGTTCTACCACCCAGTTATATTCTACACACTATGCCAGTATTATGCAATACATGGTTCTTGGCATTGTTTGTCTTTTGGTTCCAAAGTTGTTATTGACATGTCAGTTGGAAGCTGGTTTGAGCTGGTTTTAGTCTCTGTAATACAAGCTAGTAGTCTGTGTAATACAAGCTAATAGTCTCTGTAATACAAGCTAGTAGTCTCTGTAATACAAGCTAGTAGTCTGTGTAATACAAGTTAGTAGTCTCTGTAATACAAGCTAGTAGTCTCTATAATACAAGTTAGTAGTCTGTGTAATACAAGTTAGTAGTCTCTGTAATACAAGTTAGTAGTCTCTGTAATACAAGCTAGTAGTCTCTGTAATACAAGTTAGTAGTCTCTGTAATACAAGTTAGTAGTCTGTGTAATACAAGTTAGTAGTCTCTGTAATACAAGCTAGTATTCTCTGTGATACAAGCTGGTAGTCTCTGTAATACAAGTTAGTAGTCTGTGTAATACAAGCTAGTAGTCTCTGTAATACAAGTTAGTAGTCTCTATAATACAAGTTAGTAGTCTCTGTAATACAAGTTAGTAGTCTGTGTAATACAAGCTAGTAGTCTCTGTAATACAAGTTAGTAGTCTCTATAATACAAGTTAGTAGTCTCTGTAATACAAGCTAGTAGTCTCTGTAATACAAGTTAGTAGTCTCTGTAATACAAGCTAGTAGTCTCTGTAATACAAGTTAGTAGTCTCTGTAATACAAGTTAGTAGTCTCTGTAATACAAGTTAGTAGTCTCTGTAATACAAGCTAGTAGTCTCTATAATACAAGCTAGTAGTCTCTGTAATACAAGCTAGTAGTCTCTATAATACAAGCTAGTAGTCTCTGTAATACAAGTTAGTAGTCTCTGTAATACAAGTTAGTAGTCTCTGTAATACAAGCTGGTAGTCTCTGTAATACAAGTTAGTAGTCTGTGTAATACAAGCTAGTAGTCTCTGTAATACAAGCTAGTAGTCTCTGTAATACAAGCTAGTAGTCTCTGTAATACAAGTTAGTAGTCTCTATAATACAAGTTAGTAGTCTCTGTAATACAAGCTAGTAGTCTCTGTAATACAAGCTAGTAGTCTGTGTAATACAAGTTAGTAGTCTCTGTAATACAAGTTAGTAGTCTCTGTAATACAAGCTGGTAGTCTCTGTAATACAAGTTAGTAGTCTGTGTAATACAAGCTAGTAGTCTCTGTAATACAAGCTAGTAGTCTCTGTAATACAAGTTAGTAGTCTGTGTAATACAAGCTAGTAGTCTCTGTAATACAAGCTAGTAGTCTGTGTAATACAAGCTAATAGTCTCTGTAATACAAGCTAGTAGTCTCTGTAATACAAGCTAGTAGTCTGTGTAATACAAGTTAGTAGTCTCTGTAATACAAGCTAGTAGTCTCTATAATACAAGTTAGTAGTCTCTATAATACAAGTTAGTAGTCTCTGTAATACAAGTTAGTAGTCTGTGTAATACAAGCTAGTAGTCTCTGTAATACAAGTTAGTAGTCTCTGTAATACAAGTTAGTAGTCTCTGTAATACAAGCTAGTAGTCTCTGTAATACAAGTTAGTAGTCTCTATAATACAAGCTAGTAGTCTGTGTAATACAAGTTAGTAGTCTCTATAATACAAGTTAGTAGTCTGTGTAATACAAGCTAGTAGTCTCTGTAATACAAGCTAGTTATATAAATTTGTTATTTTTTCAGACATGAAGTTACTGGATTCAGCGAGAGGCATGAGGAAAGTAGATGTACAGGCAGCTGATGCCTCCTCGCTGGAGCAGATTTGCCAGATCTTGGGCGAGGAGCAGCAGGGGGAGTCTGGCATCCACCCACACTTCCAACACAACCACAGCATTCCACAGGGTTCCAGTATCCGTCATGACATCCAGCTGCAGCCGCTATTCCGTCAGCAACCGGAAACCTCCGGCCAACTGCACAGCCCCCACTCTCAGCAGACCCCTCTCCAGCTACAGGGTCCCCACCAACAGCACAGTCCGCACCAGGAGCAGCAGAACGTCTATATGTTTCAGTCTCAGGTTCCCGTCTCGCCGCATCAAATTGACTCTCAGCGTCAGTTGGACAGTCAGGTGCTGCCGAGTTCTTCGCTGAACATGCAGGCAGCGATGCCGAGGCTGGATCTTGAAGGTCAGCAGTTACACAATCACTTTGAGCAGCACGGGCAGCAGCAACACGGACAGCAGCAACACGGACAGCAGCAACACGGACAGCAGCAACACGGACAGCAGCAACACGGACAGCAGCAACACGGACAGCAGCAACACGGACAGCAGCAGCACGGGCAGCAGCAGCACGGGCAGCACTCGGGTTCGCCTGTGACTCAGCACAATGTCGCCCTTCACCAGGACACCATGTCTCATCACCAGACGAACAAAGAGCAGCCGGTTAGTCACCTCCAGCAGATACACGCTATGGATGAGCAGCCACACCTGCCTTCCCAGGCTCCCACCTCCACCCAGTCTCTCATTACCACGTCTTCGCTGCCGCTAGTCCATCACTATAGCCCCGGTCAGCTCTCCAACCTCGGCCACGATATACAAGCCAGTCAGCCTCACTTTCAGCAGAACTTTATCCGAGTGACCGAAGCGAGTGTGACGGCAGCGCAGTACCGACCAACCAACACCATCCCGGCTTCCTCGAACTACAGGAACAATCCTCCAGACCTGATCGATGACGCCAGTGTCATGGCATTCACGGAGATGGATGCTGGTGAGTATATTTCTCTTTGTCCTTGACATACACAGCCCAAACCAGTCGTCTTGTTGGTGTCTCTGTCTGCACTCAGCGGAGGGGGTGTTCAGGCATGTAGGCTAGAAAGGAACGTAGGGGAAGGGGGAGGATTAAAGTAAAGTGGTGTTACTTTCTGGTTATTCAGTTGTTACACATCTCAGCCAGTTCCATTGCCATGGTATCCCATCACTTTAGCTCTACTGCAACTCTCTATCCTTCAAAACAAAGTTATTTTGATAGCCTCTGTTTGAAAACAACATGATTAACTGTTGAAATATGTAGACCCATGTTTTCTAGCCACAAGGCTCTAGAGTCTAGTTCTACATGCCTGTCTACTGTCAACAACACGACTACCAGAAATTGAGAAAGAAAATAGGTGCCACTCGTTATTTTGTTTGCTAAATAAATTTTAGACACCCTTGCACTGCAGAATGACTTGTCTATGTTGGGCGACGATATAGCATTTGTAAGTTCACCATCCAGACCGGTGATGGCGGCCGACTTTGATGCCGTTACCATTTCAGCTTTGCTCGAGCCTTCGCAGAGGATTAATATAAAGGATGATCAGATGTTTATTGTAAGTTGTTGAGAGGTCACGGCCTCTGGGTAACGTATTCATGTCTAGCTAGCTTCCTCATGGCCACAGACCTGCTGTGGAGCTGGCAGTCTGACTCTAGCTGTCTTGTTGGTGGTTGTAGAGCGAGCGGGATTACGACGAGTCACCTCGGAAGATGAGTCGTGTCGGCTCTCACAGCGATGAGTCATCAGTCAACTACGAGAAGCTGTTCAATGCAGACGCCAACTCTGGACAAGTGACGAATGCAAACTTTACTTTTGAGAAGTTTGGCATGGACATCAGCAATGTTGGTGGTCCAACCCAGCTGCCCTCTTCAAACGTCTCCGACAGCAACAGGTGAGACTCGCTGACAGCTTTGCTAGACATTCGTTTCCTGACAGCAGGCAGTGTGTTCACTAGTGTGGGTCACTATTTTCTGATAGAAAGTGTCTTTATTATCCAAAATGTCGGAAAAACAAAAAATAAAATAAAATTGATTGGAGTAGACTTTGACTATGTAAGCTCTGTGGACTAAAACCATTTGCCAAAATGGAATATTCTAATTGTTATTCAAATTCATAGTTAGTTATGCCAGTGATTTAGCTATGCCAAGCATTTGGAAAGAATGATCTGTCAGGAAACATTGAACTTAGCTTCTGCCACTCCTGTTTGTTTTGGAATAGAATTTTCTAGAAGTATTCACAAGTTGCTTATAATAGTCAAGTATAACAGAGAGCTGCTAGTTTTACTGTCTCACTCTACCAGTCTGTTAGAAAATATTTAGAAGCAGCACCGAGTTGGTGAGCATTGAGTGCAGTAGTTTGGGGTCTCAAGCATAGAGTAGGGTTCAGAGTTCCAACCCAAACCCTCAACTCTAAACTGGAGACCACAAACTGCTGTACTCGATGCTCACCAACTTGGTGCTGCTTCTAACAATTTCAGTCTGTTGTCTCAGTTAATGGAAAGAGTTCCAACTGTGATATAGTGGTTGGCTGTTGGGAGGGGGGATTTTCACTCAACTCATGGAAAGTTGGAAGCTGTTTGAATTAGCAACTTTCCAGTAACTCATCATTCAGTTTTCTTTCTCCTACTCCAGCATTCCAGACGCAATGACTTTTCTACATTTCATCTCATCACCTTGATGAATATGTGCAGTCATACTCTATATATATTGAAGTGGGCAGGTAATCCTCATTGGTGCTTATTTTATTGTGCTTACAAATACATCTCTACATGGCAACTACCCACACCAGCAAGGCTACAAACAATTTAAAAGTACATAAACATGAAATAAACCTCTAAAAACAAATGAACTTTTTGTGTTAAGGGAGCAGAAATTAACTGCAAGTAATTGTATCTAACATCATTAGAGAAAAGAAAATATTTTAAAAATTTACTTCGTTTGCTATATAACATAACCTGTCAGCTAACACATATTTTTGCCAAGTGACTGTATTTGAGAGCTAGGCACAACTTGTCTGTTGAAGCTAAAGGTACACTATACAGCGTAAAAGTATTACATATATTATTTCACTATGAACAGGGCTGGGTTTTTTCTCACTATATATCCACCTCAAATTACAGTAAATTCACTCTGCCAATAAAATGTCACAGTCAAAAACTCTCACTGACTTCATAGAACAGCAAATTTTCAACACTTTGCAACTTTAGAAGATACAAAACTGCATGCAATATAATGTACTGTGTAGCTGTGAAAATGTCATGTGACTAGCATGTGACAGTGCATTGCGACAGTCTTGTACTACTAAGCCTTGCCATGGTTTTAGCTCACATTCTGAAGTTGTCTTGTGATGTCCTCTGGTAAACTCTTCTCTCATAAATCAATATTCTTATTACTGAACTGAGCTACACACTGGCCAGCATATTATTATGAAATGTTTAGATAACTGTTAGCCATTAGATAAAGTATATGCTGAGATTTTGTTTTGATTCAGTATTACCAGAGCAAATAGTTTGTTAGTATTAAGTACTAGTTGCAGCAGACTTCATTTCCTTCCTCCTGGGAAACATGCAGCAGCCGTATTTTTCATTTAGTCCACTTGTTCAATAAAGTTTCTTCTCTTTTCATCTTCCAGTTTAAAAAGTTACTTGGTTTATTTATGGAAATTATCTATTGATTCCCATCTTAAACATTTGCTCTTTTTATGATTGATTTTCATTTAGCTGTACTTCCTTAAAGAATTTGTTAAATATGTTGAGATTTTGTTTTGATTCAGTATTACCAGAGCAAATAGTTTGTTAGTATTAAGTACTAGTTGCAGCAGACTTCATTTCCTTCCTCCTGGGAAACATGCAGCAGCCGTATTTTTCATTTAGTCCACTTGTTCAATAAAGTTTCTTCTCTTTTCATCTTCCAGTTTAAAAAGTTACTTGGTTTATTTATGGAAATTATCTATTGATTCCCATCTTAAACATTTGCTCTTTTTATGATTGATTTTCATTTAGCTGTACTTCCTTAAAGAATTTGTTAAATATGGCTCAGTTATTTGGGTGTCTTTTGCTCTAGGCGACCTCCTTTATATTATCTAATCAGTATATTCACCCATAACCTGATATCTTAGCTAACGGAAGCAGTTTGTAAAACACTCAAATTTTATTAAAAGTTAGAAATATTAAGTTTTTGGTAAACCATCTTTTTTATGTTAATACTCAATGTTTGCTGAAGATAGGTTTATGAGTCATAGTTTTTGTTTACAAGCCATGGAATAAATGTCATGCTATTGCAGCAGGAATTTCCAAGGGAAAGGGATATTTTTAAAGGCCCATCGTAATACTGTACTGTATAATACAGTTGAACTAAATATAATAGAAAAGGGAAGATTGCATATGTTTCACATATTATGAGGATAAAAATATTATATATATATTTTCTGCTTGAAGTTTTGTGTGTGATAATTGTTAGGGAAATGAGTTTCAATTATGAACTGATGAAGTATAAAATCTTATGACTAGAATACTATAAGGAAGTTTATGGTTAGGGGTAAGAAAATGTTCATAGGTTCAGGCATGGGTGACTAGAGATGTGTGCAATGACTCCTATAAAACATAATATTCATACAATGGGAGTTGTCTTCTAGAACACTGATTTCCTTGCTTAGAGCCATTAAAAGGCAAAAAAACTAAACAAAAAACTGGAAATGTGACACAAGGCATTACATATGCGTTATATTTAGACCTCCACCAGTATTGTAGAATATGTAGTAGGTTTGTTCTGACTAATACACAGTGTCTTGCTGTCCTTAGTTCCCAGTTCAGCCAGCAGACAAGACAGGAACCAGAAAAGATGATAACCACTCCCTCCATCTCCCAACCCATCCAAATCCACCCCCACGTCTCTCCTAAAACCTCTCTCAAAGAGATGAAGTTTACAGAAAATCTTCCTCAAATATCTCCACCATCATTTCCCTTGCCCCATTCAAGGTCTAATCGAAGGTACTGCTTTCTGGCTCTCTCAACTTGCACCAACAATATTATTGAGATTATATCAGTTTGTTTAGATTATAATTATCTTTGTAAAATTACAGGCATGGATGTTGTTGTACCTTATACCTCATCTGTTTCTATCACATATGAATGTCTGCATACTATTATACTTGTTCTATGTTATTTTATGTTAGGCTATATTCTGTATATTATACTGTATTCTATATATTAGGTACATTATACAAAATGTATATATTTTACTATGTTCTATTATGCGTTGTATTATTTTCCCTATATTAGGTACATTATACTATGTTGTACTTTATACTACATTATATAATTATATTATACTATGTCATATATTCTGTTATACATTATACAATGTTCTAGATTATACAATGTTCTAGATGATAGTATATTATACATTATAATTATTATACTATGTTTTACTTCATATTATATATAATATATATATTCTACTGTCAGTTTACTTGTTTCAGTCCAAGAAGAAATCATGTCTACAAATCTCCGCCCCTCAACCACAGTTTTGCTGACCGACACGGCGGCATCATCCTGAAGATGCTGAAGCAGCCCGAGTCACAGCACAGAGCCCGGTACATGACGGAAGGCAGCAGGGGTGCTGTCAAGGATACGGAGCAGCAGGGCCACCCGGTTGTTCAGGTGAGTCATCCTAATATAGACTATTAGTCAGGTTGTGTATACTGACTATGTTACAAAGGGCTGAGCCACAGTCTATGTGATTACGCAGCTTTAAGGTGTTTATTTACTTGACAGCAGGTAATAGTTACCATGGCTACCAATTTTGCCAACCCTGCAGTTTAAGAGGCCATAAATTTATTATTTTAGTAAATATTTATTGTTCCATTAGTGATATATTATGAATTACTTTCAGCCCAGCTATTCTGGTATTGTACTGTTTCATATATTATGTTAGACAGCATGTGATTTATGGGTATTACTGGTGTCAGTTCAGTATCACCTTCACTCTACACTCTACACTCTACACAAATAGATGCCTGTATGCTGTTAGTACAGATGCACAGTTGGATCTCATTTGTTTACAGTAACTCTGTTCACCTGGGAAACCCTCCTAGCTAAAATATGCTAATTGGTAGAATATTTAGTGATTAGCTCCACAAACACATGTTATTATCACTAACTGTTACTAGGGATAGTTATTTTCTGGCACTCTTACAGTCAGGGGGAAAAACTTCTTGTATCCACCATATTTTACTATAGGAAAGTTTCAAATTGCAGTGCCAATGGTTGTCTTTGTTTAGCTGCTGGGCTGGAACGACGATGCGAAGTTAGAGGTGTTTATTGGCGTAGACTCCGGCAAGGTGAAGCCCCACGGCTTCTACCAGGCCTGTCGTATCAGCGGGAAGAACGCCTCGTCTAGTCGTGAGAGACAAATTGATGGAACAAACGTCATAGAGCTGGAGTTTGACAAAACTAAACACATGACAGCCACGTAAGTAAAGGGTACAGCAAACCTCTCGTGTGCTTAGAGTGTGTGCGCTCGGGCTAAGAAAATATTAAGGTCAAGGATGCAGACTATGTATAAAGTGTAAGAGTATGTGCACCAAGGCTATAGATATGTACACTCAGGCTAAAGGCACTGCAAAAATTCCCTAACAGTAACTCATAATCCAAGCATATTCTTTAATATTGCAAATTTCAAATAGATGTTATTAGGATTATTTTTACAATTCAAATTTGTATTCAAAGAATCTCATTATTGTGCAAAATACAACAAATATGAAACATCCAGTTTGGAAAGTATTGGAAATACCAGGTTTTTCAGGTGCATCACATACTTCTATTACTCTACGGTCTACACCCAACAGTGTAATAATTGCTTTTTTTGTAAAGGGAGAAATTAATGCTGGAATTGAATCGTAATTTGCATGAAAAATGAAGCTTTTATTTCAACTGTGTTCCGAGGTAGAAAATTCTCTCCCACCATGTCATTTGACACACTTCATTTAGCTCACTGTTATATCATCACTGCCTTGTTTACATAGAGTATAATTAGGTTGGGCACCAGAGAGAAAATAACATGTGATTCAGTTGGAATTGTTTTGCTGCTAAGTTACTGCTATAGTTGGCTGCTGCCGCACCTATCAAGTGTCACCTCAGCTTCATCAGCTCTCTTGGGCAGCAGATTCAAAAGAAATTAATATTTTTGTTTATGTTAACCAATAGCTGCTGTCACCAGTTGCTTGAAAAGTTTAGACTGTATTTAGGAGTAAAGCTGTTTACTATTAGTGAGATCATGTTAGGTTTGTTTGAGTTGATGAGGTGAAAATAGGTGCAGGGAAATGACTTTTACTCAACAGTTAATTCATCAGTGATTGTCATAAGCTACGTACTGCAGCTGATAGTCATTATAGATGTGTCGCAGGTCTAGAAACTGTTTAAAAGTCTATTATTTTTTGACAGAAAAATGCTAGTTTTATTTTTAATTTATAAAACATAATATAATAAAAAGCACATGAGATTGTCTGGCCGAAAGATGTCTGAAACATATGGAATATATTTACATGTCAACTGAATTCTATGCAGTCTGGCTGATCTCTCTGTTAAATTCACAGTAGTGGGAGTAGAATGTGTATAGAGTTTACAGCTCATCAAGTTTGTCTTTTTCTCATGCCACATTTTCCTATTTCTAAGAAGCAGGAATAGGTTTGACAGCTAGTGGCAGGTGTTTCACTATAAATTAGTATAGTGACATGCAGGGCTTGGTCTTCCACTCTGCTAGAAGTAATGCAACGTATGCTGTAATGTCATGAAATTAAATACAGTTGCTGCCAAAATAAGTGGAGAATCAATAAACTATTCCTGGAATGTTTGCTGTTGGAATGTTATTGATTTTTAACGGCATCAGTGAAATTTGACTTTAGATTTGCTACTCCAATGTTTATGTTTGTTGGCCCAGTGTTGAAATGTTTGCCTTGAAGGCAGTGGAAACTTATTAGTTCCTTGGGAACACAATATCTAGTGCACTTTCTCTTGTGCAATAGAGATGCTTGTATTCGAAGACTACTTGGGATTGTAAAAACTGGCTAACACAACATGCCCCCAACACACTTCAGATCCTGTTAGCTGTAACTGTCCTCTTTGTGTAATTCCCATTTGGTTTTTCTATTATAAATTGATAAAATATACTTTTATGTGGTCCTAATACTTCAATAGAAGTTTGTTGATCTGCGGAGACATTCTATAATATCTCTACACGAATTACTGTTGCTGTCATATAGTACTCTTGTACCCTATCAATAGACACTTGCACAGTTGCTAATGAGTTCAAGAATGAATCTTTCGTTTGATGCTCAAATTCAATTCTTTCTTTGCCGGCCACTTGAGTCTCTGAATAGTTGTTCATTAGGAGTTGAAAGTTGCTGACTTTTCACTCTGAAATGCCTTGTTTATTGACTAACAAATTCTGCTGCATACCACAGCATAAAATATGTGTATTTTCTGGCACTTGACTATTTTAAATACAGTGCAGTTAGCACAAACATACAAGGAGTTTTACTTTCAACTGCGTACTAGAATTCTGGCACACTGCCAGAAATGTGATGAGTATTTCCTCCGACAGCCAGTGTTTTCTATGGTAGAGCTCACAATATTCCGGACATACAACCAGACCACCTGCCTAGTGTTATACTGTGTAGTATTGTATCATTTCTAAACTTGAACTGTGTGGTATTGTAGTGTCATTTCTATACTTGTACTGTGTGGCATTGTAGTATCGACTGCATCGGTATACTCAAGTTGCGGAACACGGACGTGGAGAAGCGAATAGGTCTGGTGAAGAACAAGAAGAAGAGTACAAAGTGCCGACTGATATGCAGAGTAAACCTCTGCTTAGCCTCAGGCACTCACATCACACTGCAGACGGCCTCCACAGTCATAGCGTGTAGTAAGTAGGCCACAAGGCTTCTAGTAACCTTCAACTGTTGACTTATAGATTTTATGATGGCATCTGAAATCTAGATTTGTCACCTCCTGAAATACCGAGTCTCTCTCTAATGGTTTTCTTGTATTTTGTCAATTTCTTTGCAGTGGTGATTTTATTAGATTATTCTTCCCAGCTTGAAGGGAATCTTTACCTGGTAGATAACTGGTTATATATATTTTTGTAAAACTATATTTCATTCTATTTCTCAAAAATTTCCAGCCATGTTATTTATTTGATATACTGTAGCAACCAGCACCTAGTAATATTTTATAATCTGGATACAGCTTCTCACCTTAACGTTTTAATCCTGCGGGTAACGGGGTATAGTTTGAATATATATTACTATTTGGTATCCTATGCAAGGAGTTATCTTATCATGACTGTAGCTCAGCCGGCTGGACAACCAGAAGTCTGTCGAATGTCTCTGGAAAAGTCTCCCCTCTCCGGTGGCCAGTCGCTGTTTGTTATCGGCAAGAACTTTGTGAAGGGTTTCCGGGTCAAGTTCCAGGAAGTGTTAGATGAGTCGGATGTTGTCTTATGGGAGCAAGAGGCGGAAATAGAGCACGAGTTCACACATACGGTGAGTTTTGGCATACGTAGATTATGTACCCCTCCCGTAAATGAGTTGTGTTTATAAAAATGTGTATTGAATGAATTCTGTATTAATTTACAGTCAATTTTCAAGTTAGGTTTTTTTGTTTAGCTCGTGCATGGGCCTAAAACCCAACAAGCTTGACATCCTTTTCGGGGAGGGGGAGTCTATATTATATGTTGTCATTGAGAGACTAGACTCTAGAGTGTATGACTTTATGTGGTGTTTCTATCCAATAAACTGAATGGGAGTTATGGTTCAATGTTTCTATCATTGATTATATGTGTATCTAATAACACATACTTCGTAGAGCTTTCTCTCTATTTCTCGTCTGTTATTAAAGCACACAATTTCTAGTGATCAACAACTACGTACTGTTAGCTGCAAGGCTATCAGCTGATTTACACTGGCCATGTATAAAATATTGATGAACTCTGCTAGTTACGCTTTGTCTCTTCTTTGCAGACGCACTTCATCTGCACTGTTCCTCCCTACAAGGTGACGTCTGCATTATCCTCCCCTGTCACTGCTCAGGTGATAGTGATGGCTAGCGGGGGTGTCAGTGAACCTGTACCTTTCACCTACGAGTCAGGTAGGTGTTCATCTCCACCGCAACGCAACACAATGTAATACATGTGGTTATATTAGTATAGAAAGAGTCTATTGTAGAGTAAAGGATTTGTAACTCTCCAATATTCCATTCTATTGTCTCACTTCATTTGGTAGCACAGGCTGTATTGTGGATTAAAGATTTTGTGTATGTTAGCTTTAAGATTCCATTGCAATGGCTCTCTTTACTTGATAGCACAGGCTATACTGTAGAGAATAAGGCTAAGATATGTTTTACAATTTCAAAGGAATATCAATAGAGCAGTCAGGTTTGTCAAGTAGAGGGAGATCAGATGTTTGTACTGTGTTCTTTCAGATGAGCCAACCAAAGAGACGGCTACGCCCACCAGCTGCACCTCCATGTCGGGCAGTCCTCAGGCTACAACTAGCCCTATGACCACCAGTGCGTCTGCCAGCAATAACAACTCCCCTCCCATGTCCATTGTGGCTCCTGGTAAGTCTTGAGGCTAAACGAGTATTTAGTTGTGACGATGTAAGAAAATAGTTTATTTGAATTATTATTATTTTTAGCGCAGGTTTTACTTCTGCATACCAAAATATTCTTCCTCTTTTTTTAATGCTCAGAGGCTATGTAGTCTGTATGTTTTATGCTTTCAGAAGCGCTGGAGCTGGTGGCACAGCTACAGCAGCAATCCTCCACCAACTCCTCCAAGATCTTTCAGATTCCTAACGGCATAGACTTTATATCACAAGACAGTGGTGGTGTCAATGACGAGGGTGCTGGTGGTAATGATGGCTATAAAGGTGCTACAGGTTAGCTGTCTCACCACCTGATGATATTTATATGATGTTGGTAGATTGAACTCTGTTGAAATTAGCTGCTTTGAAGAGTTTAAGTGAAAAATTGCAAGTTTTGTATGTTGTATGTCTATCAGCAACAAAATCCTGTTTTTATAGAGATTGGAAATATACTTCATAAGTTTTCTTCGCTAATTTTGTGTTTAGAAAGTATTTTCGTAAGCGTGATGAGTTTTACAATTTTAAAGAAATAATGCTGTGCAATGAATTCATTCACTCCTGATATATATAATAATTTATTATAATATTATAAGTGTTGAGTAGTGTGCACACGATACCCATGTTACTGATTACAATTCACGACTAGACAGTAATTTGTCACATATGAAGGTCCAAACATAATATACTGTGAAAAGTTTAGCTATGCATAGCAAGGGGTACCATTCATGTTTTAATGTGAACATGTTTAGTTACATCATGATTTAGCCAACACATTTATTCAATTAACTTTGGTATGTTTGCACTATCATGTGTCCTTGACATTGGTGAAGGTTTGTTTATAATTTCTTTTATTTTGTAGATTTCTCATCAGATTTCAAGCCCATTACTTTGGGCAATGGATTAGTTAACAGTGCCAAATTTTACACGGGACCTTCATTGACTGTAGATAACCATAATACCTTTTCGCCCAGTGACTCTTGAAGTATAGGAAACTCTGCTAAATAGCTAACCAAGGCAGCTTTACATGTATTATTACTCTTATGTTTTATATTGATGTTATATTTAAACCTAGCCATATAATATATTGGATTGTAACTAATAGTAGGTGGATGGTTACTTAGTTTCTCGTTCCTTACTGGCCAATTAAATTGATGGTTGTTCCTTACTGGCCAATTAAATTGATGGTTGTTCCTTACTGGCCAATTAAATTGATGTTTTTATAATGTAAGCATATTAAACTCAGTCATAATTACTATCTTAAATACTTTCCAGCGCTGTGCAATTTCTCTGCAGACATTTTCTGAGCTTCTCATAGTTGATTGGTCATTTAAGGAATGGGCTATATTTTTGTTCGTAATTTCTTTTGCAAACCTTTCGATGCCATTGAATTTGCAAGTTAATTCTTGCGTGTAGTTTAGAGCTCTGCTGTGGAGCTGAGGCTACAGTGTTGGTCAAGTTCATCAGTATTATCTTATTAGGTAACTGCAAATGATAATCATGCTGACAACATTTGATTCGCTTTAACTAGAAAACAAACTTTTCAGATTTTAGTATTTGCTCAACTGTTCAAAGTTGATGGCATGAATAAATTGATCTCCAAAAATAGAACTAATATTTGTGCATTTTGTATTTCAAAGTTGCTAGCTGTAATGATATGATGTGAAACAAGGTTTTTTCTAGCATATCAGTTTATTTAATTGCATTAATGCACTTTTCTCCTGGAAATTGACCAAATTTAGTGAGTATATTATTTTATTTTCTTATATATTTGTTTTGGTATTATACTTATATTTGTAGCAATTTGAAATAAAGGCAACTTGTGTAAATACCAGATAGTTGTCTTAATAGTATTTTGTTTGAGAGACCTTGCCAACTGTTAAACTATTGAATTAGTCACAAAAAATAAGTAATGCTCTGTGAAGCTCAATAATAAATGAGCATGGTGTTGTTAAAACTAGCAATATCAATTCCTTATTAGTGGAAATACAAAAATAAATTGATCTTCAGTGAATTTTTTACCAGTCGAGGCTGCATAGTGACATTATTAAGAATTATAATATCAAGTGAAAGATGTTGATTGACTATAGCAATGACTGGAGCAACAAACTAATAAAATATTTAAAAATAGAAGTGACCAGCTAAAAGGTTGAACTTATAATAAGTTAGACAACTCCTGCTACCTCTCATATTTGATATGAGAATAATAGATGTCAAGAGCGAAGGCTATGCAACAATCGTACAGGACTCGGAATCTAGAAGGTAGAAACTTGAAGTTAATAAATTGGGCGGGTGGATACACAAGCCAGTCTACGGCCACCATTTCTGGCCCCTTTTTGTACAACTCGGATTTAAACCCTTTGTAATAGGATCCTTCCAGAATAGATAAAAGACCCAAGAATGTTAGTAGGCATATTGGACCTAAGACTATTTGATCTATCAAGGTCTTCTTCATGACCATACGCAGGGTTGTTCCTGTGTATCGCTTGTCTAAGAATATATACCAGTGGTGTGCGATAACTCCCAATACCATGCCAGTTACAGTCATTCTACATACTCGAGCACCGTCGATTGATGTGCACCTAAAATGATAAACTAGATATTTTTGCCAGTAACATTATTGACTTTTTTTAAAAGAAACTTCTGCAGAATGTTATGATATTTAGTGTCATAAGCAGTATAATTTTGATTCAATTATTTACAAAATTCAATTTAATTTGCAATGATTCAATTTAGTGAAAATTTTGCAATCATTACTTAAAAACTGAATCTATTTGATATAGGGCACACTTAAAATGTACAAAATAATTCAGCCTTATATAAAAATGCAAGTTAATCAAGTATTAGGCCGTCAAGTAAAAAATTCATGTCAAATTTTGTTTGCTTTTCACATGTTGCCTCACTAAATCTAACACCTTTAAGTGAATGATAATACATGGAGCAAAGTAGGAATAACACCTAGGAAAACACAAAATATTATCCAAGGACAAATGGCAAAAGAAAATCAGGTGGGCATTATATTGATGAATTATATGAAGCAGCCAAACCTTGCTAGCATATTTTAGCAATGCACAACATAAGGTAACATCAAAATGCTCACACTTTGCTAGTCTCGGATGGTGTGGACTTGTTTAAATTATGCCGTCTGCATACTTTCTGTACTAAACTATCAGCTGAACCAGACATTCCAGCAGATACTAGGCCATTGGTCAGCAGGAGATATTTTGCAGAAAAGGCTTTGTTGACTGCATACGTTGCATGCTTTCTGGCTTGCTTGAATAACACGCAGAGAAATGATTTAACCATCAATACGACACTCCAACTGAAAATAAATACAAAGTTTAATGTTTTAAGGTAGGTGCAGTAACAGGTAAATTGAGAAAAAAATCAGGCTAAAGGGGTATTTTATGACTTTGAATTCAGTAGTAACTGTAAAACCTTTGTTACCAGTGAATAACTATAATTATATTTCATGATTTATCTTTGATATTCGCCCATTGCCTATTGGCTATCACAAACATTTATCATTATGATTAGGACTAATACTATCACTACCAGACTGTGAGGTCTGATACTGATAGTAATAGTATTAGTGATAGTAATCACCAATATGAATATGAATAACTATAAGTAATGCCAATGTCAAACTCAATATAAAGATGAACAACTTAGATCTTACACTTACAGACAGTTACGCTTAGTTTTACAATTAGTTGCACTCACTGTTAAAAGGACAGGCCTGCACGCTCACAGTCAAAGTCAGTGTTACGGCTACAATTGTTTTATCATCGTAAAATTATTGTTAAATCATAACTCCTAATGAATTAATGATTATCCTATTAATCATGATAATAATTATCGTTATAAAATAGATTATCATTATCAATATGAATATAATAATTTAACTTTTAATAAATTTATTACTTTCTATTAAATTCAATATGAATATCTAATTAATATTATTAATTATTATTTAATTTTAAATTTATGATATTCATTTTCATTTTGATAGTTTGACTTCGATACTGAGTCATACTCATAATCATACAGATAGGAATAGCTTTAATCAGACTATTAGTAATACTATTAGTATTAGCATTAATTCAGATCAAAAGGTGAATATAGTTAACTAAAAGCAACTAATAACACCAATAGGTTGATATTATTACTGTATTCAATCAACTGATTAAAAGAAAATTCACGTTTACTTGTAGTTTACATTGTTACTAACCTTGACCTTTAATAACGTTAGACTGGTACTTACACCTTTATTTTTTCAAATGAGTGACGCACCTCTCGTGCTTCAGCTCAATTTCATTTCAGCCTTGAATTTCGCTTGATACTAGTAAATTGAATTTATATAACTTATAACCTAGTGATGATAGAGCAGACAACTACGAATTTAGGTGAAGCGCTCCAGTGAAATAGCCCCACCAGAGCATGTTTTTGCCAAGCTGGAAGATTTAGACTCACAAATCACAGCTATTGTCGAACATGCAAATAGTTTGTGGCATGCATATTAGCTGCTAAGTGCTGCAGTAACTTCATGTGACAGTGCTCATCACCAGCTACTAGCGTAAACAAAATACAATGCTAATTCAAAAGGTTAAAGGGATAGTGATATATCTTGACTCATCAAGTTGACCGCACTTTGATTAAATATTGGGGTAATTATAATCTTTTCAAGAAACTTTTCCAGCAGCTTGCCTATAGTTGTACAGAGACGATTTATACATTCAGAATAAAAAAATTATGATTATTCTCATATAATAAATAGGCCCTGCAGTATAAAAAAACAATTAAAAGTGAAAATTACAATACCCACATTTCTATCTATAACACACAGATTTCTGTACATGGCTGTATTATCATAGATGTAATTTTTACTAAGGAATAACATAAACAAGCTAGTTTTATCATTTGTTAAAAGCTGAATAATTGCCAAACCAAATAATCGTGTACTAGACTTTAATTCTAGCAATAACTACAACATATATCATTTAGGTCACTTTGAGATTGTCCTATTAGCAAAACTAAGTTACTTGTGGGTGAATGGAGTTTTGGCAAATTTCAAGACGAGACATAAAATGCTTTGATGGAAAAAAAATCTGAGTAGCTAACCAACTTCCCTAATCATCTTTTATAATGTAAACAAACCACTATATACCTACTGTATAAAATTGCCTTTACAATTATTCAAACTAAAATAAAATATATAAAGACATAAAAATATTATATTTTTTAGCCTTCGAGCCAACTTAACAAATAAAAATATTCATATTTTCGCTCAAATTACCAGAACAGGCACAATATTATATTGATTAACAAAATTAGAAACTAGTTGTATAAAACCAAAGACTTATATGATAGGTCTGTCTATGAGGGGCAAGTGCACATGGCAGGTCTGTTTCTGCTGCAAGTGAAGTGCTGCAGACCGCAGTCACTGCGGGAGTTGTCTGCCATGAAACTTTGGAAAAAAGAAAAGCTTTCTGAGGTGGGTGAAAGTACATTCCTGACAATTAGGTACATTCCCACCAGCTGTTTCGTCTCCTGTTTTCTTACAATAAGCAATACTGACTCTTCTAACTCTGTCTTGTATCTGCAGGGTAGATTTGGGAAACAACGAATAAAATATAAAACTAACTCCTCAGTATTTCATAATAATATATAGCAATTTACATGTAATTAATATAAATAATGAAATTTACTACATTAATTTTTAAGTATTTAATATTTTTTGTTATTCTACAAGGTTTTCTATTAAAGTTACTGAAAGAATAACTGGCAAAAAGATTGTGTAATAATAGGTTACTAACTTTATATACACAAAAGATGATGTGTTACTCTATAATTGATAGTTTCTCTGGTGCCTATAAAACTACCTTTACTATATATTGGCTATTTAATACCACTGGATTTTCCTAGCATTAATTGTCACAGCCATATAATGGCTAATCAAGTATAATAACGCAGATTTCAAGTAATACTCACTATTCTAAACAGCTCACTAACATCCCTGTGACAGCTGTGTCTGTAGAATGTAGCCACCAGTATCCTGATAAACCAGGTACCATAATTCTCATTTCTACCAGCCTTGTAAGCTGTAACACATGGCGGAGTTACTAGTAACACGTGAGTGCTTCAGTTATACCTAAAGTCTGACTGATTAAAAATTGTGAACTGTTTTAGTTAAAATAGGATGTTGAGTCTATTCAGATATATAATGTATTTCACACTAACTTTCTGTGCTTGGCTTTACAATGTAGAAGTCATCAGCGTCCAAGTGAGCGAATTTATCAAAGGGAATGTTTGAAGACGCAGTTTGACTTACAGAAGACTCACTCCCTGCTTCTGCTGGAGATGTTGGTGGTGAGAAGTTGACAGGGTTTTGTGACTGCATAACATTACCAGAGTCAGCTCTACCTGTGAGATAAAGTAAAAATGCAATATTTTCAACAGTTCATATCTACCATTTTACTTGCATGATCAACAATAATGTCTGATTTTTTCATCGAAAATCTTATCACCTACAGCAGACCCTGCTATAAGATGCATAATGAGAATACTTAGGACTGGAATCACAATGAGAAAAAAGATCACGCAGCACTACTAAGTAATTTAGAGTTATAAAACAAACTTAGAAATAGAAGAAATAATATAATTATGAAGTGTAGCCTACTTCTGTATTCAATAATATCGATAATCAAAACGCCTAAAAATGTTCTGATTTAGTGTGAAAATTTGATTGTAGTTTAACTGATTCAAGTACTTTAAAAAGACTAATATAAGATAACATAATATATTAACTTTATGAAGTCAACAACCGATGTTATTGCTATATAGATCAATGTAGCTTAATTTGCTAATTTTAGTAACATGAGTCATGAATCTGTGTTACTCACTGCCAGAACAAGCGTGGAATATGATGAGTTTGGGTTTTCCTCTCATGGCAGGAAATTTGCTAGCTGAGAGCAAGTCTCTAACTTCCGACAAGAAGACAGGTTTACAATCTCTGTCATAGAAAATGTTTCCAGAGGTTCCATGTGACATGATGACTAGAATAAACATGCCTAGGTGCTGGTGGTCTTTGCGGGTGGTCTCCTTTTTCACTTCTGACATGATTTCCTGTTGAATCAACATATACATATTGGGTTGTAAAAGATACTGTGCAGTAAATGAAGTATTTAGCAAAGCACAACAACTGATTTTAGCAAATGAAAAGCTTAAAAATTTCACTATTACAGAGACTAACGCCAGCCTGTTAAGTACAACTGGCAGTTTGGAACCGAAACGAAAACCAACAGAAACTAAGATTTCTGACAGAATTATTAGACAAAACAACTGACACCGGTAGGGCTTCTTTGTTTCATGCAAATATACAGTTATCTTCTATTTGACTAGTGACAACTCCAGAATTTGTTATAGCTGAACAAACTAAATACTAATAAAAACTGTAAATTAATTAATTATTATACATTAGCGATTTGTGTAAACATCTTGAAGCTAGCACCCTTTGTTGCATAAGAAATAAAAAATTTATTCAGAAACCTGTTTACTCAAGTCAAACAGAGGCTCATCTTCACCGGCTACAACAAATCCCATGTCTTTTAGCAGAGTTTTGATGTTAACATAGTCGATGTATGAACCATGTCGAGTTGCCTTAGTCAGCTCCCTCCCATCATCCAGAAAAAATCTTTCATTATTGATAATCATGGCACGACCTCTAACAGGGTCACTCATCTTATAAACCTGTAAATTATTCAAATTTCTTTAACTAAAAGTTGGTAAATAAAATTAACTTGAAAGTCAATCAAAATTAAATAATCAGCCAAAACATTACCAAAAATTGCTTATTGCGTTAAAAGATATCCATTTGTTTTACCTTATGGTGACTGTGAAACAGGTGTTTAACTTTTTCATTTTCTGTAGGTTTCAGCTGCATACCATCAATGTTAAATAAAAAAGGTTCAAGGTCATCTTCAGTGAAATCAGCAAATCCTTCCTCTTCGACATCAGAGCATTCACTGATGTTATCGTCTTCAAAAGGGGTCGAGATAGTCTGAGTGTGCAGACTCTTGTCTCTGGGTGCTTCAAAAATAAATAACATATTATATGGTACTGCATTTCGTCACTAAGTATCAGGATGACTGTAGGCTAGAAGAACTTGCGAAAACTAATTTTTCTGGACCTGTAGTGTTCTGGTTAATAGAGACACAAATAAATTGAAATGGTAAATTTCTGCAAAAGAGTAGAGTATCCAACTGATCACCTGGGCTCTTTGTCTCCTGTTGTTTACATATAAATATGCTGCCAACAGCTACGAGTTTATGATAAGGAAACTGATCTTACCAGAGGCAGTCAAGGTGGCCTGTTCTTTAGCAGACCTCAACTTATTGACACATTCTTTAATTGTATCAGCTTCTTCTGTAGACAGAGGGCCACCTGGTGAGTAAAACGCTGTCATTTACCATGTATAAAATATTTTTAGATTTGATAATTTAAATCATAAAAGTTGAGGAGCCAAAATACAAAGAAATAATTTATTTACACATACATGGATGCAGAAAAGCACTGGGCATCTCCTCGTCATCGCACAAAGTTGTTGAAGATCCATTACACAGCTTGATATTTGGTGTAGGATGTTTCAAGGATCGGATACACCACTGAGGATTGAGCACCTTTTTTGGACAAGGAAGTCCCAGCAGAAGGCAGTGAGCGCAGTAACATGTAGTGACAGGTCTACATGCTGTCCAAGTTTGCAGAACATGTCTAAGGATGTTATTGATGACTGTGATGAGTCTTTGCCACATGCTGTAGATGTTAGCAGCATTAGATGACACGTGGAGTAACACTTTTCTAGATTTACAGTCATGCACAAGCTGTGTGTAGATTCCATCTTGATAAACATTTGCTCCATTTTTCTTTACTTTAACAACAGCAAACCCATCAGGAAAGAGTTCTAACAAGCCAACATTCATTTGATGGTAAACGTATTGCGGTAGAGTTAAGCCGTTGAATTGCACTTCAACTTGAAGAAGCATGTTTTTTGGGGATGAGTAAGAAGTATTGAAGAAATCGTTAGCAAACTGGGGAACAATAAAGCAAGGTTCCTTGAAATCACTAGGTAAAGGACCATATAACAAACGGAATGTGTGAAGCAAGCATAGCGCAACCTCTTCATTTTTGACACCGTCAAATGATGTTTCATTTTTAATCAGATGAGTGAGAAGACATTGCAGCATCAAACCTGTGTTGGTGAAGTGACTCACAAACCTCTCAAAGTCTTCTTTTTCAACAGGGGTTCCATCCTTGGAAAGGTATGGCTCAAACAAATCAACTCTACTTTGCCATATGTTAGAATCATGATGATACAAGACACATAGAAGTTTGGTAACTTCTGAAATCCTGTGGAATATGTATGGCCGAAGAGAGCCGATATCTTTATACCACAAGACTTTGCCGCAGTCATGCATGTATGTGAGGATTATGTTCAGCTGGCTTGCCTCAATGTGTCGAAATTCCGTTTGTACCTCTTTCAGTACCTCATCAAAGGTGATGTACACAGATTGAAATGACAGAACTTTTTCATTCACTTCCTCCCAGACCAGAGGTAAAAGTTTCACAAAGTTTTGACTGCTTTGAAGGAGAGAGTTTTTAACTATGTCGAACACTTCATACTTATCATTGCTTCCTACTTCGTATATGTCGCCATGAAGAAAGACTTCTTTAACTGATTTATTAAAATGTTTAATTTGAGCAAATTCTCCACCCAATGCTTTTTCTTCTCGAATAATTTGTTCACACAGCTGGTTTGAAGTTTCCAGGAAAACTTTTCGAAGCTTTTGAAATTCTGTAGTTTGAAACTTGTCTTTGTGGGTAAAAATGAGTTTTGGTGCTCCCAGAGTTGGGTTGGCGAGGTAGAGGTGAGACATGTAATCAAAGGCTAATCTTCTAACAGCTTCTCTGTGTGTTGATTCTTTTGAAATTTTGCTATACTGTTCCATGTTGACTACTATTACGGGTAGGCAATTTTGGCGCAATGTCAGTTGATAAGTAATGTGATAAACTTCTTGACCTCCAAAATCGATAAGACGGAGTACTGTACCATCTACCTCAACCTCTTCAAGATTAAACACCTTTGTTGTCTCATCTCTCACAGCATCTGGACTTCTGTCGGTCAGAACTCGCTTTCTGTCAGCATTTTGTAATGTTTTGATTAAGCTAGTTTTTCCAGCCATGGTATTACCTAGCACAGCTATGGTAGCAAATGGCAGGTTGTTACCAGCTCCTTCAGCCAAGTCTGTGTAGTACTGTTCAACCGAACCTATGCCTCTCTGATATACTTCAGGTGGAGGAGATATAAGAGCAAGGCAACCTTCAGCATTCAGTGTATGGAGATGAGTCAACTGTAATATCTTAGGATCAAAGGATGTTAGATAAATATTCTCAGATATATCCAGTTCCTGCAGACTACTCAATGTGTACACCGGAAGTGGTAAACTGGTGAAGTTATTTGAGGATATTTTCAATTTCTCTAACTTCTGTAGACTCTGCATGCTAACAAATATAAAATGTGAATATGCTGTCTTGAACACTGCTTCATACACAAACAGATTATAATAAAATGCCATCATATCTTACATTACACTCTTACAGCGCATGTATGTGCAACATATAGTATAAAATAGGAGTTATCTCCCAGATGTTGAGTACTGTGGAGCTTATAAGTGCTAAAATGCCAAACACAGTAGTAATAGTGGAACTGGATTTTATTGGTCAAGCACTGGCATTTATTAGATACTAGTTTATTAAAGATATGAATTCATTAGAGTAATAAATGGCAATTCATTGTAACATTACTTTCTGAGTACATTTATTACTGAGTTTCATGTTACAACTTTTATTAACTTTACGACTCATCACTTACTTGTAGCAATGACCCTAAAAGTGAATACCCTAACCATATTAGTTGAACTAGAGTAGTGTTCTTATAAAAAGTTAAGTTGACTCATTAAAGTGCAGACAACTCTAAAATATATAACACACACCTGTCTGGTAGAGTTGATAGATCGCAGTAACGCATGGACAACACTCTTAAAGACCGTAAGGATGAGAATATATCTTCAGGCAGACCTTCAGAAAAGCTATTCTCCGACATGATCAATACCTCAAGATTCTTCAGTAAAGACATGCTGTAACATAACACACAGAAATAAAACTATGTATATAATATTAGTTTATATGAATATAATTTTTGATGCAACATGCAAATGTTGTGTAAAGCATACATTACTTCAAGTCTATACAAATATATTGCAAGCTACAACAAATCTGTATTAAGGATATAATTATAATTTTTATTTAATAAAGTATCACCGATAATACAATACAACACACACCTGTTTGGTAGAGTCACTAGTGCACAGTTTGACATGTACAGCTCTTTCAGTAATGGTAAGGATGAGAGTATATTGTCAGGTAAACCAGAGATTCTATTCCCTGATATATTCAATACCTCAAGATTCTTGAGTGAAGCTATGCTGTAACATAACACACAGGTATAAAATGCCGTAAAATATTTCAGTATAAATATCAATACAGCATACAAGTCATTGAACATCACATAAAATTCCCTTCTACTGATGACAAAGTTTTGATAATTGTCATCCACCTTAATAATAAGTACACATGTACTGCTTAGAACACTTTGACTATAATATAACAATTATGCTATATGAAATTTTATAGTGATGTTGGTAAAGTCTAAGCTAACCCTACTTTAAAATAATATATATGTGATTATACCCTTACCTGTTGGGTAGAGTTGGCAGTTTACAGTTCACCATGCTCAAACTTTTCAAGGATAGTAAGGATGTGAACATATTGTCTGGTAGACCTTCAGATAGGTTGTTCCATGATATATTCAATATCTCAAGATTCTTCAGTGAAGATATGCTGTAAAAAACATAGTTATATTTCAATTTAACTACTGCATATTATTACTCTTGAATGAGATTACTTAACTTTAGATTGAATTATAAATTGATACGCAATTATAAGTCAGATAAACCCATATAACAGTTGTTACTAAAGCTAGTATTATTATACGGGAGATTACTTCATATTTTAACTATAAGCTTGGAATCACATAATGGGAAATTCCGAATTTGAAACTCGAGTACATGCCAGGGGGAACCCACTGCAGGAATTACCCACGCACAATACATTGCCAGCCGTGGCAAAACTCAAGTGGCCAATTAATTTACTGCCTGATAAAAAGTATTGAATTGTAAATTATCACTAGGTGCTCTTACTAATGTGAAGTTGCAATTGGAAAATTGAAAATTGAAACATGAAAAGTGAGCTCGCTAAATATCAATTGGCCAATTGGATTGCTACCATATTCATTCGGCATTTTGAGTGCCTGAAATCCAGCAGCCCAATTTTATGTTAGTACGGGTAGGGGCAGTGTTACCCCTACACTAACTACAAACTAATAGGTCACTATGAATACAACTTTATAACAATACCATACCTGACCCAATCAGCTATTCTGCCTACTTCATACAGCTTTAGATGGGTGAGGTGAGGTAACAGTGTGCCAATATCTGGAGGAATGTCATACTTCAGTATAGCATGAGTAACTTTATGATGTCTACTTTTAGCATTGATCTCTTCTATAGTGTAGGATTTAGTCTTATTCATCATCCATTCATCATCTCTATCTATACTGGATCTGTTGAACCATGCATTGTAATACGTCTCTAAAAGTTACGCAAACAGCATAGTTTTATATTGTAAATATTCACAAATACTGTTGAACAAATTAAAATTCTGTGATACATTCTAAATGCGTTTCTAAGTTTTATTCAGTTTATCAAACTAGTTTTTAAGCAGAATACCATATAAATAATGATTATATCTAATTTAAATACACTGCTGTTTTTTATAAGACGTAATAGTGGTATAAGGGAACAGCTGTGGTCTAATGGTTAAAGCAATAGCTTAGTAACCACAAGGTCAGTGGTTCTACACCCAAAGGGGGATGTTAGGAAGGGCACCCAATCATTGCCACAATAAAAACAAGTTCATAGCTAACTTAAAAAGTTCTTTTCCATCAGGGGCTTACACAGAAATGATGACTATAAACCCATGTGATATACACACAAGTTAGCATAATAATTATAATATGGTGGTCAAACAGAGTTTGTATTATAATATAGTAGGGGCAGCAAAATAATTCAATGCAATACAATATAATACAAGTATAATATAATAACTATAATATACTAAACACAATTTACTATTATATAATATAATATAATACAATACAACTAGCAATGCTCCATATTCTGCAGTATCTGTAATTAGATTATTTACTAACTTGATTCACTTTTAGGTGTAGAGGTACATTGCCCCATCTTGTAGTCACTGGTTACAGGCTGTAGTTGTGTTCACTAGCCTTTACTTTCATCTGTAAGCAGAATATCTTGAGTCATAATAATATAATTAAACCTATATTAGCCTGCTGGTATGCATTAATTCTACAATATATCCCCAAACCATGGCCTTCCAACACTTTTAGAGAACACATCAAGTAAAACTTGCCCTGTTCGTAGAGTCGTAGACCATGTCTACATGATAACAATGAAATGATGTCTATATAAATTACTATATGGTTGTGACATATACATAATATACTACAACATTCCCACGCTTTGATCAGGGAAATAGACTTTTTTATTCTAAGCATGAAAATAGTGTCAATCAAATGAAATTATAACCATAAGAAGAATAAGTTTTCATTAAATGTAATTCCAGCATCCCACCCGAATCCATTCAATGCACAAGGTGATACAGAAAGGCTCTCCTATATATATTTTAGCAACATGAAAATTATGCTGATCCACTGCGAAATTATGGGCTGGTGCTGTTGCTGTAACTTATACTTGCTGCACTCTACATGTATGTTAATTTGCCAGTGTCCTGTTGCCTCACACCTCATACCATTTTAATTATGATTAAATCAGGACAATTTCAAGGATAAGCCTCGATTTGTAACATTAGAACACTGGCCTATTGTTCAAAATAGTCACGGTTCGAATCCCAGCGGAACCGTTGATGATGTCAGGAAGGGCATCCAATCATATTTGCTCCCGTGCCACAGTAAAATTCCTTTTACTTCTTTAGCCTACTCAGAAAACTTAGGTTGGTGCAGTATGTGTTAAAGATTTGAAAAAAGCTGTGTTCTAGATTAGAAATGGAGCAAAAGACTTATGTTATTTTGTTCCAAAATCAAAGAACTTAAACTATTAAAATTTCTCCACTCTTGCACCTAAATGTAAAACTTATTAATGGCTTTAAATACTACATTTCTAGTAGGCTGCTAATCAGTACTGAAATAGTTTCAATTAATTATTTGCCTCACCATTTCTTCATCTAGGTGCAATAAGGGAGTAATTTTAAAAGTCCAGGTTTCCATTTCTTCCTCACCAACAGAGTAAGAATACAGGACTGGCTGTTTATATAAACCGCAACCAGAAAAATAACTGGACACCATAATTAAGATATTTATAATTCTAACACAGAAAACTACATATTATTACTTCATTGTACAGCCTACCGAGAATTAGGCTTGTTAGTAGGTAACACTTTTCATAATAAATCTTACTTGCCATGAAGTTACCTGACCAGGTGAGGTGTGTAGTTCTGCACCACCAGCATATGGTACACAGAATTCTTTATAAACTAGCTCAATTATCTTTTTACTATGTCCAGTAAGAGACAGGTGGCTTCTCTTATTGCATGATGTCAAGCAACAAACCCTACAGTGTGCTAGTTGTGCCGTGACTATAATGAATAAAATGTTTACATGATCACGTGACAGCTTTCGTCAAGATATATGGTTTTATGCTCAAATTTGTTTCTAGTGGTTATTAAATTTAGTATGATGTATAGCCTACTCGTTAGTATCATTCAATGCTTTAGTTTATAGATAATATTCCAACAATGTGTGGCTTATTGTGGGTACCAGCATCATTATGTGAACAGATGTGCAATGATGAGTAATAAATGTAGTTATGCTCCGATATAGAGAGCATAGTGATATTTATAAAAAATAAGTGAATGTCATATGATATTATTTTTGTAGCTGTGATATAGTATTTACAATCTTAAAAATAAGAGTCACAGTGCTGTATGCATCAGCTAACTTGATTGCTACCGAATATATAGTATAAAATCTTCATAACTGCACTCTTTGAGAATTTTCTTATCCATTAAAGAGTTGTAAGTATATGTGGAGCGTTGTGGGTTGTCTCAACTCTTGCATAGTTACTTTATAACAACATCAAGTATATTGAGCGTGTTATACCATTTGCTACTTTATATGGATAGAATGGCAACTAGTAAAAGTAAATATAAACTCTCCTACCTCCATTCAGATACTGCAGTTCTATGTAGCTTCCAGTCAGAGTATTATAATATGTGAGAATGTAGTATCAGTTTATAAGGTTACCCATTTATATTATAAATATTCTCAGAATAGTTCATAAGCCTCATAATATATTAATATACTATGTATAAAGAATGATGATATAAACAAGAGCTAGGACGTAAAGGTGCATGTAATGGATTTCCGAAAAGCTTGTGTTCTCGATGGAAAATGTAGCAAAGGAAGTTATGTTCTCATGAGAATCAAGATATATATAAAAAGCTTATAGAACTTAGACTAATGAAACTTCTCCGCTGCCACACCTAAAAGACTTCTATTTGATGACTGAATAAACCTCTTTTCTCCAGAATTATATACAATACACAGCACAAATTTAGTGAGCTTATTCTTATGATTTAGCATTTACCATGGCTTTGTAGGTATAATATATGTAGGTTTTCTGCTTTTTTACAGTTAGCTTTTTACTGCTTTTTAATTGACAAACTTTCATAATATGATACACACTGAGTATGTATTATTGCTCCGTTTTTCATTGTTAGCAAACTAGTTTTAGTTATAATTTCATTACTTCAATTATGCTGGCAATTTTAACCACAAAATACATAACTGGTGATGCACAGTACAGCTATCATAAACTAGGTCACACGGACTTTAAACTAAAGTTAATTACTTTGGCTGTTAGCATAATGTGTTGTTAATATATCTACTGTGTTTAACATGGAATAACAGCAGCAATTGAGGGTGAAGAGATACAATTTATATACTATATAACATGCCATAAATATGAAAATGCTGTTTTAAAATAGAGAGGAAACAAAATATGACTCACCGAGCCATAAAACTATTTACCTACCACTTGTTTAGTCCATCGTGCTTTATAACGCATAATATAGTATGATATATACCATATAGTAGTTAGTAGTAACATATAATATAGTATAATATATAGTTATAGCTAGTAGTAACATGTTGTATTACAATAATTATTAGCACCCTACAATAATTATAATATTATAGTAACCAGATATTATAATAGTTGGTAGCAACAAATATAGAGAACAACTCCTAAATTTGTCAATAGAATAAATTTATGATTAAATTAAATTGAATGCTGCTAAAGTTTATACTTTAGAATATGTTAAAGAATTTGTGAAATGCTGACAGTATATGCAACGTTTTGATATCAAACTAGCAGCCTATTTTCCAACACTTTTATGCTAATTGTAGCATTCTCAATCTTTTTGTTCGTAGCAAATTGTTTTTATGGACATAAAATATTATACAATAGAGCAGCCTAATTTTATTATGATTGCATGCCGTATGTGTGTATATAGTTTTATTTATTTAATATACAAATTACCACACAATGAGCTGTATGATATAAATTATGTGATGTATTATATAAACTGATACTTTTTGGCATCGGATCACAAAAAACGTTTTATGAGAAAAGTTATGATTAAATAAATGACTTTATTCATAATTAGCAGCAATTCTGGATTGTCATTGTTTTTGTAAAAATAACATACAAAATGTTCAAATTAGGCATTCATTTAGGCACACATCACATTAGTAAGTAACAATATAATAGTTTAAGTGTATTATGAAACACTGTGCATGATCTTAAGTCAAGTTATTATGATTATTTTATTCTGTAATGCAGTATAATATATGCTACAATATAATCTACGAAGCAATATTTAATTATAATTACTCTAACTGTAAATTAACTTGATTCACACAGGAAGTAGAATGGCAAGGAACAGTTCTGGTCATTCCACTGGTAGTTGTCTTCTCCAAAAAGTTGCAAACAGTTTCCATTCCCACTAGGTTGTCTGACTGCCCAATCAGCGACGCCGATATCAACGTATTTCATGCCTTTCCATCTCCACTGGCCGTCAACTTCTATTCCCCCAATCCACAAGAAGCTTGATCTGTAATCTTTCCATGCTGCAGCATGAAATTGAAAACTTTGTAACATTTTGACATGAGCTGTTGGTAAAAACTGGCCGACCAGACAATTAAAATTAGCAAAACCTTAAAAAAGTACCAATTAGCAGTATATAAAACGTATGTGTATAGACTGTAGTAATGCTATAGGTGAGTGCAAGTTATTACACAGGGATCTGATGCATATGTGGTTTAGCTCATTAAATAATCAAGAAAAAGTGATATATATAATCTCTAAAAACAGAACAGGTTATACCATAGTAACTCTTTCTCATGTGTTTGAGCCAGAAAATACTCTCCAGAGTTGGCAGCACTGCGAGCTGACTCTCTGCTGACTCACAATAATCTCTGGCAGCATCCCAGCTGCTCGTCTTATTCACAATGGTTAGACAGGTGCTGGTGTAGGGGTTAAACAGGGCGTCACTTTGCTCTGTGAGTATATACTTAGACAGGGTAAAGAGAGTATAAGAGAGAGCAGAGTTTAATCACTTTGCTCTGTGATTAAAAAGATAAATTGAAGAGAACGGATAAAAAAACTTAGTAATATTTTAAAATCTTTTCAAAAGACAGGAATTCTAACAGTTTCCGCATATAAAGAGCATGTGAGATATTTGACTAAGCATATTGAGGTGGTGGAGTTCAAGAACTGAAAGATTGTTTTAAAGACCCATTATAGGTTTAGCACTATAAAAAGAAACAAGGAAAATGGACATATAGATGTAGCATCATTATAGAAAATATAGTACAAGGGTGTAATATAGAAGTTTTTAATTAATATATATATAACAAAAAATAAAAGAAGGGAAAATCATTGCTAATTTGTTATATATTATGCATACAGTCACACGGGTTTGTTGCAAAAACAAATGCATAATTTTATTACAGGGCAATTATACATATTAAAATTATCAGATTACACAGACAAATTTGAAATACAAATTGGTCTGTGAATATTAACTTAATTACGAACAGAATACTTACTGCAAAATCTGGCTACACAAGCCACTGGGAAAAGCATCCCAGCCAAAGCAAACACTATAACGCAAGTTCTCCACTCCATTTATGTGCTATGTTAGTATATAATATTGTCCAAGTTTCCAGTTTCTTTTATACTGTTTAAAGATGAAAGATTTGACCAATAATAATGATACATTTCACAGGTCAGAGGTCATTTGTATGAGAAGAATCTCTATTTGCTAAGCTTTGTAACATTTCAAATCTCAATACAAGGAGATGAGATGAATAAATACATGGCTTTTTAATATATATCATTGGTTAAGATAATATATTATATTAAAAAATAGCCTGCAATATAGCTGTAAAAATTAATATAAACACAGACTTCATGCATGCTGCATATTATATTTAGTTATATAGCACATGTATTTAGTTATATATATATATATATATATATATATATATATATATATATACATATATATACATATATATATATATACATATACATATATATACATATACATATATATATATATATATATATATATATATATATATATATATATATATATATATATATATATATATGTATATATATATATATATATACATATATATATATATATATATATATATATATATATATATATATATATATATATATATATATATGTATATATATATATATAATATATATACATATAGTAGTCTGCAGACTTCTCATGTTAACAGCAACTTACACAGACCTTATACTTATGGTTAATTTGTGACCTTATATATACCTGCTTTAACCATATGCTATGAAAAGAAGAACTATAATTCTTATGTTTAAGTAATAAATCAGGAAAACTTGCCTGTATTATTTTATTTTTATGAAAATGAGTTGCTTGAAAAACTAAACACCAGTAGAAAATTTTACACCAAGCTATCTTTGCTTGGGTATTTGAAAACAATGTTGGGCCCATGCTTAAGTGAATATCTTTACAATGCAGTCCTTAGTTTGAGAAATAGCTATAATAAAGAAATTTTTCAAATATATAGAAAAGTAAAATATTTAAAAAGCTAAGCCAAGATGTGAAAGCAAGTTTGTATCTATATTCTATAGGTTCTGAAGTTATTTTATGCGCTACAAAAACAGCTACTTAAAATTCCAAATGCATGCTGCGAGTGAACTGTGAAGTAATATTAGGCTATATACTTTTTAAATCTATTTAGGTTTCACAACAAAAGTGAGGGAAAAATAAAACTTCAAATTTTTAAAAAGGGGATATTTTCTAAGCAATAAAGATAATTGGTTCCTTCATATAATTTAAGTAAACAATTTCCAAAGATTTATGTAAATATTTTAAGATATTCCGTTAATTGTAGTGTTGTTTTAAGACAAATGTTTTGAAAATTGACTGGAGCTGTCAACTCTGTTTGTTGCATCATAATTATACTGTTATACTGACATTTGATTACACAATACAATGTGTATCAGCAGTTTACTTTATAGCTTCTTCAACTGCTGTCTAGGAAGTATAGACATTCAAGTATGCTAGCCAATGTTTTCAGTCTATAATGTACTAATAATACAAACAATAAGTTATAGGGCTGGTATGACTTGTAAACTTGTTGATATTCTATGCTTGATGCTTGGCTATTCAAAACAGGTGTTAGTTTCACTGTTGTTCTAACACAAGTCAAATAAGATTTATTTATTCATAATTTGAATTGCACGTTTAGTGCTATTAAAGCTATTAGTTATATAAATGAAATAATTATAAAACTGAATGATGTAGTCTGTTATGTTACTTGAGTGCTTTTTGTAAGAATTTGAGTAAAGCAATAATATTGTTTTAACCCTGACGGAAGCTGTTAACTTGGCTTTCCATAGCTGTCTACTTCAAGATATTAGTTGAGCAATCAGGTAGCAGCAACCCAAGCTAAACAAACCATCTACCAAATACCGTGTAGGTTTTCTTTCCAATTTCTAATAGTGAATTTTTTGACCAATCCGGCCTCAATAAAAGTGTGAACAAAATGTTGAGTCATGACTTTGAGTAGCCCTCAGGTTTCATTCTTCATTTGAATAAGTTATTGTAACTTGACTTGTGTTATTTTTATTGTGCATGCAAATAGATTGTATAAAGATTGTCTGAACAGGCTACACTAGGAACTTGTGCTCTATGTTGTTTGTCATTTGAGTTACAAAGGCATTTACCAGTTTTTGATTATACGCCCCGATTATGTAAGTCATTAGTTCAGTAAGTGATTTACAAACTCACACTTGCACACCCTTTTGTATTTGAAGAATAATGACTGAAGCAAGTGGTATCATCAATTAAAAAGGATATAATTTGAAATAAGTTTCAAGGAAGCTTTTCACAATAGTTCACAACATAGTGGTCTACAAGCGTAACATCGTAATTGATTGGAAATTGGTTTTTCTATTATACACGCAGTATTGAAGTTAGTTCTATTGTCTCACTTCTTGGATAGGTTAATAATTACAGTGGTTTTATTGTGCAGGCATCAAAACTAACTGTGTTATTGCTGCTAATTATGCAAAATGGTGGTGGGCAACACACATAGACTAAACGATGTAAATGAAGCTGAATACCACTATATACAGCCCCCACAGGGTATATACCAGGTAAAAGCATGCTAGCTTGCTAGTTGAAGGACTTTAGGGTGGGGCAGATAGTCTTCAGTTTTCTGAGTAACTTGTGTCAATGAAAGTTGACTAAAGATTTGTCTATTCCCATGGTGTTTTCAAATGCATGTCGAGATGCCTAACCAAATATAAACCGGAAAATTATATTACCCATGCAATGTTTATTTTTATTCTGCTGACAAACATTCAGCTATCAAACCACACATTTCATGGTATGCAAAACATTATTTGTATAATTTTTATACTTTATAGGACTGCATGGATTTCTTCTATTTTTGGGTTAATGTCAATTATTTTTTCATTTGTTTTGAGAAATTATTTTTTACAAGATACTCTAATGCTCCTGAAATACAATCAATATACTTTACACGTAATTAGAATTGTTTGGTTTTAATCTACCATTATTTTGTATACATCTTTGAGATTCCAAGTCAAGCTGTCGTACAGCATCTATAGATAAGTAGGTTATAAGAGGTATTCCATGGATCGTAGTGTGACAAGCACTGGGTTACCATGCATTGTAATAGAGAGGCATCACTGCCAGTGTACACTGACCAGCAAAATATTGTCAGTTGCTTACTGAATAAGCTCAATCAATACCACATTGATAAACCATTTGAGTGTAATAAAAGCCTTTTGTTGTAAATCATTAACTATCATAAAGGAATTTCCCAAAACTTTTTGAGTAAATTCGTCATGTGAGGTTTTCAAAATAAAAACTAACTCAGCCAATCATATGACTAGATTATATTGTTATCAGATTATGATTATAGCTTGTAGTGACAGGAGCAACAGAAGCTGTATCATATCGACTCGTGCTAACTATATGGTCCGATAGTTCTGCCTGCAGCTACTGCTTCAGATACGACGGAATGTAAGGTAAAAGGATCATTATATATGCCTCCTATTTCATAAACCTATCTAGCATGGCATATATTCTGTATGTAGTTGGTTATGTAGTTGTTTATGTAGTTGTTTATGTAGTTGTTGTTTATGTAGTTGTTGTTTACATAATTGTTTATGTAGTTGGTTACATAGTCATTTATGTAGCTGTTTATGTAGTTGTTGTTTATGTAGTTGTTATCTATGTAGCTGTTGTTTATGTAGTTGTTTACATAAATATTTATGTAGCTGTTAATGTAGTTGTTTATGTAATGGATTTTTTTATGAAGACTAAGTGAAACGGGCTACTTCGACTTCAAAAAGCAATTTATGCGGTAAAATGTACTTCAACTTTGTACGTACTCTAATAGCCACTAGCATAAGATTTATGCAAAATGGTGGTGGGTAACACATATAGAGTAAGAGATGTGCATGAAGCTGAATACCCCTATACAGCCCCCACAGGGTATATACCAGGTAAAAGCATGCTGGCTTGCTAGTTGAAGAACTTTAGGGTGGGGCAGATAGTCTTCAGTTTTCTGTGTAACTTGTGTCAATAAAAATTGACTAAAATTTTTTTTCTATTCCTGGTGTTTTCAAATGCATGCGTCGAGATACCTAACCAAATATAAACAGGAAAATTATATTACCCATGCAATGTTTATTTTTATTTTGCTGACAAACATTCAGCTATCAAACCACACATTTCATGGTATGCAAAACATTATTTGTATAATTTTTATACTTTATAGGACTGCATGGATTTCTTCTATTTTTGGGTTAATGTCAATTATTTTTTCATTTGTTTGGAGAAATTATTTTTTACAAGGTACTCTAATGCTCCTGAAATACAATCAATATACTTTACACGTAATTAGAATTGTTTGGTTTTAATCTACCAGTATTTTGTATACATCATTGAGATTCCAAGTCAAGCTGTTGTACAGCATATATAGATAAGTAGGTTATAAGGGGTATTCCATGGATCGTAGTGTGACAAGCACTGGGTTACCAGATGTTGTGATGAAGAGGCACTGCTATTGTACACTGACTGAGTGACACATTGTCAGTTGCTTACTGAATAAGCCAGTAATTTAAGTCAAAACAACTTTGAAAATAACACAGCTGAAAAGTATTGATAAACCATTTGAGCGTAATAAAAGCCTTTTGTTGTAAATCATCAACTATGACACTGGAATTTCCCAAACCTCCTGAGTAAATTCGTCATGTGAGGTTTTCAAAATAAAAACTAACTCAGCCAATCATATGACTAGATTTTATTGTTATCATATTATGATTATAGCTTGTAGTGAGAGGAGCAACAGAAGCTGTATCATATCGACTCGGGCTAACTATATGTGTTTTCTTCAACATAGGAAAGAAAATTGTAAGTAGCTCCAAAAAAGTTAAGCAATCTAAAGACACCCATCATTAATTTCAATTTGCAGTAGTTTTTGCCTTATGTATTGGGATAGGAGGTTGTTAAAAGATTTTATTTTGTAAATTCTTACTTTGCCTGTCACTTAGTAAGGATAAGAGCAAATCCACTGTTAAGCTATTATACTAATTACCAAATAGCTACAATGTCCACATCCATGCCTACTTTTTAGTTGAATTGTTTAGATCGGTGCAAATATTTAGCCATTCTACAGTTATATAGCTGGTGTATTTGCTCCAACTGTGTTTACATGAGATACTCGGGGTTTCCAGCAAAATACATATTATTTATAAAAAGTACCATTTTCATTTTCTAACGCTTTTAAATAGGCAGTCTAAGTAGAATATATTGTTTGGCGTCTATATGGAGGGGGTTGTCTATTTGGAATTAAACTGAATTGTTACTCTTATAGAGACGGATGACCAGTGTAACACTGGTGCTATACATGCCTTTTTTCAAACTTTAAAACTAGTTGCTGAATTGGTTTCCCTGGTTTCTCTTGAAAATTTTACAAGTAAAATAATGCAGCTAGAAAAAGTATTGTTCGCGCAATGGGTGAATATCAAATCTAAACTTCTTGCTAGTCATATAATTTGACTACCAACAAAAAGAGCAAGACTTGTATAAATAGTTTTCAATAATATGTGTTAATAACTTTGAATTCATCATCTCTACTGATTCCCATTAAATTTATTGTGAATGAAACTTGGTATAGGACCTATCTTATATTCTACAGGTTCTAATATTTAGTTGTAAAGGTAAGCTGCAAGCATTTCTTAATATTTCCTATTATAAAAGTCTGAGTTGTAGTGACAGCAGACAAAATTTTAGCTATTATGCTCGCAGTCAGTTGAAAAAAGTCTCTCATAGAGACTATAAACTCTGCGTGTACTGAGATAACACAAAACCGAGAAAAATAGAACAGCTAGCTTGAAATTTTTTCTTTATTGTACAGTATTTGAGGGTAAACTTCTTCAAAAGAATTTATAAATATGAGAGTGCTTTTGAAGTTGCAGCCGAATAGGCTAATTATAGGATTTCTGTGTATATATATATATATATATATATATATATATATATATATATATATATATATATATATATATATATAATAATAGGGGGGGAATACTAATAGCCACTGTATGTCATCCAATAAGAAAGACCGGAAGGCGAGCTTTCTGTCAAGTGACTGTTCCCGGTTAATTAAGCAATCATCACGTTGTTGTGAGCTGAACATTGTACTGTAAACACTTATTAGTAGGTGACTAATGTTTAGCAGTGAATTATTGTAATGTTTATTTTGTGGTTAATGTTGTGTATAATAAAAGTAATTACTCGCCAGCTACCCTAGTAATTGCTAGTAAAAGCCAGCACTGAATACCTCAGCAAATCCACGCATAACTGTTGTGTAACCCGCAACAATATTTAAGTCACCGCAGGCAAAAATTAACCTCATTATGATTGGTCAAAGCTCAAGGTCATGCGTTGTACCTTACGGCAATGTGTGAACAGCCGTTGACAAAATGTAACAGCAGCGCCATTTTGTTTGTTCTGTTACGGCGTACGGTGCGGCAATGTGTGAACAGGGGGTTAGGCTTGCCACGGCCACATACTTGCTCAATAGATTGTTGTGTCAGTTGTAACGCGAACAGGTGTAGCCCTGGCTAATGTAATGGTTTGTTGGCAATTGTTCAACCTCCTGCTAAATTATGACAAGTAGGCAATACGCATGCCGCCCACAGAGCAATAGCATAAAGGAACTGAGACTAGATTATGAGATGAAATTTTGCTGGGGATGACCTTAACTATGCTGTGCGGTTGATATTTAGTTAGGCATCTCGACATGCATTTGAAAACACACTAGGAATAAACAAATCTTTAGTCAACTCTCATTGACACAAGTGACTCAAACAGCTGAAGAGTGACATATTTTCAGTTCCATATCCTGCATGAATAGTTGCAGGCAAAACCAGTTTTAAAATAACATAGCTGCAAAATATGGTGACAGAGAAGTTCTGAAGAACTGGGTAGAATTTGTGATATTGTGATTATCCAGCAGGCAGTAGCCCCTGTGGGGTCATAGCTATGCAAGTTAGAGGTTTGAGGTTAGATTCCTGGTGAGGGCAGAAGATTTTACCAGCATAAATTGTTGATAATGTACCCACCACCCACGCAGGACTACTGGGGTGAAAGGTGACTAAAAGTGACCTTATAATTGTTGATAATGGGTATTGTCAAGTATTGCATTTATGATGTTTATAATTGCGTAGTACAGTGAAAGATGAGAAGTTTAGGTGCCTATAGAACAGACAGGAATTGAATTAAATGATTACTAATACTAAACAAATTTATTTTATTGTATTCAAAACAATGTGCAGGAGTAGAATAGAAAGTGATGCAAGAATAACAATTCCAATAATGATTTATTCCAAACTAAACATGAGAACATAATTCTAAATTTATTAAAATACAACAATATGAACCTTGGTTACTTCAAGATGAATATTGAATTAATATTGCTGAATAACCTATTTTATTGCACTCGGATCAGGGATCAAAACAGGAAGTGATGCCAGAATAACAATTTCAATAATGATTTACTTTAAACTAAACATGAGTGCATAATTCTAAGTTAAGCAAAATACAACAATATATATTATACTTCGAAATAAGTTAAAAAAAACCCATAAGCTATTCAAGCTATTCAATGATAATATGCTAGTTTTACATATTTTTATTACAAACTCAACTTAAAGCTTGGCAGTATATTATACGGAATGATATCCAACCCTTCCTATGTCATTCATCCCTAATTGGTAACTTTTTATTATCAGCTTAATCTTTTTGAAAAATATTATTTACAAGTACTTAAAAAGACTATAATACAGGTTTATATGATTACTATTGAATATTTTCTTTCTCTTTATATATACTATTATTATTATCATTATCATTTTGATTATATATATATATATATATATATATATATATATATATATATATATATATATATATATATACATATATATATATATATATATATATATATATACATATATATATATATATATATACATATATATATATATATATATATATATATATATATATATATATATATATATATATATATATATATATATATATATATATATATATATAATGTGATGCTTTCAGATTGTTAAAGCTATATATATTTCTTATTTAAAAAAATCTCACACGACTAAATAGTTTCGTACAGTGAACTGCACTCTGTACGAAACTATTTAGTCGCATGAGATTTTTTTTAAATAAGAAATATATATAGCTTTAACAATCTGAAAGCACCGCATTATATAAGCTCTGTCACTTGTGATATCGAGCACTTTACTTTGCTGGAATTCCAACTAGATTTGGCAATCAGCATACTTTATATATATATATATATATATATATATATATATATATATATATATATATCTGCTGTCCTCAGATTGAGGTATATATATATATATATATATATATATACTATAAAATGTTGATATATAATAAACAATAATTTATTATACAATTACATGTTAATGTTATACATCAACATATTACATATATATGTTGTCATCATTTAGATTATAAGTTTTATTACATTATTTTTGCAGCTGTAGGGGTTTTCATTGACAATTGAAAAAGGGTGGTTACAAATGCAGACAAATAATAAGCAGTTTTTTGTGGTAATCTATTAATTTTATTTAATCTAGACTTGTATATGGAGTGTAGGAGTTGGCGCTTGGTAACCGCAAGGTCAATAGTCAAACATGCTTATGAAACTTTTACAGCCAAAGAAAAATGGCTGTAGCTTCTGAAAGCACTCCTCTTTTGAGAAGGAATGTATCCCCTCTACCTGAAGATGATGATGGCCAAGAAAGGCCTTTACATCAGAGAAAGATTGGATCTTACTTTATTGTAGCAGCTGAAATGTTTGAGAGATTGACTTGTTACAGCATTTCCGGGATGATGTTGGTACTTTTAACAAATCCACCATTATGTTTCTCACCCAGCTCAGCACTCGCCATGCAATTTATGTTTATTGCCACCATGTACATGTTTTGCCTGGTAGCAGGCGTGGTCTCTGACAGTTATATCAGTCGTCATACAACTATAATCCTTGGATATTTCATTTACATAATTGGGTATGTGATCTGGATAGTTGCTACTTTCACTATCACAAGGAATATAGATCTTCATAAGTTAATCAATGCAACTGAATGTGGTAAATGTAGAGACAGCCCTATAATTACTAGTGACCAAGACTACAATAAAATGGTGATACTGGTTATTGTGGCGTTATTCACCATTTCTGTGGGAGCTGCAATCGTTAGAGCCAACTTGGCAGTGTTTGGTGCTCAACAGGTAGCATATTGATTAAATCTTTTGTTTTAGATACCTCTAATAGAGTGCCTCTTCTTTGTAAAAATTAATGGTAACTCAATCAGTTAACAAAAGTTTAAATTATAGTAGTAACAATAAAACTAGCCCTATTAAAAGCTGTGATATTTTTTCTTGTAAAAATGTTTTCTGATGAATATTGTTGTTTCACAGCTATACAAAAGAAGCAATTCAGGTCAAATTGGTTGACAGTCTTCAACAAATTATAAGTTATAAGATATGATGATGCAATGGTAACATACTTTACTATAACAAGTTATAACAAGCCGATGTAGGCTTAAAATATAATTGTTGATAAAATTTATGATTTCTTAATACTTAGGTTCGGATATTTGGAAGTATCGATACAAGAAAGTTTATGACAAGGTACTATTGGGCCACAAACATAGGAGCCACAACAGCATTTTTAGTGATAACCTTTGTGCCAGGGATAACTACAGCTGCTTTTGGATATGGCTTGCATTTGTCAGGCTCTATAGTACTCAGTTTATTGCTCTACTTGTCAGGTAAGTCTTGGTGAATTAAATTGATGTTCCACTTTCATTTCAGCCAGAAAATTGCATCTGCAGCAATTGTTCAACCTGGTAAAACCAATTAGACAGAAACGAACAATTGAAAGACAAAATATAAATTTGCAGTAGCTTATATAGTTTGTGAGCTGTAAAGCTTTAAAACTCTGAACATGAGACTCACATGTAAGAAACATTACCTTTTTGCACCTGCACCATGAGTCAGTTGCAACTGCATACTGGACTTTCATCATTAATTAATAACTAAATTATTGCAGCTAAAACAAACTGTTTGATTATAATATATTATACTAAAAAATAGAAAGTTTTACAACAGATTTTGAATATTGAAATAAATTTGGACAAATGCATAATTATGTTGTTATTTATAGCAAACATCTGTTTTATGGCCACTCTATTATGCAGTATGTTGATGAAGGGTCTACTCTAAAATACTGATTAGTTTAGTAACTTAAACCTTACTGCTGCAGGTAGAGTTTTCTCCATGAAAGATTTTATGCTACTATATTCAAAGGGTATTTTTGATTTTGAGAAATTTTATGCTACTATAGTTAAATAGTATTTTTGATTTAGGTTGCTTATGCTACATTAGACGACGGCCTGAATTTCAATTTGTTGCAAAGGACATATTCAAGGTTGTTAGTAATGCCCGGAAGGTGAAAAAAAACAATCCAGAGTGAGTGTTCCTAAATGTATAATGATTATGTTGTAGATTATAAAAGGTTAATCTAATTTGCAATTCAATGGGCATACCTTCTAGCAAACTTATTATTATTTCTGACCAATCAAATGTGTTTCGTTATTGTTTTTGCTTTTATTAAATATGTGTGACCTAGTTTAATTCAACCAATCAAATACAAAGGTTTGATTGCGTTTTCTGTATAAATCTCAGTCTGACTGCCTCGTGTTCATTAATGGTTTCTCCACTATATAGAATAGATGATTACTCAAGAATTACTCCTTGCTGTGTATTGAAGATCTATTTATATTCTACAGTGAATGAGATTGAAATTACAATTGGCTTATAATTCCAAATTGTATACTTATTTGCATAGTCATATAATAGCAATATATGGTGTATTATTGCTAAATAAAGTTTATTTTATTACCTTTATTTTAATTTGAGTGTGTTTTTAGTTGAAATAAAACCGTACTTAATGCACTGCCTCTTTAAAAAACTGCAATTAGAAAAGACAAATTGTTAATTTTTTTAGTATCTAGTAACAAATAGAAAGTCCATTTTTATATCATACTAAGAATTGTTACAATAACTATTAAAGTTGCATAACTGAGTTATATATATTCTTCCTAATTAAGCTATTAAAAAGTATTTCTGGAATTTTCTACATAACTAATTGCTAAATAGTAATAGAAAAAATACTGCTACCATTTTTGTAAGGAAGTGAATTTAATAATTACTGATTAATTGCAGATGTTATTGTATTCAGATTGAGGATCATAATCATGAGAAGTGATACCAGATTAACAATTCCAGTTTAAACCAAACATGAGAGCACAATTCTAAATTAAATACAATAAGCAATAAGCTTGTGAAATGCTTTTCCAGGAATTATGCCGGAACAAAGTGTGCCCCATTGGTCAGTTTCAATTTTTCTAACCGTATAAAGATCAAATGCATACAACTGTTTTAGCATATCAGAGGATCAATTTCTGGAATATTCCAATCAAGCTAAAGGTTACCCCGGGGCTGAGTGCACACTCCAGGAGATAAGTGATGTGAGAGATATGAGCAAAATAGTGAGAGTTGTTCTTCTCATGATTCCCTACTGGATCTGTTACAGTCAGGTATTTTAGTCTTTCGTTGAAGTTTTCAAATTTCCATGCAAAAAATATTATGTTCGAATGAATAGGCCTATCATATACTATCTGACAAGATGATCTTATAATCACAAATATTATAATATATGTGATTAAACAATATCGCTATCAATCATTATAGGCTGCATTCGTTGCAATATCAGATTTTAGCATTATTAAAATGCAGTTGCTAAACCTTAGATGAAAGTCAAAGTTCATATTATGTCGGCTAGTTTATAGATTGCAGTGTGAAGAGGTTGATAAAAATACGATTCAAACGGTTATAGTGGTGCAAAAGGTGAACAAAAAGCTTCCCATTTGCTTAAAATAGTTTATGAAATAAAATGTGGTATAACTCATAGAATAGGTTTCACCCTCAAAACTGTTAATGCAAGTCTTTTTATACTGCTTATAAAAGTTTTGACTCTACCAATGACCATATTTGTGGTCAAAATACTTAAATAATTTCAAACAAATATGTACTTGAAAACAATTTTAAAGTAGACATTTTCATACCAAAATATCTTGTTTCATGTTTAAATCATATATATATATACATATATATACATACATACATATATACATATATACATATATATACATACATACATATATACATATATATATATATACATATATATATATATATATATATATATATATATATATATATATATATATATATATATATATATATATATATATATATATATAGGGGTAACGGGGGGGGGGGGGGGGAGGGGCACAACGAGCCGAATTTTGCATTTGTTGCTCTCATTCGTCTGTTTTTCAAGTTACTAGTTCAATAATCTCTAGTCTTAATGCTACATCTCTTGTCTATTACAGGTACCAGTTTGTTGTTTCTATCTTTTTCACAACTTTCAGAATAATGAAATTTTCATGACAAAAAAATTGGCCAATTGTGCCCCGGTACCGGGGTACAATGGGCCACTGGGTGGGACACAACAAATATATTGAAATTTTGCGTATTTTGTTATATCTGATCTTTATTTATTTATTACTACAAATAAATAAAGATACTCTTTCAGATTTACAGCAAAATTCATGTTTCAGCTGTACAGTTTGCGCCACTACAGATAGCAGAGGAACGCAAAATCAAACGCACATCACTCAGTTCTGCAGTGCCATTATCATTACTGTTTAAAACTAAAAATGTTTTGTTATTTTCACTTCAGAGCAACGTTTATTAAAAAAAAACTTTACTAAAATGTAGTACAAAATTCTGAGTGAACTTTTTTCAATGAACTGTAGCTAAGGTGCATGCATGGCTGAGGTTTGTGACTGGAGTACGGAAGGGAGAGGGGGGAGCAAATTAGCAAATCACAATTTATTTCAGTCAAATGCATGTATATTCCCTCAATGGTGTAATAATATATAATGATTATCATGACTATCTACTAGTAGCAACAGCAGAGTGTTTTGTATTATGTATAAAATGGCAAAGCTTTAACCTTACCATATGTATGTATTAAGGGAGCTTCACCTTGTAGTTTTGTAGTCTTACCATGATGTCTTTGATATTTTACAAAAAGGTCAGAAATGGCTATATTTATAGATTTTAGTAACAGTTGAACCAACTTTTTGGGCAAACAAACTAATAACAGTGATCAGGTTGCAATAATCAGGTGGCCCATTGTGCCCCGGTCAGCGTGGCCCATTGTGCCCCGTGTGGTCAAATTGGAAATAAGTGTGCCTCAAGGAAAATTTATTTTAGAGTTTGCTGTTATACTAGTTAAGCATTGTAGAGACAAGCAATGGCAACAATATTAGTAAAATCTAGGCTTGTTGCCTTTGAGTGTAAAAAGTTATAATTAAGGCTTCAACGACATCCTAAAAAATTTACAAAAAGTAGGTAAAAACAGTTTTTTACTCGCCTTTTTAACACGTATGTTCCGCAAGTGTTGAAACTACAAAGGCTGAATAATTATGTCAATATCTTTTCATGAAAAAAAAATCACAACTCTAAATCAATAAGTTCTCTGACAATTTGGCCGGCTTTTTATACCCCTATGACTGTTGTGCCCCCCGTTACCCCTATATATATATATATATATATATATATATATATATATATATATATATATATATATATATATATATATATATATATATATATAGGGGAGGCGGGGGGGGGGGGCGCATTGGGACAAAATAATGATTTTCGCAGCTCTAGTAAGCAATTTTTGACTGATTTTACTGCAACCAGAGACTATAGTACATCAATGTGTTCTACTTCTGCAGATTATTTCATAAAAACAATATATAAGAATTTTGGCAACATAGGGACTTTTTCTGATGTCTTCTTAATGTCCCAATGCACTCCTGCATCGGGGTGTATTGGGACAACGGTGGGGTGCATTGGGACTATATTGAAACAACCAACTAAGGGGAATATTTTGCATAATATAATTGTATTTGTTTCAAACAAAACATTTTATTTGTGATTAAATAATAATAGAAGTGATTAACATTCGCATATTGTATTGAAATCTTGAGCATTCTGATAGATATACTTGCTAAGGTCGACTCCGAATGTCATCTGTTCTGCGAGTCTTTGGGTTCCACCACATTTGGTAGGTGGAGGACGAATCAAGATGACTTGGTCATCATCAACGTCACATCTTTCCTCAGTGGCAGTAAAGTAGCATGAGCCAGTTTGTGCTCGAAAGAATTTCACATTTGAACTGTTATTTTTCAGATTGCGTTCTTCCACAACACCTACATAGTGGACAAATCTCTTCTTTGTAGCATATTTTACCAGCACATAATCCCCAAGATCAAATATTCTCGGGATTAATGTTCTCCTCAACACTCCACCTCGCTGCCGTTACTGTCATCTACTAGCTTGGCCAATGGTATATTTGATTCATCATCACTGGTCTCGGGAGTTGAATATCTTTTTCTTTTGTTACTGCTTTTGTGTGTTTCTTTTGCTGGGCTACCAAGGGCAACTATTGATTTTACCCGGTTTCTGTGTCTCCCTTTGCGAGGTGCAGCTTTTTTGAATGGTCGAATTTGCTCTGGGGTGTAACTTAAACTAGCTTGCAAAGTGATTCCAGAACTAGTAAATGGCTCACTAATTTGGCTAGTTGGAACGGGCTGGGCTACATTGAGATGTAAAGGGGTAGCATCAACAACACTGTCACCATCCTCAGCTGGATTAACTCGGTCTGTCACAGTAACCGCCATGAAATCTTCTTCAGAAATAACATCTGGATTGTAAGGCGAGATGCCAGTGACTTTAAAACCAGAGATTATGTTTGATGGAGTGACCGCTCTGGGATAGGAGTCACCTAGCAGTTTTCCTATGTCATGGATGGTTATGGTGCGGCCTGGATTGTTAAGCATCCATTTAGAACATTCCAGATTGTAACATTTCTTCAGAGTCCATCAACTGTCTTGTCAAGAGGCTGCAATTTATGACTGGTGTGAGGGGGAAAAGTTACGATAACAATACCATTAGCTTTAGCATATTCAATAGCCTCAAGAGATATGTGACTTGCATGGTTGTCCATGCACAGCAAAACACGTCTGTCCTTTGAACAGCGAGCAGCTTGAACAAAATGTTTTAACCACTCTATGAATAGCTCTTTGGTGATCCATCCAGTTGGTTGGGCTGCTTCTACAGATCCTGGTGGAGTCCCATTTAACATTGATCCTTTAAAATGAACTCTGGGAAATATGAGAAAGGGTGCTATGGAATTCCCAGAGGCACTGACACACCCAATTAATGTCACTAAAGTTCCTCTCTTACCTGATGTGGCCAAACCAACTTGCTTTGTATTTCTACCTGCTATTATCTTCAGTGGCACATGGACCATAGTCAACGCAGTCTCATCAACATTATAAATGTCAGATGGCTGAAGCTTGTAGTGCTCATAGGCTTTCTGGAGGTTGTTAAAGAATTCATTGGCTGTTGTTTTGTTAAACACAGTGGCTCGGCTGAGGCTAGTAGCTTCTGGCATTTGTACAGAAAGTTCCCTGTGTCGCTTCATGAATCCATAGAGCCAGTCTTCACTTATAAATTGATTGACAATAGTTATATTTTAATGAATTCCAATCTATGGAAATCCATTTTAAATCAATTTAGTAATAACGTAAAATAGAGCAAATAAACAGACCTGCTTGGCTATTGGTGTCCCAGCTAGTTGGATAGATAAGCTGATTCATTTTTGGATATTCAAATGCCAACTCTATCAGCATTTCCTGTGTAAGGCCAGCATGCATTTTTGAAGCAACCAAGAGGTACTCAGACAAAGCACGTTCTTGGTCATCATTAAACACTTTGGCATGGTTGTATCTCGGCTGGTATGAGATAGCGGTGATAGCTTCGCCTTGAATGATGGCCTCCCTTGCTTTAGTGACGTAGCGTGCAAGTGAAGACTTGCTAATGCTGTAGTCTACTGATGCAGCGCGTAAGGAGAGTTTCCTCTCTGTCACTGCTCGTACTGCAGCTCGAATTTGCTCATCACCATGAGTAATTCTCTCAGTTAGTTTTCGATTTCGCACCATTATCTACAAGTACAGTCCAGACATTCATAAACTACTAAAATATATATATTGTTTGTTACAAAATGATAATACATAGCAGCAAAACTAAAATTGCAATTAACATTTTTAGCCCCTGAAGGTTGCCATCACGCAAATTATAATACTCGGGGTGCACTGGGACAAGTCGGGGTGCAGTGGGACGTGTCCCAATGTACCCCGTCCCATAGTGCCCCAACCTAAGTTTAATGCTTGAAACCATTATATTATGAAAAATAAAATAAAGTAGATTGATTGTTAACATGTTAATGTAAACTTCAGAGTTCCTTGTTTTGCAATATTTATCTATCTACACTCTGCTATTATTACTTCTGATCATAGTATCATTTTACTTTGAGTCAAAAAATTATTTTTCTTATGTAAAACCAACATAATACTCGCAACTTTTTTTCTATTCTTCAATGTGAACAAATCCAATATGATAGATTGGTCATGTGACTTCATGTGTGAGAGAATAACTTTCAATACCAATATTTTTCCAATCAGAGACCTGTCCCAAAGCGCCCCGTGTCCCAATGCGCCCCGTGTCCCAATGGCACCCCCCCCGCCTCCCCTATATATATACATATATATATATATATATATCTGCTTTGAAATATGTTATTTTGAAGGTTAGTGGAGGTGTGTACTTGTATCAAGGACTACACATGTCAACTTTCTTTGGTCCAAAGCTTGGCATAATTGATCAATTTTGTCACGCAAAATGGCAGCCCTTAGACGTAAATTATTGTTCTAATGTATCTGCTTCAAACATGGATCTGCAGTGGTTTCTCTCATCCTCAGTAAGTTGCCACCATGGATTTAGTAAAATGTTTGAATTCTTTTACTAAGATATTTTAAAAAGATATCTATAAGCATTTTTGCATGATAAGCAATGAAGCCTGATATTTTTATTAATAGATACACAAGGCTTGGTAAAAGGTTATGTACACTCACGCAGTTGTGATTTATGAAGATAAAGATGCATTCAAAGCAGGCCGTAAAGTTTTGCATTTAAACTTGCATTTGCTATAAATTGCTAGTGTACGTTTTAGGTATTAATTTAATTGACATGCAATTCAGTAAATAGCTATTAGAAAGTATCAAAATTCAAAATTTTCAAAAAATATGTAGGCAAAAAGAATTTCCAAATAACTAAATTCATAAAGTAGAATACAGGTTACTTTTTAGAATATTGTAAAAGCATTCTCTAAAAAATGTTTATTTTCAGACATATTATTCGCCCATTACTCTAACAATGGAAATTTACAAGATATTTTTTATATTGAAAAGACAATAATTATATTCTTGTTATAATATTAACTGTTAATGTAAACTTTTTTGAATCGAACATAAATTGTCGAGAGATAAGTTTTAGATTCAATTAATCTGGTATTAAAAAACTCTTTTGTGTTTACAGATTCCGACTTTGCTCCCAACCATAGTCAGCAACTTTGCCGTGATTACACTTCTGCCATTTGTTCACATGTTCTACCGATTTCTCACAAGGCACAATTTCATAGTTTACACATATCGTCGTCTTGTTGTGGGCATGCTCTTAGCTTCCTTGTCACTGCTGGTTGCTGGTGCCACTGAAACGGCAAGGCTCCAAGATATTTATCAGAATGGCGTATCGTTTGAACCTGTTGGTGAGTGCAATTTAATTATTTTATACTGCATGCATGTCAAGTTTTGTTTTTATATATCATTTTTAATTTTTCTTAAATTTGTATAAATGGTATAGATGCTTTTTATTAGTCACTTTTAATCAACTGCTTTAGTGCTGAATAAAATGATTTGTATTAAAATTGATAAATATAGTTGGTAGCAATAATATATCAATTTTGCAATGCTAATTTTTAGACCTGGTTGGTTACGCTGCATCACCCAAAGTAAAAGTTCACTATCAATCTATTCAGTACTGCTTTATGGGAATGAGTGAGATTTTCTTCATAGCTACAAGTAAGTTTCGTTATAAATATAAATTTTAGATTACTCAGCACAGTACCTTGCTTCAAAATTGTTAGAAAGACAATACATATAGGCGTCAATATAATTTTAGTTAATAAAAGCATACGTACCTATATTAGTTATTAGGCTCTTTTTTGTTAGTGTAGTATATAAAACTTTTTCCTTTACTGAGATTTGAACCCAGGACTTCCGGCCACTGGCTAAACTCAACACTATGCCATGTCTGCAACTTATCAAGTTTATAACAGCAATATATAAATGGTTTGTTTTATAAAAAATGGTAAAGCAAGTATATTTATAACTTTATTTTTATACTTTTGATGGCTTAAGTCATTAATAAGATGAGATGCTACCATTGTGACTTTATAATTGAATTTGAGTTGGAGAAGTATGATAAAGTTTAGTTGTCATATTAATTGCAATATCTCACGCATCATGTACCGCTTATAAAAAATTAAAAGACTTGAAATCTGTCACTTTATTTATTAACACTTCTTTGTTAAAACTGCTACAAGATACTATAAGGTATTTAATCTAACAAACTTTATTATACAACAATGTTTCTTTATTAAAGATTCTTTGAAAGAACTAACTATAGTAAACAGTAATTAAAAGGTTTTATTTATGCTTGTTAAAATTGAATGGTTAGGCACTTCATATATACGGGTCTATCAACAAATTTAATAAATAAATATGAGTGTCAGCTCATAGAGATATAATGGTTTGATGAACGATGTAATATTTTATTTGGTTTCTATAGGTTTAGAATACATTTACATGAAGTCACCTGTTCACATGCAAGGACTCTCTATGGGACTATTTTGGTTTTCTGCTGGCATTGGACATGTCATTGGACTGGCCTTTACAACTATATTCGGAGTGACAGATAATATCAACTGTGGATACTTATATGTTTATTTTTATTTCTTGGGCTTTCTCCTTGGCATTTACACAATTATATTCTATAAATGCTGTAAATATTTCCATCTTGGTCTTCATAGAATGATTATACTTCCTCTACCAACAGAATAATCTACAAATGGTAAAAAATCCCAGCACCATGGTTTACACCAGGATTAAATAAACCTGAGTGATTATGCAAGAGTAGTGACCATTTATTTGGTAGACTTGTTCAGGGATCTTTCAAATAAGCAACTTTTTAATTTCCTACAAATAATACCGGTTAGTTGAGCTATAGAAAGCTATCTCATCAGTCTTATAGGAGGCTTTGCTGTCCACAGCTATATATAATTTTATGTTACAATGACTACAAAAATTAACTAAAATATTTAGCTTATTATAGAATGATTATTCTGTTTTTATATTCTTTTACAATTGCTCATTATACATACTGCCTCAAAAGTTAACTTGCTACATATATATATAAGTACCAGAGTTGGAATTTCATTATTAAATAGTTGTAATTACAAATAGAACTATTTTCTATTCTACTGATTATTGACTAAAAAGTTGTCTTCTGTCAATTTCAAAAAAATTATGTTTTAGATATTCACTTATAAATATTATATTAAGGTTAAACATTCTATCAGCTATATGAGCTATAATATGTACTTTTTAGCTTTGTTTACTCAAAAGCATTTCAAGTCTCAAAACGCATGCTTCAAAACATTAAGTAAGCAATTGCCTTATTTTCGTTATGCTGTTTGACTTACTGCTGGGTATCTTTTCAATATTAACAAAAAATGACATCCTATATATGCTTATTGTTTTATTTTGTTACAGGGAATTGCTTTTTCAATAATATTTGTCTTTGAAAATACAATCATGATAATTCTTTATAAGCAATTGAAATTGCTTATATCTCCTATCTAACAATGTTATTTTTTATTTTTTTCTGTGTCTATTTTATGAAAGATTTGTTTTATTTCATAAATACAGTTGTATCCAATTTAAACTTATAGCATCTCATTTTCAATGTTTATATTTATTGCATGAGTATAATTTCAGTAGGGAATTCATTTCTGATAATCTGAGTTATCATTCCAGTTGATTGCTATTCTGAAATTGTTAGCAATTGAGTCAAAATATTTTGATCCAAGTTTAGCTTATAAAGCCCAGTGCAACTTGGTGAAAATTTTAATTTGGCAAAATTGAATTTCTGACTAAAAATTGTGAAGGTATATATAAATGCAGCCTTATATTTTTTGTAAATAATTACACGCTTAAAACATAAGGCATTTTATAATTAAATTTATTTTCAACATCACGATGTAAAACCAATGAAACTAACACTACTTATAGATACTGGCGCTACTTAAATTAAACTTTATCTAAGTTTCTAAAAGCAAATTTACGCCTTGGCCTTTCTCATTGGTGTTTATACACCTATATATGCTATATATATACTGTACACATTTTTATCTTGCATGGACTTAATAGAATATGGTTATTATTCCTTTACTCAAAGACATTATGCAGGCCTCTCATTCTTCATAGTTTAGCATTTATTGGAAAGCTTAAATTTTATGTTTTTCATTAATATATATGCAGTAACTATATATCATGGTATGCATCTTATAATTAGTATAAAAGATCTTCAAAAGTTTGATAAGTCCATTAAACTTATTGTAAGTGATTCTACTAACATAAAATTTTTAAAAGCACTGTCAATTTTGAAAGCTTATATAATGGTTTCTTTAAAAATATATGAGGGTGTTCAATTTTTAGAATTTCAGTAGATTGTAATTTAAAAGTTTTGACAGAATTATTTTTTTCCCAATCTGCAGCTGTCTTAAACTACAAGTAAACAATGGCATGGCTTTTATAACATTTATTTACAGTATATAATATGTGTAGCTAAAAGATTGAAACTAAATAGAGATTATATAAATGCAATATTTCTGTACATCTATTTGCCAAATAATTTTTAATCAGCTTTCTTGCAAAGAACTTCTCATTTTAATTCTAAAAAACAACTGTTTTCTTTTTAATCCTGCATTATTGCTTGGTACAATTAACTTTACCTTTTTCTGTGATATAACACAATTTTTTATATTTTTTATTTGTTTTGTATCTTAATAAAGTATAATATTCATTGCATGTCATTCAATTGGGCCTCAATTTCTTTAATGATCGGAAAGCAGCAGTATTCAGGGTTACTAATTGATATGTAAGCGCTGCAGTATGATAACATGAAAATGTGCCAACATTTGTAGCATAAGTGTTTTGTGATATTCAATCAGTATATGAAACAGCTTTCTTCAGCAATTTACAAGCAATAGGAATAAAAAAGGGAGAAAGTTATTAAAATTATCAGCAGAAAAAAAATTACCAGAAATGTCAATTAGGTGAATTATTAGATTGGGTTCACAGTTCACAGTTTACAGTTGATAGAGGAGACAACTTGTATATAGAGAATACAAAGCATTAATATATCTTAACTAATCATATAAGTAGACTTGAGACAGTCACTTCTGGCAGCAGAGTCTGAGGGTCAAAGTTTAACTTATCACACTTCTGGCAGCAGAGTCTGAGGGTCAAAGTTTAACTTATCACACTTCTGGCAGCACTACAACCTACTAAGATATTTAATATCAAAAAGACTCATTATGGTAGTTTGTAGTGAATTACATTCAATATTTTATGGAAACTTTGATCTACAGTTTATGGATTATATAATAGATTACTAAGCATCAGGGAGTAGATGAACCCTTTAAGGGCATTTTATTCTAATTCTTCTCTAATTTTGAAACCATTTGTCAAAAGTCAATTTGGTTAAGGAAAAGTTTTACTAAATTTTCTTGCACACTTTGATTGATTAAGTTTAAGACTGGGTGACAATTTTTCAGAAAAAGTATCAAAATACTTTGAACATTCATTTGCAAATTTAGTTTGATATTACATGTACATATTAGCATCATTATGGTCAAATAAATTCATAATGTATATTAGTAGTTTTAAGGTTTTTGTTTTGAGCTTTTATTTTAGATTGAATTATTATTATTATTTTATATATGTACATATATATTTTTTTAATTATTAATTTCATTCTTTTGCCCTTAAACTATATTTTTTATAGTCTTTCAATATTATTCAATAGTTTGTTCAATATTTTGCTCAGTCAATAAACAATGACTGTGCCTCTCTATTATGACAATTTGTATGCCAATATAGCGGCCAGCAGTTAATATCATGCTATGATTCATTGACTGCTTTTAACCTTATACTTATCTATTAGAGATGGTCCACATGCTGATAGCCGGCTTGACCCATAATTTCAATGATATACAAAATAATACTAGATTAAAAGCAAACAATTCTAATCACTATAGTAAAGTATTATGATTCTATTTCTGGAACCTAAATGGGTCAGTTTATTTTATTTAGTACACATTTGCTGGTGCACCAGCAAATCAGGACCAACATTTGAATTTGGTTAAAAGCCATAAAAAATTAATTTAGGTTAGTGCAGTATTTTTTATGGTTGTTTCAAATATGTATAGAAAAAAGTGCTGAAAGAGAAATCTGCAACAATAGAGGACATTTATTGCCAATTGGTAACTAAAATGTGGCTGCATACCATTATGAAAAAACAAAAACGCCAGCATATCACAATTTATCAAATAATTAGGAAAGAATAATATAGAAAGTTGAGCAAAATTAAAAAAATTTTAATTATTTAGTGATATTTGTTAATAATCTATTAGTTTAGGGCAAAAAACATATATATATATATATTAGCAGCTAATTTGTGAAAAGCAGCTAAAGACTATAGAGATATTGAGTGGGTACTGAATTAAGTAAAATTACCCTTAAATACCATGTGAAAAATATTTTCTTGAAATAAATGAAAAATGTAGTTGGCATATAATTTATTGTATTTTTTTCGTTTTAAGAAAAATCCTAACAATATCACAAATTCAGTTCTAAAGTAAGAAAACTGCAAAAGATTTGCCTACATGTTTTGAAATGTGTGGTTTGATTGCAGAAATGTTTGTCAGCAATATAATAATAAACATTGTATGAGTACTATAATTAGTAAGACACCTCAACATGCATCCAAAAACACCAGGAATAAACAAGTATATGTAGTCAACTTTCATTGACACAAGTGACTCAGAAAGATGAAGGGTGACATTTTATCAGCTGCTTACTGAATAGTTGCAGGCAAAAGTCACTTTCAAGATACCATGCAGCTGCAAAACATTGGTAAACTATTTGAAATGATAAAAGCCTCATGCCATGTAAACAGTCACTAAACTGTATTGCCATGGAAATGCTCAAAAATTTCTCGAGTGGAATCGTCACGTGATCTTTTTTAAATGAAAACCAGCTTAGCCAATCATATGAGTAGCTTATAATTGTTGTCATATGACTATAGTTTGTATAGTATAACAGAATCAAGGGAAGCTGTATTCTATCAATCCTGCAAACGTGAATTATCTTGTAGTGTTTATTTGTACGAGTTTTGTCTGCCACTGCTTCAGATGCGGTGGAATGTAAAGTAAAAATATATGAAGATTTTTCTTATTTTAAACACATATCCTGTTGTATGTATTTGTTAATGTAGCTGCTTAGGCTATATTGTGGATATTTTATTAAAACACTTAGAGCCACTTGAGATATAGCCTACTATGAGTCGATCACTTTGATTACAAAAAGCTATTTGTGTTGCAAAATGCACTTCAACCTATATAAATACCTTGAGAAAAAATAACCTTGGAATAAATGAAAGAAATAGTTGACATAAAAGTTATCATTTTTGTATAGATCTGTAAAATAATTGCCCCCACCGAGATTCGAACCACAGACCTCCGGCTTGCAAGCCAATTAGGCTACAGGGGCTTCGGGATTCCAAACAACCGTTAGTATCTTAAGGAGAAACCTAAAAATAAGACAAATCCAGTCCTATAGAGTATGAAAACTGCAAGAAGGCTTGTTTACATGTCATGAAATGTGTAGTCTGAGAGCTGAAACGTTGGTCAGCAAAATAAAAATAAACATTGCATGGGTAATATAATTTTCCGGTTTATATTTGGTTAAGTATCTCGACATGCATTTGAATAGACAAATCTTTAGTCAACTTTCATTGACACAAGTGACTCACAAAGCTGAAGAGTGACATATTTTCAGTTCCATGCTGCATGAATACTTGCAGGCAAAACTACTTTTAAAATAACATAGCTGTCAAATATTGATAAATCATTTGAAATGATAAAAACCTCATCATGCTGTAGGCAGGGCTGTCTGTGAGTCACTAAACTATCACCCTGGAAATACTCAAAATTTCCTTGAGTGGAATTGTCACGCGATGCTTTTTAAATAAAAATAAGGTCAACCAATCATATGAATAGCTTATTATTGTTGTCATATGACTGTCTGTATAGTAACATAATCAAGGGAAGCTGTGTCCTATCAACTCTGTAACCGTCGTGAATCATCTTGCAGTGGCTATACTTGTACGAGTTTTGTCTGCTATACACTGCTTCAGATGCCGTAGAATGTAAGGTAACAAGATATGGAGATTTTTACTATTTCAAGCTTATGTACCATGTTTTATGTATTTGTTTATGTAGATGTTTATGTAGTTGTATATGTAGCTGTATGTGTAGTTGTTTATGTAGTTGTTTATGTAGTTGTATGTGTAGCTGTATGTGTAGTTGTTTATGTAGTTGTATTATATGTAGCTGTATATGTGTAGATGTTTATGTTATAGTTGTATATAGTGGATATGTTATTAAAACACTTAGAGCCACTTGAGATACTATGAGTCACTTTGAGTTCAAAAAGCTATTTGTGTGGCGAAATGTACTAGAAAATTCTAACTGTGTAGATTTTAACTGTGTTGAGTTCCAAAAAAAAAGACTTATTAATTGCTATCGTTACCAATAATCAATCACTTCAAAGTGATTCTCATGAAACAGATACTATTTTTGTCATAGGTGTTAGTTGTTTTTTGCCAATATTATGCAATTAAAAATTAGTTAGTCCTAATGGGCATTGCTTATCATGGTAATTGGTATTGTCATGCATCAGTTATATGCAAGATGCTCAATTGTCTAGTATAAATGGAGAAGAATTAAACTTAATAATTGCTTAATACACAGATGTTATAGTATTCAGATCGAGGAGCAAAACAGGAAGTGATGCCAGAGTAGCAATTCCAATAATCATTTACTAAACATGAGAGCATAATTGTAAATTTTAGTAAAATACAACGCTATATGCACCTCGATAATTCCAGGATAGATTGAAAAAGCAATAAGCTATTCAAAAGCTGTACATGTATATGATTATGTTAAGATTAGGATTATGTTGATCTTTTTTGAGATATCCTTATACTAACGGCACTAACCTAACTTAAATATGGGTTTAACTGGTTTCCAACATTTTTGTGCTGTTGCTCCTTTTTTAAACTTTCACAGTTCATAGGTTTTTGAAAATTTTAAGTTACACGTATTTAAAAAGCCTGTAATGCAAGCCCGTAATAGGTATACAAAAAAGATTATCTGTCCCTTCATATGTCAGAATAGCAAAACATTTTTTGATATATGAACATATAAACACAGATTATTGTTCGGCTATCAGCATATTAATTTTATGATATATTATGATAGTATAATATACTTCTATAATTATTATATATTATTATTATTATATACTCGATAAATAAGTTTCAATTGAACTTATGTTAACAGCTGCCTGAATCTATTAGAAAGCGCTTTGAATACAAATTGAGAATTGAAAAATACTGCAGACACAAAACATGACAGCAAATTATATGTTACAAATTGTGGTTGAGCTATACACCACTTGTATATAATTATGATTATAAGCTGTCGGTCAGCTCCCACATTGACTGTTTCCTTTGCATGTTGCTGATCTTCAACTGTCTCTCCGCTTGCTTTGCATCTGCCAACTGCCAATTGATACTTTCTTGAACTTGAAGTTTTGTTTCACAGCGTCTTTAAATCTTAGCTTTGGTCTGCCAAATTTCATGTGAGCCTGGAGCTTGGAGTATAGGATTTGTTTGGGTAGTGGTTCATTTCCCACTCTGCGGACGCATCCTGTTCATCTGAGGATCCTTTGTGTTAGAATGTCATACATATTCACCTTGTTGGTTTATTTCAGCTCCACAGCATTTGAAACAAAATCTCACCATTTTATGTTCAGAATCTGCTGGAGTTGTCGCACCATACATGTATTCAGTTTGTGAGCAGGTTCATTTCCACTTCACTATAAAACTGCTGCAAAAATAATTGTTGGTGAAAAAATGTACTGCCCAATTTATACATGCCAGTGCAGTAAAATATACAAATAAGATTTCGTTATACCTAGCTAAGTTCAAAATATTATCTAAGAAAGAAATCATTGTCCAGTTCTATAATAAGCGTTAACCAGTTATGCTGTTTTCATGAATGAAATGTTAATGTTGCAAGCGCTCCTTGATTTAATCTCCATCGAAAACTGATGTTCTACTGACTAAGTCAACAAATTAAAGTTGGTTTTTGATAAAAGTTATGAGATATTAATCTCATAAGTTTAATCTTAGTTGAGTATTTGCAATGTCTAATTCTTAATGATTTATTAAAATGGTTCAATCATATTATGTATCTTATTTTCTATTAAATTTTAGAAATATATGGAACAATGGCGGCTATAAGTGATTCTTTGCCACTTTTACCAGCAAATCAAATTCCACCAGTACTGGATGATGGTGAAGGAAAAACTCTGAAACAAAGGAAAATAGCCTCGTACCTGATCATAGCAGCTAAAGTTTTTGAGAGACTAGTTTTTTATAGCATCTCTGGAACATTGTTACTTTATCTGAAAGTTCAGTTTTTATTGTGTTTGTCCAATACAGAACTGTTTGCCGTTCTATTCCTCTTCAACGCTATTTCCAACGTGTTTTGTTTAGTTGCTGGTGTGATATCCGATAGCTTTATAAGCCGATACACTTCGATTATCATTGGCTACGTTATATATTTGATTGGATATATATTCTGGGGAATTACTTTTATATATTCTTATTATAGCTGGATTGAAAAGAGCTCGTTTCTTTATATAATTTTGAAATTAAAGGAATGTAGAAACGTCGATGCTGATGATCAATTGGAAAGCTTTGAAGTTGTGGAGATACTTATAAGAATACTGCCACTATTTCTCATTTCTATAGCAGCAGCCATTGTAACATCAAACTTAGCAGCATTTGGTGCCAGTCAGGTAGAAGGTTTAGCTGATACAATTTTTAGATCTTTATTTAAAAATAGATAAAAAGAAACATAGTTTCGTTTATTTTTCTTGCTGTTCAGTTTTCTGCAAGCAATTTTTCAGCTTCAAGAATGATCAAATTTAGTAAATGTCAGATATTCAAATTACTCGGCTGCGTTTTCGATCACCACAAATATCATAAACTTGTTTCCTGCTACGTTATAGCTGCTAGTTTATTTTTAAATCAGCTCAACTTCCAATGCCTGGGTGATATATTATTCACTGGTGAAGCTGTCAAATACAATTTTGCGTTAAAGATTTGATTGACAACCAATTAAGTTTATGTTACTGTACAATTGAGGTTAAAGGGCATAAGCTATATTATACGCTATTGCAGTGTAGAGCTCTGAAAATCTACAAACCTATATTTTTTTAATATTTATAGATCCGGATATTTGGAACTGTTGGCACAAGAGAGTTTATGACGATGTACTATTGGGGAAAAAACTTTGGAGCCACCGTAGTCCTTCTAGCCATGTCAAAGCTCCATAGAATAGTTATGAATGATTCAATTATAGTCTTTGCTGGGTTCCTAATAGGTTCTTTGGTACTTAGTTTTGCTTTTTTTATAGCAGGTAAATTAGTTTTAACTCTAACAATTACCCACATTTTATAAAGCATAAACTTTAGCTTTTGTGCCATAAATCAAATTCTAGTTGCTAGCTAAGTAATCAACACCTTAATTACAAGCACTGATCAGTTATAAATAGTAATGAGATCATTAAAAACTCCCCTTTCACGCCAAATTTTCAGATTGGATAGTACTCATAGCTAGCTTGAATATACTTCACACTAGCAACTTATTACTTAAACAATGCACTCTGAGTCTTTTTTGCATAATTAAAAGTATTGAGAATATAAAAGTTCTTACCCCTTACATATAGAAGTAACTATGATTATAGCTCAAATATTTGTGTAATAGCAGTAGTTTTACCACTGCATCGCCACTGATGTTTACAAATATTGACAATAAGCCTAGGGCCACACTGTGCGTATTTTCGCATGCGAAAATTAAAATCACAAGTAGCAAAGGTGTCCACTGTAGCGTCAGTGATGCGTGATAAATAAAGCTTTCATTTTTAAATCGCACTCGCTTTCAATAAAACGCAATTTACTGGAATGTAGCACTAAAATAAAGAAATTGGGCTCGCTTAATAATACCAGCCAATTAGGTGACGACGACAGAGACGATTCGCACTTGCGTTGAAAATGCAGAGCGACAAGTGCGAATGTTTTCTCAACGCGCACAGTGGACACCTTTGCTACTTGTGATTTCAATTTTCGCATGCGAAAATACGCGCCGTGTGGCCCTAGGCTAATAGAATGCCTGCGTTACCCCAAACAGCATCCAGGGTATACCTGTGGTTGTGGAATGCATCAAATAAAATATTTGTCTAGTGAATTTAAAACTACACCTGCTACCTACACCACTGAAATGTAACTTCATGGTTTATATTTCAATTTTTTGTGTTAATGCTGCAAAACTGCTGCTACTGCTACTAGAACTACTATAGCAGTTTCTATAAGTATTACTATTATATGATAAATATTTTAATGTTGGAGACTTGTCATTGCACACAACATATACAACGACTTAGATTACAATTTACAGTCAAATAATGTTTGAACCTTTTAATTAAAAAGAAAGCATTTTGGGCACATGCTTTGCAGCAACTTGAAATTCTTAGACATCTTAAATTTTTATAATCTAACTTTCACCTCAACTGCATTGTAACCTAGCATCTATTTTAATTTGCAAATGCCAGTTACTCAGATGGAAGAATCAGTTGGTGTTGATGTGACATATTAATGCTGCTGCAGTTGCTGTTTTTACTTTACACATTTTAAATACTTTTCTGTATATTGTTTTTACAGATAATATACTTCTTGTAATTATTAATCAACATTCACTTAGCCCACGTGCTAATGATTTTGTTAGGGTTGAAATAATTTAGATTGCAGGTTAAATAGAAATTAGCCTGGCTCAATTATGTAAATTCTTATTAAACTAGTACATTATAGGAGGCAATAGATGCTGCAAATATATTGATAGTTTTGTAATTTCTGAAACCTTTAGGTAGTCGACTATACATTAAGCGCCGTGCTGAATCGAGGTTTGTTGTGAAGGACATATTCAAAGTAATCAGTAATGCTCGGATGGTGAAGAAAAACAACCCGGAGTAAGTAGCGTATAACCAGTTATTAATTATGTAGCTTTTCTAAAGAGAAACCTTTATATAATTATGGTGTTTTAATTCTGTATAAAAGTTATTACTGAATAAATTGGTTTTGAGCTATAAGAATAAGAAGACAAAATATATAATTATCTAACCTTTAGGATAGAGGAAGAAAAGCTTCTAGAATATTCCAATATGGCTAAAGGTTACCCAGGAGCTGAATGTACACTTCAAGAGATAAGAAACACAAAGAACATGTGTCAGATATTCAAAGTAGTTTTGCTGATGATTCCATACTGGATCTGTTACAGTCATGTAAGTTTTTGAAAGTTTCCTTTGAGAGCAATTGTGATAATCATGGCAATCTTTTGTGCGTTAGCATGTGTTGCATTTGGTATGACATTATAACTGATAAATATGTAAAGTAACAATGTTCATAAGTGTTGCAATTAATTTTTTAAAGGTTTCACACTATCTATAATATAATATATCACTATGCATATCATTACATATCCACCTGCTTTAGTATTATGTAGACTCTTTGATTTTGGAGAATGGTGACTAATTACGATTGTTCTGTAGGTATTTGGCAAAATTTCAACAAAGATCCTCAAAAGTTTAATAGCAGTTTTAGAAATTAATAAGCCTTGTTTTATTCAATCAAAAACGCTTTATATTAGTACATATTTTAACATTAGAAAAATATGTTTGACTAAAATTTCGTTTATACCTCTGCTGAAAAAAGTACCGAGATTAAGTTAATAATGCTTGTCCGTGTACCCCTTTATAGTCAAACTGAAAATCGTTGAAATCATATTGATGAGGAAGCTTACTTTCTAAAATTGAAACTCGACTCACCTAATTGCTATTTGATGCTCTTTGTAAACGTTGTGAATTTGTAAAGTTGACATCATAAAAGCAATAACTAAGAAGGCATAGGTGATATGATTATATTAACATATAAGTACGCCATCTAATCGCCAAACTAAATAACGACGTTTACAAGGAATTATTACTTCTTTTGAGTATTATTCTGAAATCACCATATTAAGTTATCACAATACAAAAATTTTTATGAGCGCTTTTTACAATACCATTTAACTCGAAGAAACTAATTACAGGTGAATGGAATTCTGTACTTGTTTCAAGGGTTACATATGAATCTGGAACTCGGAGAGCATCACCTGAAGCAAAAGCTTACTTGTTATAACAGATCGGAGCTTTTTCACAATCATTCACACTCAGTTAATGACTATTTTCCTACTCATTCAGGAACTGTAAGTCTGCTACTCCTAATCATTAAGTGTGTTGTGAATGTAGAACTATTTCATGATTTATCTACATCCTCATTTGTATTCTAATTTTAGACAGTAGCTTTATTACCCGAAGTGATAGGGACTGGAATTATTGTTTTAATCCTACCATTCGCTCACTGGTTCTACCGCTGTCTTACCAAGTGCTGTGTGATTGTCTATACATATCGACGTCTAGTTTGTGGAATGTTGCTTGCTTCTCTGTCTTTACTGGCTGCCGGCTTCTTGGAAACTGTGAGAATCAATCATATCTGTTTATACAACACAACTTACAACATAGCTGGTAAATTTAACTATATGTCATTGAGTGTCATACCTACATACACACATGCATACATACAACACACGTATATACACAAATAAATACTATATATATATATATATATATATATATATATATATATATATATATATATATATAGTTTATATGGTTAAATTTAGAAGGAAATATAACTGTCCATGGAATGACGTCTGAGGTTGCAGTTCATTATCAATCTTTCCAATACTTTTTGATGGGTTTAAGTGAAGTATTGTTTATAGTAACAGGTAAATATTATAAAACACAATTAAAACTTTTATATTACACTTTATGGCACTAATGTCATTATATTAATTTGTAGTCAAAATATAATATTTATGATAACATTATGGATTTATATGATGAACCTAATATATATATATATATATATATATATATATATATATATATATATATATATATATATATATATATATTATTTTAAATGACATTTTCAATTTAAATACAAGTTATATCCTTGCATTATAGCATTTGATTTATGCCGAGAACTAAATCTGTCTTTATACCTTTAACATATCATGAGAAGAAACTCCTAAACCAATATTGTAACTTACAAGATATACAGTTTTAATACTTTTGGATTCGAAAGCTAAAAACTCAAAATAGCATTATAATAAGAGTTACATTTATAAATAGAAGTTTTATACCTGCAGCTTTTAAGTGATACCTGCAGTTTATTGTAATCATTAAATTACAGAACCCTATATATATTAAACCCAGTACTGAGCTACCAGTATGTTAATGTTTTTTACACTATATATTTATATTTACAGTTAAAAAAAGTTTTGATATTTTTCATCATTACAAAGTCCTGAAGGTGTAATTAGAAATGAGAGAGATTTCAGCCTATTATTACATACTACTTATTCAGCTGTGTTTATTTTAAAGGTTTAGAATACATTTACATGAAGTCTCCTCCGCACATGCAAGGACTTTCTATGGGACTATTCTGGTGTTCTTCTGGTATTGGATATTTTATTGGATGGGCTCTGACGGCAATATTTCAAGTGACAGAAAACATAAACAGTGGATATTTAGATGTTTATTTTTATGTCTTGGCCTTGTTCCTTGGTGTTTATACACTCATATTCTATAAATGTGCGACATATTTTCATCTTGGCCTTGATAGAATGATTATTATTCCTTTACCTGAAGACATTATGCAGGTTTCTTGTTGTTCATAGTTTAGCATTTAAAAAAATAGAAAGCTTAAATTCAATTTTTTGGGTTATATGATGTGCAGTAGTGATTATAGTATGCATTTAATTTGTATACAGATCTTCAAAAGTGTTTAAGTCAAGTAAACTTGCTGTAACTGCATATTTCACTAATATAATTTTTAAAAGTGCAATTAATTTTAAAAGTTGATAATGAGTTTTTAGACTGCATGATACATGAAGGTGTTTAATTTACATAATTTTAACCGATATCTCAGAGTCTTTACTAAATCGTTGAAAATTTTTTTTCTTTTAACGTTAATTTCTTTTAAAATGGCTTTATAAAATTCATCTATATACAGTTCAGAAACACTACTTAAGCATCTCGATTAATATATTAAGTTGCTCACAGATTTAAACCAGATATTGTTAGAGGTATGAATATATTATTTCTGTATATTAATATGCTAAATAATGCTTGAGCCTTTTTGCGAAGAATTTCTAATTTTGATTGTAAAAATCAGTTGTTTTTTTCTTTTCTCGCATATGCTCTCTTGGTACTATTGAATTCAAGTTTTTCTGTAATATAACACAATATTGTATGCTTTTTATATGTTGTGTATGTTAATAAAGTGCAATATTTATTGCATATTAATTGTTCAAGGGTCACATTTTCAGTATAATTTATACTGAATACTGAATACTATAGTATTCAGTATTCAGGGTTACTTGATATACGCAAGTATATACTTCAACATGATAATATGAAAAGCTGCCAACTTTTGTAACATAAGTGTTTTGTAATACTCACTCAGTATGAAGCAGTTTTATTTCAACACAAACATTAGGAGCCATAAAATAAAAAATCATCAAAGTTATCAGCAGATATAAAATTACAATAAATGTTAATTAGGTGTATATTAATGAGTTACAGTTTATAGAGGAGACAACAGCCAATTCTGACAGTACTATAGCTTATAACTAAAATATTATTTAATATCAACAAACACTGATTTTGGTAGTTTGCAGTAAAATACATTCAATATGTTATCGAAATCTCTACAATTTATGGTTCATAAAATATATTACTAAGCGGTAAACTGATAAACCCATTTTATCCCAATTCTTCTCTATATAGAAATGTTTATAATCTTGAAACTTTTTGTCAAAAAGTCAATTTGGCTAAAGGACTGATTTAATAATTTTTTGAATCCAGCCAAGTTTAAAACTGGGTGGGATTTTTCAGAAAAAGCATCAAAATACTTTGAAACTTTCTCTGCAATTTTAGTTTGATATTGTACATGTATGTTAGCACTATTATATATAGTCAAGTGAAATAAATAATGTAGTAAGAGTTGGAGGGCTTTTTTTAAGTTTTATTCAAAATTGAATAATTATTATATTTTATAAACCAAGCAATTTACTTTATTCTACCCTTAAACTATATTTTTCATAGTTTATCCGTTTGTTAATTCAATAATTTCTCAGTCAGTGCACAATGACAGTGCCTCTTTATTATGACAGTTTTTATAAGCCGTATATAGTGCAGTTATAAGTACTATGTTTCCAAGCTTCACACATTCGAAAATTGATTTTTCATTCAGTGTTTGCAAACATGCAGTGGCATTAACTTTATATGATTGGTTAGTGTGGTGTATTCCCTGTTTACAAGTTGTCTCCTCTATAAACTTTGAACCGTAAAACCTTAATATGGAAAATTAACTGAAATGACATTCATTGTATTTTTATATCGGCTGACAACTTTGATAATTTGTTTTTCATTCACTGACTCCTATTGCTTGTAAATTGCTGAATGAAAACTGCTCCATAATAAGTGAATATTACAAAACAAAATTGATACATTTTCATATTATAATATAATGCAGTGCTTTTATCAAATGACCCTGAATTTTATTTAAAAAATGAGGCTCTTGAATTCGAACTACATGCAATGAATATTGTACTTTATTAGGGTAGAGGACATCTAAAATCTGTATACAAAATTGCGTCATATTATACAAAGTTAAATTCAAGGGTACAAAAAGATTGCCTGAGAAAAGAAAAGCAACGATTTTATAATCAAAGTGAGAAGTTTCTTTAGCAAGAAAAACTGAAAGGTTGCTTGGCATATTAATATAGACAAAAAAAATAAATTCATACTTTTAGTATTATCTGGTTTAAATCTGTTAGCCTAGGGCCACACGGTGCGTATTTTCGCATGCGAAAATTGTAACCACAAGTAGCAAAGGCATTAATTACATATCAGTGAAATTATTTACAATATTATGTTTACTTAACCTAATACAAACTGTTAAAGATTTTTTATACAAATTAAATGCATACCATAATCACTACTGCACTTCATATAACCCAAAAAGTTGAATTTAAGCTTTCTATTTTTTTTAAATGCTAAACTATGAACAACAAGAGACCTGCATAATATCTTCAGGTAAAGGAATAATAATCATTCTATCAAGGCCAAGATGCAAATATGTACAGCATATATAGAATATAGGTGTATAAACACCAAGGAGAAAGGCCAAGGCATAAAAGTAAACATCCAAAGATCCACTGTTTATGTCATCTGCCACTTGAGATATTGCTGTCAGAGCCCATCCAATAAAATATCCAATACCAGCAGAAAACCAAAATAGTCCCATAGAGAGTCCTTGCATGTGAGGAGGAGACTTAATGTAAATGTATTCTAAACCTTTAAAATAAACACAGCTGAATATGTAATATGTAATCATAGGCTGAAATATCTCTTGTTTCTAATTACACCTGCAGAACTTTGTATGATTTCTATTTATAAATGTAACTCTTAGTATATTGTTATTTTGAGTTTTTAGCTTAGGAATTCAAAAGTATTAAAACTGTATATTTTGTAAGTTACAACATTGGTTTAGGAGTTTCTTCTCATAATATGTTAAAGGTAAAGACAGATTTAGTTCTCAGCATAAATCAAATGCTATGATGCAAGGATATAACTTGTATTTAAACTGAAAATGTTATTTTAAATAATATATATTGGCTTCATCATATAAATCCATAATGTTATCATAAAATAATATGATATAATACTATATTTTGACTACCGATATAATGACCTTACAGTACATAAAGTGTAATATAAAAGTTTTAATTGTATTTTATAATATTTACCTGTTACTATGAACAATACTTCACTTAAACCCATTAAAAAGTATTGGAAAGATTGATAATGAACTGCAACCTCAGACGTCATTCCATGGACAGTTATATTTCCTTCTAAATTTAACCATATAAACTATATATATATATATATATATATATATATATATATATATATATATATATATGTGTGTATATTATTATAGGCTATGGTTTATTTAATTTACAGAATGGACACTAAATGACATATAACTCTATCTACCAGCTATGTTGTAAGTTGTGTTGTAGGAGCAGATATGATTGAGTCTCACAGTTTCCAAGAAGCCGGCAGCCAGTAAAGACAGAAAAGCAAGTAGCATGCCACAAACTAGACGCCGATATGTATAGACAATCACACAGCACTTGGTAAGACAGCGGTAGAACCAGTGAGCGATTGGTACGATTATGACAATAATTCCAGTTCCTATCACTACAGGTAGTACAGCCACTGTCTAAAATTAGAACCATACAAACGCAGATATAAGTAAATCATAAAATAATCTCATTCACAACACTTTTTATAGAAAGGTTTCTACACACTTACAGCTCCTGATTGCGTAGGGAAATAGTCATTAACAAAAAGGGATTTATTGTGAAAAAGAGGAAGATGCTTAAGCTCCCATCTGGTAAAACAAGTAGGCTTTTCCTGTAGGTGTGGCTTTTTAAGTTCCAGATTCATATGTAAACCTTGAAACAGGTACAAAGTTCCATGCATCTGTAAAAAAATAAAAAAAAAATAATTCACTGGTTAAAAATAATAACAATTATTTATATTTAATCTTTAGCAATGTGCTCTCTAGGCTTGCCTAGATATAATAGTTATTCAAACATTTTTTTATATGTTAAGATTTATTAATAAAAACAAAATGAAATCATTTCTGGAACCACAATAAAACTTTTGCCAATAACATAGCAATCATAAATACTTTTATAAACTATACATTGTTGCTTAATGATCTTTGTCATACCATACTAAATGCAATACATGCTCAGGCATAAGAGACTCCCATGGTTATCACAAAGTAAGCGTTCAAAAACTTACATGACTGTAGCAGATCCAGTAAGGAATCATCAGCAGAACCACTTTGAATATCTGACACATGTTCTTTGTGTTTCTTATCTCTTGAAATGTACACTCAGCTCCAGGGTAACCTTTAGCCATATTGGAATATTCTAGAAGCTTTTTTTCCTCTATGCTAAAATTTAGTCAGCTCCATTATTTTGATTTCTCATTCGTCTACCGCAAAAGAAGTTTTTGTCACTCATAGCTTCTATTGGCTTCAGAAAATATCATAATTTTATGAATTTTCTTTTTTAGAAAAGCTACATAATTAATAACTGGTTATACGCTACTCACTCCGGGTTGTTTTTCTTCACCATCCGAGCATTACTGATCACTTTGAATATGTCCTTCACAACAAACCTCGATTCAGCTCTCCGTTTAATGTATAGTTTATCACCTGAAAGTGTTAGAAATTAAATGTAATTTATAAATATTGCATATAGGTTGCCTTCCATAACTTAACATAATTATAATTTTCAAAATTAATCTAGGCTTCTTCCTGTTAAAAATGTAATCTGAAAAATTTCAACCCTAACGAAGTCCTTAGTATGGGCCAAGTGGTTATTAATCAATTTGCAAGAAATATTATTTGGAGAAACAATACAGAGAAATTGAAAATTGGAACAGGATGCAGTGGTATATAAATGTGTCACGCACCAACAAAAAAATTTCATTCTTCCACATTGCAAAATTGAAGTAAAGCTTAGGTTACAATGCAGTTGATGAGTAAGCTAGAAAAATAAAAATTGAAAATGACTGAAAAAATTTTGAGTTCTTGCAAAATACTATATGCCCAAAATGTCAGACTCTCAAATATTATTAAGTTGTAAATGATATGTAGTTTATAAGGAGTGTATGTTTGAATTGTAGGGTTGTAGAATATGTAGGATTGTTTGATAAGTTTAAAATAGTTAAGATATATTAGTAACACAGGTAGCAACAGTATAGTAGTAGTAGTATAGCAGTAGCAGTAGCAGGAATAACACTGATTATCAGTTAGTATTATAGGGGCAATAAATCAACTTTATACTGCTAGCTCTATTTACATGAAACAATTCTGACAAATTAAACCACCATGTTTCATTTCAGTGGTGCAAATAGAAGGTGTATCTTTAATTTCACTAGAAAAATATTTTATTTGATGCATTCCACAACTACAGGTAACCTGGGTGCTGTTTGGGGTAACCAGATGTTCTATAGCAACATTTGATAACAAAACTGGCAATTACACAAATACTCGAGTTATCATAGTTTTTACTGACTTCAAAGTAAGTGACTCTTTTGGGAATAATTTGCTATAATTTGAAATATTCAAACTAGGTATATGAGTATACTGCAATTTCTAGAAATTTGGCATAAAAATCAAAATATTGATAATCTCAAAACTGTTTGTTAGTAATTAGTGCATGTAAAGCTGGCAACTAAAATTTGATTCAATCAAAAACATTCAAAATTTATGCTTTACACAATTTAGGTAATTGTCAGATTCAGCACTAACTTACCTGCTATAAAAAAAGCAAAACTCAGTACCAAAGAGCCTAATAAAAACCCAGCAAACACTTGTGACTCGTTCGTAACTATTATTTGCAAATTTGCCATTGCTACAAAAACTATTGCGGCTCCAAAATTTGTTCCCCAATAGTACATCGTCATAAACTCTCTTGTGCCAACAGTTCCAAATATCCGAATCTAAAAGTTTGAAAAATAGGATGCTTTGTATATTTGCAGAGCTCTAGACGGCAATATAGGTTTGATGACTCTGTTAATCAAAATTTTAGTGCAAAATTGTATTTGAAAGCTTCACCAGTAAATGACATGTTATTTATAGACATAGGAGACACACATATGGTTTGGCAAAACCTATTATAATGTTTTGATTGATTTAAATCAGTGGTTCCCAACCTTTTTCATACTATTCCCCCTTTTCATAAATGTTGACTATTAATTCCCCCCCCTTTCGAAGAGCAAAAAGATTTTATGACTTACAGAAAGAGAATATATGATACCATGCAATATATTTTGTTCTATTATATCTGCATATAATATAATTATCATAATAGTAATATTATCATTATTTTTATGTTATCAAACACATGAGAGCAGTTCAATAATTAATGTTATATAGTTTTTCTTCAGGTTCTTCTTCTATCAAAGTTCGTTGAGTGTAGGGAAATACACCATGCTTTTGATAGAGATGACACCACTTTAGTGTAACCTTAAAAAAATTGCCGCTGCTATGAAAGGCAATAATATGATGATTGCACTCCTGCATTTTTAGGTTCAGATTATTTAGTGTAGCAAACATATTCACTAAGTATATGTAGTATACAGTTCATAGAAATTAATGACGTGCATGGCTGCTAAAAGTTGGCGTGTTAGTTTTTGCATATTTTTGACTTTCATTCAAAGTAACACAGAGAACAGTTAGGGTAGAGTAATTAATAAACACACATTCATGTAGAAGTAAACTGAGATTGCAGAATATGGTTTAGTTAAACAGATGAACTAAGATGAAGATTTATAGACATGCATATATATGTAACTTGCAAGAGCCCAAAAACCGTCAACAAAGTGTGAATTTTTCAAAATCCAAATTCCCCCTAAAGCGTCCAAATTCCCCTCTAGGGGGGAAATTCCCCCTAGAGGGGAATTCCCCCCAGGTTGGAAACCACTGATTTAAATAACCAGGAGCTATAACATAGCATGCAGTAAATAAGTTTATGATATTTATGTTGGGAGAAAACAGTTTAGTAAGTTGAATTATATATCTATAACATTTAAATTGGCCAATTCCTAAAGATTAAAAAGATTGCCTTTAAAAACTAAAGAACATATTTACAATAAATAAAACTATGAATCAACGTGCTTTTCAATCTATTTTTAAATGAAGATCTGAACTTTTATCAGCTAGACCTTCTACCTGACTGGCACCAAATGCTGCTAAGTTTGACGTTACAATGGCTGCAGCTATAGAAATGACAAATAGTGCCAGTGTTCCTATTATCACCATATCTTTATGATTTTCCCATTGAGCATTGGCCGGATCTTTGTCTCTACATATCTCCGATTTGTTAACTGTAGAAGAAGGATTAGCCGTGTTGGTCCAGTCAGAATATATAGTTATTCCCAAGAACACATATCCAATCAAATATATGACGTAGCCAATGATAATCGAAGTGTATCGACTTATAAAGCTATCGGATATTACACCAGCAACTAAACAAAATGAGTTGGAGATAGCGTTGAAGAGGAATAGAACGGCAAACACTCCTGTATTAGACAAACACAATGGAAACTGAACTTTTAGATAAAGTAACAATGTTCCAGATATGCTATAAAAAACTAGTCTCTCAAAAACTTTAGCTGCTATGATCAGGTACGATGCTATTTTCCTTTGTCTCAGAGTTATTCCTTCACCATCATCCAGTACTGGTGGAATTTGATTTGCTGGTAAAAGTGGCGAAGACTCATTAGCAGCCATCAGTTCATCTTTTTCTAAAATTTATAGTGGAAAATAGGATGCATTAAAGTGATTGAACAATTTTATTACATCATTGAAAATAGGACATCATAGAAGTACTTAACTGAGAATAAACTTACGAGAACATTCTTTTAAAAACTTTTAATCAAAAACCAACTTTAATTTTTGACTTAATCAGTAAAACATCTGTCCTTGCTGAAAATTTGACCACGGAACATGCCTGCCCAGTAAAGTGAACTATGGGAAAAGAAAACGAAAGAAAGTGAAGGAGGTCATTACTAAGAAGGTTACCACAGTCGCAAGTATAGAGGGAGAGGAACTCCACCCAGAAGCAACAAATGTCTGTATGAAGCCTAGTAATCATGAAGATTTGAACAAATTACTATGTTCCTTAACTAAGAACGTAAAAGTTTCTTTGCGACAAGAAAAGGTCCAGTTATTGACATTAGCACGGAAAGCTGGACCATTGATAAAACAGCCACAGAATTTGGAGAAAACAATTACCTGGCCCAGCAAGCCAGAAAACTGCAAAGAGAATCCTGTTCAAACCAGAAGCTAAAGTTGGAAGATCATTCTCTTCACATTTAAAAGAAAAAGTTGAAGATGTTTTTAGGATGATGAATATTACACATATATGTGTGTGTGTGTGTGTGCGTGCGTGTGTGTGTATATATATGTATATATATATGTATATCTGAGATGCAAAGGCGTGGGCCATTTGTTGAGTTGAAGCGGAATGACCCAACTAGTACGGAACAACATATGTTCTCTTTAATAATGGTGATTCAGTCAAGCTAGGCATGCATAGTGATTTCTAGCATGTAGCTAACAGACAGCATTTGTACTTTCCCATAATAGCGACCAGTCAAGCTGGTCATTAACTACAAGTTATAACGGCCTATTACAATGATCATGCATACGCATTACTTTTTGTCCATTACATTACAGTCCATTACATTACAGTGCATGATCATAGCTGCCAGCAATGTTGTTGCTGCCTCTGGCGTGATATTAGTAAACTACCTACGTGCTAACAGAGGGTTACAAATGTTAACTACCCACTAACTACTAACCACTAACTTGCAACTACTAATCATAGCGGGTTAATTACATAGCCATTGACAATGTGTGATTATAACTATACGACAGGGGAATAATAATATAGATAAATCAAAATCCACCGCAATATGCTTAAAGGTGGAATTTGATTTTTTTTATTGTATAATTTGACTTTGTATACTTTATTAGGCACTGGCATGTAGTGGAGCACATTTTAATGTATAACTCTTTTTGTAGTGCTGTATAGCTCAACAATAATTTGTAGAGTAGAATTTACCCATCATGCTTTGTATTTGCTGCTTTTATCAATTTTCAGTGAAACATTCAGGCAGCTGTTGAAAGTATGTAATAAAACTCATTCATGTATCTGAAAAATAATTTTGCCCCCACTGGGAATCGAACCTGAGACCTCCGGCTTGCAAGCAGGTGTGCTAACCAGTACACCACGGGGACCACGCACTGGGTAAACTCATCACTACAGTATCAGGTGGTAGTAATAATAACATAAAATTATAATAGTAGATAGTATTCTAATATCATAATATATCATAATAGAATGATGATCATGTGTGACATTAATCTTCAATCACATGTAGTTAATGTGTTAATTATATATAAAAACAATTCTATAAAATTATAATATGTGACCACCCACCACAAAACGGAGAACTTATGTCACATTTTCAAAATTGAGCTAATATAAATATGGAATTATAGAACAGATCCTCGAAATTACTTTGCAAATTATTTGAAGTCTCTAATGCAAATAGAACTTGAGATATTAACATTAAAATACCTTGGCGCTATTGAAACTGTCAATTTGCATTTTAAGTAAGCAAGTCAGGAATAATTTATGGATTATTTGTGTAAATTTGTCAAGCCTTAGCAACGAGCTTTTTTATCATAACCATGATAGTGCCAAATTTGGTATCAAAACATTTTTTGATGTATGGGCTTTCAACTCAACAAGGTTTTATGTCTCCAAAACAAAACATTTAGGTCAAAGATGGCCGCCAAACCTGTTGTAACTTTAATTTTTCGAACTGCTATAGTAAACTGTGATAACAGTTGAAAATTTTGCTGATTTCAGCACAGGCAAGGGTTTTTAAGCAAGTTCTTTGCACTGACATTTATGTGGAGACCAATTACTAAGTAAACAGGGTGTCATATGCATATATTGTATACATAAATTATAAAGGGACAAGGAGTGCTTCCATGCAGTATTTCTTAGTATACATATTATGAACTTGTATTACAGGCTTTTCAAGTACTTGTAAATTATTTTTTTTTACAAAAAGAGGAAGCTATTATTAAAAAAGTTTTGAAATGGGTTAAGGCATAAAAGGCTGGAAACCATGTGGACTTTCATTCAAGTTGGGTTTGTAAGAATCTGTCAAAATAGAACATTACTGTACATGTGTGGGGCTTATTTCAATCCATCTTGAAATAACCAAGGTGCATATTGCTGTATTTTAGTAAATTTAGAGTTATGCTTTCATGCTTAGTTTGAAGTAAGTCATTATTGGAATTGTTAATATGACATCACTTTCTATTCTCATCCTCAATCTGAATACAATAACGTCTTGCAATCAGTAATCATCTTTAAATTCAATTACTCTCCATGCATGATGCTAAACAGTTGAGAATATTGCATATATCTATAATACCTGTCGACATCCATTACGAATAATCGATACCTATCACCAATGGCAATAGCCAATAATCAATCAATATTATCAATAGGAAAGCAACCATGCAATGCCTATTACCAATAATCAATATTATCAACAATAACCAATACCCATAATAAATAACCAATGACCATTATGAATATTCAACACTAGAAGCTAAAACATTATCTCAGTTTATTGATAACTAGCAGTCAGAGTGGAAAACTCTATGCAGTTAGAATCTACTAGTGAATTATATTAGACTACTTACTAGGTTGAAGTACATTTTTCTGCAGAACAAGTCCTGATAAATACTATAAGATAGTTGACGTTTGCAGCGTTGATGTAGTACAGCTTCCCTTGATTATGTTACAATACAGACAGTCATATGACAACAATAATAAGCTATTCATATGATTGGCTGACTTTATTTTCAGTTTAATACCATCGCATATGGCGAGCTTAGTCGAAGAAGTTTTGGGAATTTCCAATGCCATAGTTTGATGACTCATAAGGCTTTAATGACATTCAAATGGCCTATCAATATTTTGCAGCTGTGGTATCTTGGAAGTGGTTTGGCATACAACTATTCAGCAACTGGCAATATGCCACTCAGTTAGTGCTTGCACTATGGTGTCTCTATCACACTTGGTAGCCCAGTGCTTGTCATGCTATGATCTATGGAGCACAGTTGGCCTATATATATATATCTAACCATAAACTAAATGTAATAGACAAACACCTCCATCAAGATGATATGATGATAGCGGTAATAAACTATTATATGTAAATGTAATTAAGCTGAAACTCTATACGGTGTTAAATTTGCTCTTAATAACCACTATGGCACCTATGTCTTTTGATATATATACACTTACATGTATATCTAGTGGCATCCCTAAACCATATTTCATTTCATTATATTGCTACACGCTGTCACTTGATCTAGGATATTTAGCAAGTTGAAAATTGCTAAGATTTTTCATCATCGAGCAATTTTGAAGGCAAATAATTAATAGAAACTTCTAAAACAGCCACAGTAGACTACACATTGCGGATTACTTTCAAATATAGGGAATATTATTTATTATTAACTTTCTAAGCTTGTTTTTAAGCTTTGAATACCATTAGGATGATAAAGTTTGCTAACTTTGAAAAGAATTAATTGTCGGAATATTTATTAGTTTTCGGTTTGCAAAGCTATGGATGGTATTATTTTTATGCTTGTCATGTCCGGCAATAAGGCTGATATAGAACTTCATCAGTATTCAAATAACTCGCACTGCTCCACACTATATGAGATAATGAGATGTTGTGTAGCTTAGCAAGCAGCTGTCTGCACGTGCATGACCTTTGACCTGTAAACTTAAGTTATAATTGGCCAATTCCTTTATCTAAAAACCGTACAGAAAACAAAACTTTGGCAGATGTATACTATTTATAATTACACAAAAATACCTTGTAGGGCAATATTTTGCATTGTGAGCTTCCATGTTTAATTATATTGCCCATCATTCAATGTTTGGTTCTCTCTACTATATATATCCTAACTATTTTATAGCAACTTATACATTTAAGTATATGAAGTGTAGCTGCCTTAGCAATATAGATATACTTCTGTTGTACGTAGCAAAAGCAGTATGCCAGCCTGCTTACACAATAGCATCATAAATTTAGCATACACAGCTGCATATACGAAATAAATAATATACTACGATTTATTAAAACTTCATTAGAAAAGCATTCAAGCAAATATAACTAAAAGTTTAAGAGCATTCTTTGTCAATCTTTTATAAATATTAAAGTTGTTCTATCAATTCTTACACATATTAAAAGTATAATTTAGTATAATGCATGTCAGTCAAGCATATATACTGTTGTGAATTTATGCTTCACTGCAATCAATGGGTTTATTTATTGAAGGCCTGCACTTCGCCAGGTTTGTTAATTAATAAGAGTTTATTTACTGCTAATAACACAATAAAATGTATATAACGACTAACACAAACTGTTACATAATAGAGAGCTAACAGTACACAACTTTACACTAGCATTATCAAGTCCTCTCTGCCAGCTACGCTGCCTAACTAGCTTCCACTGCGCATTAGTAGCTCCGCCTACTAATTAATTGTTAGTCACATCTCATTGGCCAACACGGTGGTGCCATCCTGATGGCATGATGCTGGCTGCATCATGTAACTGTCCGAGTGAAAAGTATCCTTTCGATATAACTAATGCACTACTAAAAAAACCCTTACAATACTTCCATGTATAGATCTAAATTTAACGATGGATGGATATACTGCAAAGATAAGGACCTACAGGAACTGAAATAGCCCAAACCAGAGTCTCTTATTACAGCTGACTGTAAAAGAACAATTAAGAGCAGAAAAATAATTTATTTAGATTTTAAACTGCCACAGGAATTAATGATTACCTGATTATCACTAAGTTGCGAGAGCAGCTTTTATTATTGAAAGAAATGATTGTTTTGCAGTGCACCTTATAGCAATGGCTTTATTTTATGAAAATCTTGGATTTGCTATAATATCTCAAGCATTATATATCTCTGTATACAAGCTGAAATATTTCAAATTTATTAAAAAGCATAACTGCTCGTTAGTTCTTGCCCACATATCTATTAATTAATCTAAATATTTTTATTTTTAGGCATTTATTTAATGAGCTGTTCTGCTCTATGCAATTAATAATTCTATAAATAACTGCATACATAATATTTAAAATGTGCTCATTTATACAAGATGTTGGAATATTGCAATAGTATTTTGAACTTAACATCAACATTTTTCATTTGATTGCCACAGTTTTGTTGACAGTAAAGCTGTCACAGTGAGAAAAGTTTAAGTTTATTCTTTCAAGAACTATAATGAGCTATATAACTAATAATTAAAAAAAAAATTATAAAAACTATTAATTTATCATCTCTCTACAGAGTGCGTTTGTCTAGTAGTTTTATGTATAAAAAAGGAATAATACTTTTATTATATTTTAACTTAAGATGCACGTAGCAGGTAACATACTAAGAACTTTATTTTAATGAGTACGTTAGCCGCAACACAAAGTTTTATAATCTTTCACTAATAATCAGTCTATATTGTCAGTTATTCGGTTTCAACCAGTATCTATATAATATTGCTTCATCTATTTACACAATTAATATACGTGAATTATTTTTACTGCAGTTAACATTTTTTTCCTGACAAAAACTATATTATACATTTTGCAAAAGCACAGACACATTAAAATGATGACTGTTTTATAAAGTCAAATACCTATAACAAAATAAGATCGGCTGCTATATATAAAGTTAATTATGCTGAATTTATTTTTTATTTTAGCATCAGGATTTGAAAAACACACATAATATTGTGTTTTTCTAAGCATGCATTGACAAAAAGCATTTGACCAAAGGAATCATAACATATTAACATTTATATTAAAAAAAAGATAGATATTATACTACAATTAGTATCAGATAACTCTGATTATATTCCTTCTAATATAATCAATAATTAGAAAGTAATATGGTACAATTTAGTAAAAAGTTCATTATTTCAGAATAATATGAAAGTATCTGTTAAAAGAAGTGCACAATTTTGGAGTTATATGCTCAAATCACCAAGCACAAGTCTTAACTAACCATTGGAATTCTGAGGCTTCAAGAGTGCACAACTCAAAATGTGTACAAAGTATGACGCATTAAGTACATAATCTGAGTTTCAACAATCTCAGAAAAGTTTGGCATGCAGATAATTTTGATTTTGCAAAAGGAAATATGTATTGTACAGAAAAGATAAATCAAACTATGTCATATGAGAAAATCTGCATTTCAACGTCAAAGAGAATTTGGAAGATTCATCAAAATCTGCCTGAAAAAAAACTCAAAGTAGAAATTATAGAGACATAGTCATGGTAATGAAACTAATATTTATTATTTGCACTTCAATATAGAATAAACTGTCAATTCAACCCAAGTTGAAACTTTATCCAATCTGAAGAGTCAAAAGAGCAAGATCATTTGGCAACCAGAAACTAATAGCTATACTATAATAGTTCAGATGTTTATAATAAAGTAATAAAAGCAATAAGCATTGCACGATAGTAGTATGTGCAATAAGTTTCTTTTCAACAGCTCTTTATATTTAACCAGTTATAGCAAACTACAAGTTATAGCAAACTACAGTTGCCTTCATACCTTCACGATTTTTGGTCAGAATTTCAATTTGGCCGGGTTGAAATTTCACCGAGTTGCATTGCATTGTAAAAGCCACCCGTAAAATTTTTTGTACTGTGATAACTTAATTAGCCAATTTTAGAATATGAGTAATAACTCCTTGTAAACATCGTTATTTAGTTATTACTTTGGCGATTAGACAACGTACTTATACGGCTATAATTATATAGCCTACACCTTCTCAATTATTGCTTTTATGCTGTCTGCTTCACTAATTCACGACGTTTACAAAGGGCATCAAATAGCTATTATGCGAGTCAAATTTCAATTTCAAAAAGTGAGCAACCGCATCAATATGATTTCAACGAGTTTCAGTTTGACTATAAAGGGGTATCTGGACAAGCATTAGCCTATTAAGTTAAACTCGGTACTTTTTTCAGCAGAGGTATAAACGCAACTGGAGACGATTTTTATTGTAAATAGTTACAGTCAAATTATGGTGTCATCCCAAAAGCTAATTTTTATTTTGGTAAGTACCACAATAATGTATAGGCCTATAATACCTATATATACCTGTTGTATTGATTGCTATAAATATAGCTAATATATGCTAATAGCTATTATAATTGCTAATATAAAATATCTGGAATAATAGTCGGAACGTGACGGACCTTTGTTGGGGATAAACAGTAATACATTAACATTAGACATTGTTTTTAATGAATACTTATTAACGAAATATTTTTTCACACAAAAATTTCAGTATAGATTATGCAAAATTAATAAGTTAATGCGGATCGCTGGAATTTGTTTATGTGCTAGATAACAAACAAATAATTCATGTTTATTTAAATATACATATATATCAATATAGTATTCAGATAAATTGTCAGGAGTAGGGGGGGAATAAACATTGTACTAAAATAAATAATAGCGTCTAACTGAGAAGCTTCTATCTGGGATGAAACCCATATTATATATAAATAATTTTGAAAATACATTTAATAAAGATAGTTTATATATAATATTATTATAGTTGTTTTTATTGAGAAATGTACAACATGATGCGTTTGTTTTTTGATAAATAAAATTTTTTTTTTCAGGTCTTGAAATTGAGCAAAATTGATAAAATTGAGTTTGCAGCTTTAAACACTCCAGTATAATACAAAAGGATAATTTTTAAAATAATATTCATATACTACTTCCAATTGATTATACGAGATGATAACAAAAGAATAAAATTTAGTTTTTTTAATCTGCTGCCTGCAAAAATGAATACTTGTCAAGCTACTGGCAGTAGCTTTTAGAATCCAAAGCCAGGATTGCTTTGTAAAAAACTTTTAAAGAGGATTTTATAGTGCATGAAAAAGTAGTGAGTGGGTGAAATATTAAAACATATTTTACTAAAATTAAATTTGGTTGTACTCTGCTAACTTTGTACTCTATTATTATAAAATTATTAAAAGCTAGTCATAGGTATTGTAGAATTATGTGATACGATTTACATATTGAGTATTTAACGTGTTACTATATATAGGCTGAGTCACGGAGAAAGAATGAGTAATATGTGCCTAAAACATTAGATTTTTATCTGCAAGCTTTACATAGCTTCTTCTCTTAAATTAGCCTGCATAACAACAAAGGTATAATAATGCGATATATGAATATACAACAATTATCTATTCTCAATTTATACATATTTATTTATTTAGAAATTTTCATGTCATTAGCTTGTGCCAAATTGCTTTCTATCTTTGCATGTGCAAACAATTTCTTTAATAGCGATATCTACAATAATCTAACTATGTATATATACATATGAGATGCTAATCATTGGAGTGAATCTTCAAACAGTATAACTAAAATAATTTACTATTATACATTATGTAAAATAATTGCCCCACTGGGATTCGAACCACAGACCTCCGGCTTGCAAGTAGGCGCGCCAACCAATTACGCTACAGGGGCTTAAGAATTTCAGACAACGCATTATATTCAGGTATAACCAATTTCAGAAAAGAAAGAAATTGAATTTCTTGAAGGTGAAAGTGGATGCTTTCATTATTTGCTTTCTTTCATATCAGAAGGTATGCTGAATTAATTCGAAACAAAACATATCATCTTATTGGCTATTGTTTTATCAGCTCTCTCACTGAGTGATGTATGTCTATAATAGTTTTATGTTTAATGAAGGAACAATACTTTTATTACATCTTAACAACATATTGAATCAACTCAACTTTCTTTTACCTAGTACAGGGGACACAACCTTCATCATAACAAATTACTTGTGAGTGAAAGATTTGAATACTTATTATACAATATTGATTGGAATATTTGTACAAAGCTTTTCAACTTCCTCCTTGTAATACAGTCTTGTGACTTTTTATTCTTTTAGGTACAATGCTTCTATTATATAGCAGCTACCTACTTATATTGGAAGGTTCTAGCTATTGTGATTTATTTGTATAGAAGCATAACTTTACTAAACACTACCTCATTGTATAGACATTACTAAGTAGTGTTGACATGGAGAGAATACTGTACTTGTGTTTTCACTTGTGGTTTTTTTTAGTTACTGTGTTTTTCTCTGCACCAGTACAAGGTATGTTAGATAGCTTTATTGTATAACATAATCTATTCGATTTGTTTACAACCATTATCTGTAGCATACGGACAGAAAGTGTACGCATAGATGAAAGTATTGTACTTGCTCTCAAATGTATAAATCAGTAGTAAACTCTTGCTATTCTAAAACACTTTGCAAACTCGAGAGAGAAGTAGTTTAACTTTTTCAGCCAGGATTATATACACTGAATAAGTTAAAATAAGTGCGATATACTCTTTTATAATGTATTTTCAGGATTAACCTGTGACTGGGCATCAGGTGTGGGTAGACTAGATCCGTACATAACATCTGGTAGTATAAAGACTCTCTCTGTAACCAGTGAAGATGAGTGTAGAGCTCAGTGTATGCAGCAGACATCATTTATATGTGCCTCAATAAACTACAGCACTGATGATGGAAACTGTCAACTGTTAGCAGAGAATACTCAGACTGTTACTATTAGTAGTTATGATAGTCAGTGGAGATACTCTGTTAGACCAGATTGTGCTGGTAAGTATTTATGAAATCGATTTACTATTATAATAGGATAGCAATAAAACATTGTAGTAAGTGTATGGCATGTTTAGAGAAAATTTTAATGTCATATACATATATTATTATATTATATTAGATAATTACTCTTGTCCTGCTACAGCGGTACTTGAAAGAGATTTAGGAAATAATTTGGTTGTTTTTTATAATCAACCTTATTTCAATATAATATAAGTGACTACGCTATTTATAATATATATAGGAACTACAATGACTGTATAATATAAGTTATTGGTGCATAATTTTACAATTATTCTAATAGGTAAAAATAAATTGAAGACGGTTTTTTCAAATTATTACCTGTTATTGATAGCAAAATTAGTAGGGGTAAGGGGGGGGGGGCACAACGGTCATAGGGGTACAAAAAGCCGGCCAAATTGTGAGAGAACTTATTGATTGATGAGTTGCGATTTTTTTTTCATAAAAAGATATTGACATAATTATTCAGCCTTTGTAGTTTCAACACTTGCGGAACATACGTGTTGAAAAGGCGAGTAAAAAACTGTGTTTACCTACTTTTGTAAATCTTTTAGGATGTCGTTAAAGCTTTATAACTTTTTACACTCAAAGGCAAAAAGCCTAGATTTTACTAATATTGTTGCCATTGCTTGTCTCTACAATGCTTAACTAGTATAACAGCAAACACTGAAATAAATTTTCCTTGAGGCACATTTATTTTCAATTTGGCCACACGGGGCACAATGGGCCCGGCTGATTATTGCACCCTGATCACTGTTATTAGTTTGTTTGCCCAAAAAGTTGGTTGAAATGTTACTAAAATCTACAGATATAGCCATTTCTGACCTTTTTGTAAAATATCAAAGACATCATGGTAAGACTACAAAACTACAAGTTGAAGCTCCCCTAATATATTATACATCTGATGAGGTTAAAGCTTTGCCATTTTATACATAATACAAAACACTCTGCTGTTGCTACTAGTAGATAGTCATGATAATCATTATAATATATTACACCATTGAGGGAATGTACATGTATTTGACTGAAATAAATTGCGATTTGCTCATTTGCTCCCTCCTCTCCCTTCCGTACTCCAGTCACAAACCTCAGCCATGCATGCACCTTAGCTACAGTTCATAGAAAAAAGTCCACCCGGAATTTTGTAGTACATGTTACTAAAGTTTTTTTTTTAATAAAGGTTCCTCTGCGAAGTGAAAATAACAGAACATTTTTAGTTCTAAACAGTAATGATAATGGCACTGCAGAACCGAGTCACGTGCTTTTGATTTTGCCTTCCTCTGCTATCCGTAGTAGCACAAACTGTATACAGCTAAAACATGAATTTTGCTGTAGATCTGAAGGGGTATTTTTTATTTATTTGTAATATTAAGTAAATAAAGTTTAGATGTAACAAAATACGCAAAATTTCAATATATTTGTTGTATCCCACCCAGTGGCCCATTGTACCCCGGTACCGAGGCACAATGGGCCAAATTTTTTGTCATGAAAATATTTTTCTTATTCTGAAAGTTGTGAGAGAGATAGAAACAACAAACTGGTACCTGTAATAGACAACAGATGCAGCATTAAGACTAGAGATTATTGAACTAGTAACCTGAAAAACAGACGAATGAGAGCAACAAATGCAAAATTCAACCCGTTGTGCCCCCCCCCCCCCCGTTACCCCTACTATGTACAAAGACTGTGATATTTTACATTCATAATTTTGAAAAAATAGCTAATATTTGTGCTAGAATTGACACTTTAAATCCCAGCACTGCTTGGCTGGACGCCATGCATGCAGAGTTTATATATATACCCTGAGGTCACCATGCAAATAGTGCAGATATTCTGCCTAGCTCGCTATGTAACAGCATACTGTAGCAGATAATTTATGTAGCAAATGAAAAGTTAATTGCATGTTGCAGTTTTTACTAATGCAATGCATTGCGTAAAACTTTTAAAACTTATTAGGATAATCAATAATTATGTATAGAAAGGTTGCAACATTATAGTCATTTGATACAATGATCGAGGAATACAGATTGGAAGCGTAATACAATGATATTGTTTTAAAACAATGGGTAGTAAAGTTCATAGTTTTAGTTGAAAGCCAGTTTGTCTCTGAGACTCACTTTTATAAATTTCGCAGAAGGACTTTAAATTTAGAGCGTGCAACAAATTACCAGATCACTCTATCAACTTCTATATTTCGTAAAATCTGAATTTAAATTATAATTGATAAAACAGCATTTGGCAACAAGTAATCATGGGTCTAGTTATAAATAATTATGTTTTTGTGTACAATCTTTCATACAGTATTGTATTCTACAGGAATATGGCAGCCATGGACAGCTACTAGAGGTTACTATCTAAGCAGTGGAGTACAAAAGTACAATGATATGAGTACATCAGACCTCAGAGAATGTATGAGTTTCTGTTTACAAGATGAAGACATCAGTTATAACTGCAGTTCTATAGTGAAGTCAGTGAGTGGAGATCTATGTGAGATTCTCAACAAGAGATCAGATGATACTGGAGTGACACCAGAAGTAAATACAGGCTATCAGTACTTTAACCTCCCTCTCTGGTATTCATGCAGGTATGAGTGAAACTTTTGATTTTTTTTAGCTACAGCTTCTTGATTAAAAAGTGAAATTTTCACACTAGCTTGAAAATTAATAATATGTTCTATTACTGGACTATAAAACCTAGTTATTGTTGTGATTTTTGTGTATTTTTACACTTGATTAAAAACAAGAAGCCCATGGATATTTGTAACTAAACCAGGTAAATGTTGATGAATAGTTTTTAATTACTATTAGCGTAACTCTACATCAACAGAAAAGAATTAACTCAATATTGGCTTCAATTACTTTTTGAGTCATAATTTTATATTTTCTAATATATTTGGTGTTGGTTCTACATAATTGCATGATTAGGCAAACTTGTCTCAGTTCGCTTTTCTCTGCAGCAGTATTTCTAGAATATAGGATGTGTCAAATAAACTCACCATCCAAATAAATTTTTTTATGCTGAAATAAGAAACAATACCTACGTATTTTCAAATTGATATAAAGTACGTATACAACAATTTTAGGCTATTGCAAATCTAAAATTACCAATGATATGCAACCTTGTCAATAATGGTTAGCAAAATTTTGCCTAATACTGTAAAATGTCCGTATATAGTTGATATCAATTTGGGTGCAAACTGCAAATGCATACAATTATTATCCCGATTATGATTTAAACTACGTAAAAAGTAAAAGAGAAAGCATTATTCAGCAAAACGGAAGTGTAAAAATTGAAAAATTACACGCCAAATGCAGAGACCTATATATAGTATTACATTTTCTATGCTAACTGAAAATTTTTTCATACTCTTTCTTCATTAAATGTTTTTGTTATCTTGAATTTCCACAAGATTATAATATTCTATTCTGTTGTGTTTTAAGTTAGAAAAATAAATATTAATTATAGCAGACTGAAAAAAACCCGATGTGTAAAAGTAAGTTATCTCATGAGTTATAAATTGCAAGTATACAACTGTGAGATACTGCAAGTCTGGATAAGTGAAAAACCATGCACTTGGTTTTTATAGTAGTTAGTAAAAAAGTTAGCTTTTGTGTATTAGCTATAATGAAAGTTGAAAAGCATAATATAGCTGAGATGATATGTGAAAAGCTAATAAGCTTTCCCAGCTTATGTAAAGTCCCAACATATTCGATCACCTTTGATGGTCTGCCAGTACCCTTAGGTAGTGCACTAAACTGATTAAAGTAATTTTGTGAATACTTTTCAGCATTCTTATGCAATAACTAAGCAGGTTGTTTTGTTTTGTTCTGTTATTTTGTTCACCTCAAACCAGCAATATTCAGACAAGTTTGTCATCAACATTAGCAACTTTAGCAATAATAGTCAGTTCTCTGCTAGACAAATTATCCATTAATTCACTTTCTTCTTTTTCAGTTAATAGGGTATAGGGTCATTTGGCTCAATGTAGGCTTTTATGCATAGATATTGTCTTTTTCTAATACAGATAATATATCATGCACATTCAGGGATCTGAAGTATGAAACATAAAATGAATTTAAAACATGTTAGAACTTTAGTATTTGTATTGGTATGCCACCCAGAAGTATTGGCAGGCAGCCAATCATTAAAGCTTTCAAGCTTCAAAAGCTTTCACCAAAGCTACTATTAGCTGGCAGAGCTAGTTCATTCACTGTACTGCATGAGTCAGTGTATCATGATCAAACCGCCATATTTACACACTTTGTATGAACAAACTATCGGTTTCGGTATTGTGATGGCTAAGATTTTTATCCACGCATCAATATTGTAAGTTTATTAGAATTACAATAGTTCATGTCAATTTTTTTGGTTCTGTAATATTCATAGTGTTCCTCTGAATTTTGATTTATATTGTGACTACTTATTTATACAATTTCTAATGTTTCCCATTTTATAGGGTACGATTTGACAGTTAATAAACTCGAAAACCTGTTGCCAAGTTGGCTAGTAGTTAAAGCATATCTTGCAACCAGACACAAACACAAACCGATACAGTACCAATATTGCTGAGGCTGACATGGACCGACAGGACATAGTTAATCTCAAGAAGCAACGTACTACTCTGAGGTCTAAGGTAACAATGCTAACTAATCTCATAGAATCAGCAATCTCTAGTAGCAACTCTACACAAGTGGAATGCCTGCGATCTCAGCTTGAATCTACATATCAAGAGTTTCTAACTATTCATTATGACTTTTTGGAATACGTTTCATCAGATGAGTCTATGGAAGACATTGCTTATGTTAATAAGATGAGTCCAGTAGAGTACTATCAAGCTGTAAAGGCTAGTTATGACAAAGCTATTTCTGACTGTAATACTTGGCATAGCAAATTCTATAAAATCAAGCACAGCCTTATTTTAGCAATTAAGAAAGCCAATGGATTAGTTACTGATTGTACTGACAATACTCTTATCACTGAACATCTTAGGAAATGTGTAGCTCTTTCAGAAAGTTTGGCAGATACCATAGGTTTTTCTGATTTATTATTAGAACTAGATGAAGTTATTTTATCTTTAGATTATTGTATGTCTAAGTTTACTCTTATGTCAAAGGCTCAGTCACAGAACATGAATTTCGAACACCGTGAATCTGATCCGTCCGTAGTCCGGTCCGGTCTTGCGGAGAGTGGTGTGGGTGGGGAGTCACCTTCAGACGGCGCGAGTCATGCACCGACTATGGTCGCGTCGAGTCGGTTGTTTTCTTCTAGATCACACCCTAGCACACATGAGGCTACTCTTGCACCAAATCCAGGTGTCACAGCAAGCGGTAGTGATAGGCAGGTACTATGGGAAGATCACACATCCGGTGAAGCTTTGGCGTCAAATCCAGGTGTCATAGCAAGTACCAATGTCAGAGATGTTCGTTCTTCTACATTCTCAGTACGTGATCTACATGGTAGTACTGATCGTGCAGCTCATTCTGAATTTTTGATTCGCGGCGCAACTTCCTCGGTTGTCAATGCATATGATAGCTACCCTAATGGAACTAGTCAAATAAGTTATGACTCTAGACATACAGGTGGAAATAACTTCAATTCATCTATACATAAAACTCATTCACAACCCAATCCATTTAACGGCACTAGATACCATTGGCCGGAATTTAGGTCAGTGTGGCTAAGGTATGCCACTATGTTTTACGATGATGTCGATAGGGCTTGTGAATTAAAAAAATTTCTCACAGGCGAAGCTCTGGAGATGGTTCAGCCAATCTTTGCAACTCAGCCTCAAGCTTATGAGAGAATGATGTGTAGATTAGAAGAGGTCTACAATGATCCTAGCATGAGTGTGCAAGCAGTCTTCAACAATCTACAAGAACTAAAGCCAGTAAAAGAAGGCGATGCACGAGAACTCGTCAAAATGGCCAATGCAGTAGAAAGTTCGTACAGCCAACTCGGTGAAGTGGGACTGTTGCAAACTGTTATGCTGCCACAGGTCGATACTCTTGCAAACCTATTACCTACAAGCATTAGACGGGACTGGGATAGACACTTTCACATACTTACTCACGAGGAGAGAATCAAGCCATTCCCACACCTCATGAGGTTTCTAGAGCAAGAACGGCAGATAGCCCTCAGACGCATAGAAACCGTAAACCCGCAGTCCTCCAGTATGCATAAACAGAAGGTGAAAGCGTTCCACACTGAAAGCAGTGGCCCAAAGTCTAGTAGTAACAGGTCTACTAATAATAGCAAAACCATTGATAGTGAGAATTACTGTTTTATTCATCGCAGTGAGCGTCATTGTCTTGTTGAGTGCAGAAATTTCTTGGCGTTGTCTGTAGATGAAAGATACAAGTTAATAAAAACTAATTCTCTATGTGCTAGGTGCTTGGGTGCCCATAAGCCCAAGTGCTGTCCAAATTTCCGAACCCCTTGTTCAGTCTGTGATAAAACAACCCACCATGTATTATTGTGCATCAAATCAGCTGAAACTAATACACATACCAATTGTAATACCAACAAGAATAAAGCAAGAGCTGATCAAATTAAGCACAAGAGTAACGAGAATTCTGAAGCGTCTGCTGTTAGCACCACGGTCCGTGTGTCTCCCAATCATGGAGCGCACAATCATCCAGGAAATGCTACAGTATTTGCCATTCAGCAGGCCCAAGTAGTGGGTACATCTCATACAGCTATTATATTCTTTGACGGCGGATCCAATGCTTCATTCATATCGGAGAGAGCCGCTAAAGCGTGGGGTGCGCGACAGATAGATAAGGTGAATTTGGAAATGAACACACTTGGTGAACATGAAGTTAGCGAAACTTCTACTATTTATGAAGTAAAGTTACAAACTCCAAAGGGAAGGACCTTTTCGATTTTAGCTTACAGCCTTCGGAAACTCACAGGGGCTATCAACAGGCCACTTGATGCAAACATCCTCAAATCTCTCTTCCCGAAAGTAGATACTCACAAGCTATTGAAGAAGACGGGACCCATCGACCTGCTAATTGGTAACGATCTTCTTGGATTGCATCCAAAACACCAAGTTGATCAAGCAGGACCTCACCTCTATGTATATTCCGGACCCTTTGGACTGTGTGTGCAGGGATCACACCCTACCCTTAGCAACTTTTCTACACTTCCATCCTCATCTTTTCATGTACAGGCTACCATGGCGCATGAGAAGTTAGAGGAAGTTGAATTCACTCAAAGCATACACAACGACACGCTCAACAGTTGTGATTTTGAATTGTCTACAGTTTCTACGCCAACTTACAGTGTCAATAGTCCCGACGCATCTCCCAGTCAGTTTGCAAAGTCATTTTCAAGACCTCAGACTATTATAAATTATGGTGAATCACATACTATAGCCACTGAATGTGGTATGATTGAGTCAGCCGATGATTCCGACCCTTTACAGAGCCCGGGAGACCCAGACACTGAGTCTGCAGGACAAATCGGTTCTGGACAGTTGAACAGATCTTTAGAAGTCAATGACTCTATGTCCATGTCTGTAGAGATTAAAAGAAAGTATGAATTTACTAGCAGTACCTCTATCACACAATCCACGCCTGTTCCGGCCAATGAGAGGGCAGAATCTAAAGCGACTGCTAAAGGGGTAAACAAAGCTACAGCTAAATGTCGTATAGCACCCATAAAACAACAACTCAAGATTCCTCAACTAGAACTCAATGCGGCCGTATGGTCAAAGAGAGGCAGACAAGTTATTAAGACTGAAATGCGCTATGAGTTTGAGAAAGTTTATCAGCTTATCAATTCTAAAACGGTGCTCAAGATGTTCCAAAAGAAGTCAACAAGGTTTCATGTTTACGAAGGTGTACGCATTGGAGAAATTCAGGGAGCAACCAATGGGGATATGAGCTGCTGGCACTGGGTAAGTGGCAAGGAAAACACAGCAGATGGAGTAATATTCGCAGACATCAGTTCACAAGCAGCACACATCGAAGCAGTTTTCGGATATGACAGTGATTCTTTCCTGTTGGCATTAACTCGATTCGTCAACATTCGTGGCTGGCCATCCAAGATTTATTCTGATCCTGGAACACAGTTAGCTGGAGCAGAAAAAGAACTCAAAGATATGTGGAGACGCATGGACAAAGGTTCTATCAAGAAAACCAGTGCAGAAAATGGGTTGCAATGGGAATTTGGACCCGGTGACAGCCCCTGGTATCAGGGCGCTGCTGAATCACTCATAAAGGCTGTCAAGAGATGTTTCACATTTTCAATGAGCAACCGCCGACTTTCACTTATAGAATTTCTCACAATCTGCACTGAAGCTGCAAACACACTAAATGAAAGGCCATTGGGATTACTGCCAGATTCAGACTCCGAGATCAACATATTAACACCTAACTGTAAACTTATTGGACGACCCTTCATCAAAAATCCTGGCAACTGGAATACAGACTACTCCTTAAGGGGGCGACTGGCTCTGGTAAATACAATCTCAGATGACTTCTGGCGGAAGTGGACCGAATTGTATGCACCCACACTGATTCATCACCAAAAGTGGCATACCCCAAGACGAAACTTTCAGGTGGGAGATGTTGTAGTTGTTATGGATCCAAATCAGCTGCGTAATCAGTATAAACTAGCTCGAGTACATCAAGTATATCCGAGCAAGGATGGCATAGTAAGGAAAGTAGCCCTTTCCTACAAAAACTATAAGGTAGCAGGGAAACTGAGGGACTATGTAGGCTGTAAAGACACTATCATAACCCGCAGCGTGCATAGGTTGGCTTTATTAACTGAAGTAAACCCATAAATGACTGATCTACCTTCTTGGCCGCGTGTACGCTCGTGTCGCTGGAGGGGTCTGCATTCAACCGTTTTTCGGGGGACGGGCTGGTGCGCGGAGGGGTCAGCGGATTGGTGCAAGAATTTCATGGTCTGTGACTGATCCTATTTTGTTTTGTTTGTTTTGTTTGTTTTGATTTACATAATTTATCAATATTTGTCAGAATAGTATCTGCCAAACAATTCGACCCCACCGATGTATTGGTATGCCACCCAGAAGTATTGGCAGGCAGCCAATCATTAAAGCTTTCAAGCTTCAAAAGCTTTCACCAAAGCTACTATTAGCTGGCAGAGCTAGTTCATTCACTGTACTGCATGAGTCAGTGTATCATGATCAAACCGCCATATTTACACACTTTGTATGAACAAACTATCGGTTTCGGTATTGTGATGGCTAAGATTTTTATCCACGCATCAATATTGTAAGTTTATTAGAATTACAATAGTTCATGTCAATTTTTTTGGTTCTGTAATATTCATAGTGTTCCTCTGAATTTTGATTTATATTGTGACTACTTATTTATACAATTTCTAATGTTTCCCATTTTATAGGGTACGATTTGACAGTTAATAAACTCGAAAACCTGTTGCCAAGTTGGCTAGTAGTTAAAGCATATCTTGCAACCAGACACAAACACAAACCGATACAGTATTCATAAAGTATATAACATGTGTTCAGAGAACAAAATGTAAGCTATTGATAGCGGCAAATTTGCCACGCACGTGCTTTGCAGCAAATATGAAATACAATAGATTAGAAAAATGTAAAATTTATCTAATGAGGTTAGTTTATTACTTGTTCAACATAATATGCAGTTATAAAAACGCATTTATCAAAGAAATGTGCGAAATACATTTATTCTTTGCTGGAAGCCATTTGTATTGCCAGAGAACTGCAGTACTTCTTTTATATACTTTTATGTACTCAAAGGAACATGTTGTAGCAGGTTTGGTGCGCATACTATATATAATTTTTACACTTTTCAAACCAGAGATATATATTGTCAAACAATATATTGCATTACACTTGTTATAGTGTAAATGTATAGGTGCAGCTGAGCTGAAATAGGTCATCAGTTTTTTAGAGAGCACAATTCATAATATAAATAGTATAAATATATCCTATGAACCATATAATAACATCGAATTAAATTGATATAACAAAATACTGTAATTTGCATTCTATATACCTTTAAGTTGCTAATTACAAAAGGTCATTGAGCTACACGTTTAAGGATGAACCCAGGATACTAACTGTTTTAATATAACACATTTAAAGAAAAAAAGTATGATTTGATAGTATGAGATAATTAAATAGCGTGATAATCAGGCATGTAAATTTCTATATTAAAAGTGATTTGCACTATATCTGATGAATGAGATATTTTATTATAAGAATAATATATTATTATTTTCAGGTAACTCTGACAGTATAACCAACACAAAGATAATAGATTATGGATCAGCTGGAACTGCTTTCATGTTACTCTTCAACTATAAGATAGAAGCAGACGGATATTTAGTTGGTTGGAAGTATATGATTGGTCATTCTACTGACTACTGTGACTCATATGCTGCTATATGGAGACAGACAGAAGAAGGTAACTCTGCTGTATTCAATCTGATTACAGAAACTCTACTCACACCTGAAGATGCATCTACAGGAGGAATCAGATTCCAGTTTGTACAGAACTCTACAGAAGTAGTTAGAAAAGGAGACTTTCTTGCTCTGTATGTAGAAGACTTGAGTAAATCTGGTTGTAGAGGTAACCTCGTCTCATTTAGATTTAAAGTGGTTGGAGATCCTCCAGCTTATATAATTTTCCCTAAAACAGACAGAGTAGACAGACTCACAGCTTCAGATGTTGTCACAGAAACTAGAGCAGTAGCACTGAGAGCCTACATAGCAGGTGATTATATTATACTTGTGCAATTAACTGTAGATTATTGACCGCAATAACAAGTGCACAGCACAACCTGAAGCTTTTTTAAGTATAATTTGATTGATATTTTTCCCATAATTTTAACAGCTACTTGAGCCCGTTATCTGTAATCAGCAAATGTGTATGGTGGTTGAGTCACAAGTGGCATGAAAATTGAAACAAATCTTGTGTTCTCAGTTGGGAAAGAGAGAAAGTTGGAAACGTGTGAGACCAGAGTATAGAGCTTTGAGTTTTTTATTTATGCTGAAAGTTGAGAAAGTCAACAATTTTGTTTCCTACAATTAAGCAAGCTAAGTTCACGTATAATCAAAACTCTAAACATTCACATAACAAATTTGGTGTTCTCAACAGTTAGTAATATCTCTGTTGACTAAATATTCATATATATTGCATAGTTTCGCAGAAAATGCAATTTTACAAACAGAACTTCCAGTTTAATATTGTTATTAGGAATCCCAGAAGTGTAATTGGCCATTGCACGCATGCTTGCAAGTCAAAAAAGTCTAAGGTCAGATTCCCAGTGAGGGAAAAAGTTTTACAATTATGTGTTCTGCCAGTGACTAAATGCAAGTTGAGCCACTAAAACTATATATTATATAGTATATATAATATAGTATTTGAATTTGCTCATCTTAAAGTTTTGATCTTAAATATCCATTGTATAGGCACACAGCGGTGCACCTAATTTCAATAATTTGTTATATCACGATAGCTTATAAATTACTTGTTTAATTTTCTGTTTTATTATAACTTGTAGAATAACTACAAACCAAAATATATATTGCAAGAATATGTCCCAGGCATGTTTGTAACTGCAGGCATCAGGCTCAAACTGGCTCACCTTATATATTATTTTACTTTAGGTTTGAAATTAAAGATTTCACAGGGTGAAACCATTTTTTACCTGAATGTTTAAAAGAAAGCACTGTTTTTTGCTCAAAGTGTAAAAATATATTATCAGCTTAGCTAAGCAAAGGGGATGTGAAAATATTAATTTGTTCCCTCAACCGTATAGGTTTAGCAAAAATTCTGATGGTAAGTTTTCACGTATCTGCTTGAATATTATAACCACCATTCAGTAGGTTTCTACAAGTTTAGCTATTTATTTGTATTTAAATCAAACCATGCATCACTATTCTTGATCATATAATATTTATTTATTACCATCTACTATTGCAATATGATGACATCACATTCTGTCCTGGCTATAACAATATTTGTTATACATAAATTAAACTTTGTTTGTTTTACTAGACTACTGTTTTATAATCTGAGTTTACCGCACTAACAAAACTGCATTATAAAACTACCTGTTTTGTTTTTGTGTGTGTAAACTTGTATATACATTTGGAGATGTACTCTTCATAGGTTCAAATTTGAAACTTAAAGGCTGTTATATGCAAGCTTTGTTTAAAATCTTTGCTGCAAACTAAATTTAATAATGTCATAAAATCTATATAAACCATTAGTTTATAGAAAATATTTATGTTCATTAAATTATACTTAGTGTAGTTTGCTATAATTGTAAAAGGGTAGAATTATATTATTTTCATTTTTACTAGTTAACCGATGTTGAGTGTAATAATTAAGTTGCTAATTGTTACTTTTAGAAATCTTTAAGTTATCAGGGGACCCAGTATCTTCTCACACTGATGTGTCACCAGGAGAAGTAAGAATTACATGGGAATTCCCAGCTACTGCACCCAATCAGGAGCTCACAACTACTCATTTCAAAATAGAATGTTCAGACAACTCCAACTTCAACACAATAATAAGCTCTAAATTAGTTTCTATAGACTACAGAGAGACTGTGATTAGTAATCTGAATATAAAACAACCTCACTATGCTAGAGTATCTACTGTGAGGAATTATAATGGTGAAGAGTTAATACAAGATGTCTCTACAGTCAGCTCTTTGTTCTGTGCGGGTGAATATTATAATGTGGTAAATGTAATGTATTAATAATAAAAATATTATTAAGATGTGTACCAGTGAAAAGATTTCTATAAAAATTGGAGTCATGTCTATTTTACATCAAAAATGTTGATTTATCTTGCACATATTCTTACTACTAGATAAAACAAAGTATACGTTTTTTAAATTGAAATGTGTTACTTTTTGTTCATCAATTAATCTATTAAATAGTTTAGTTTATTCTGATATATATTGCAGAAAGGGGTAAATTAACACCTGGACATTTTACCATAACAGAGAGTGGGATTCTGAAACCAGAAGAACTGAGAATAGTTACTGTGTCTGTACCTTCACTAGTAAGTCTATATTAATTTCTCTTATAGTCTATACTTTTAGATCTTAATAATTTTGAACTATAATACTATATTAGTAAGTTTGTTTATATTTTTATGTGAGATATTATTTTTGAAACATAATATTATATATATACTCATACTATTCGAACTTCAATTGGGTGAATTTCAACTGTCAACTTATTTTTACCATGGAAATGCTTTGGCTTGCGGAAAATTTTTATAAATTTAAGATGATTAATAATTATTTTAAAAAATAGCAGCTAAGATAAATTTAAATTGTTGTTAGCCTAAGTACACTTTAGAGTAGTTGTATAAGTCGTAACTTATAATTTTGTTTTCATAGCGTATAACTATGTAACTAGCCTCCACATATGCTGATTTCTGCTTCCGGCACAAAACGTTTCATTCTATTTAATCGAAGGAAACATTTCCATCATCCGCATAATGCAAAGTAAAATTTTTATTAATGGAGCCGTTTGATTGATTTTCCGGCTTCGGTTTTGCTTCAATGCAACTATAGTTCCATAGGGCGAATGAAAAAATCTGATAATGAAAACGTAGTGAATATGTCCACTGTAACAGGAAGCTGATGACTGTGTATCCAGTGTTACATTAACTTATGAAAGTGGACAATTATCCAATCAGAGAAAGATAGGTCCATGGAGTTTCACTAAACAGCAAGGTGTGACCTTTGAACTGACTATTAAAGTAGAACTACAAGATGGACATGAGAATATAATATGGCAGGAAGACTACACAACTAGTAAAGGTGAGTAGAAGTCATTACAAGTATAGTACATTATATCACATTTTAAATATCATGAGAAGATAACTTGGCTTTTGCACACATGTAGCATGGTTATTAATATGTGCGTGTGCATGTGCATGTACATGTGCACTTGATGTACTTGTGTTTGGAAAGCGTGAAAGTTAATTAGTTTGTATTAGTTTTGAAGATTTAGTTTTTCTATCATAAAAATTAAGATTTAGGTTGCTATGCAGATTATATTGGTGAAGATGAAATTTCAGTTTTCAGTTGATTTGTAGTATATCATGTAGATAATACTTAAATCTTCAAATAGATTTGCAGCACTGAGGCATTTTGTAGTGGAACAGAGCTTCTGAGTAAGAACAGTCAATATTTTTGTGATGATATTTACTTTGCAGCACCCAACTCACCAGGTGGACTGACAGTTGACACCAGAACTTCTACTTCAGTTACCATATCCTGGTCTCCTGTAGTTTATACGGATAAGATCTACTCTATTCAACAGTATCAAGTTGGTATTAGAACAGGAAAGAGTTCAACTTAACTTAAATTGTGTTTTTATATGCCAATTCAACTTGCTATATACTTCTTTAGGTGTGCTTTTATATATTTTCTGCATGTTACCAAGCATACTTAAAGACTTTGTTTTATTTTTCAATCTTATAAGTTTTGTTGATAACTTGCTAGCACTCGTTCATTTCTTACACATCGATGTACCTTTGACAATCCAACAGGTTTTGAATTAACTCAGAAGTGAAAAATTATCAAGCTGTGTAAACTTGTTTAAGCAGAGCATTCTTGAATATGACAATATGTAACACATAAAAGCAAATGATATTTGCTTTATATACTGTTATAATATACAACAACTGACTACAGGTAACGTGCATCACAACCAACAACACGTTTAATGATAGTGTGACAGTGAACTCAGTGAGGTACCATAATACACCGGAATCTTCGATCACCTTTCTAACTATAAAATCCCTTTATAGTCAAGTAGAATACAACTGCACAGTTAAAGCTCTTCTGTCTGAAAACGAGTTTGGAGAAAGTTCTGGAGAAATTGTGTTCTGGACTAAGCCTGAAGGTAGATAACTATAAAATGCTCACAAGATTTTAAAAAAAAACATTTTAATGCAAACTGCTCTAAATTTAAAAGCTTGACAGACTTGTAATAAATATTAACTCAAAAGTTTTGAGTAAATTAAATATTTCTAGTCAGTTGTTGCTAGCAAATGAAGTAATTATTTTAATATTTTAGAACCAAAGTTGACCTACAGCAACGATAATAAAGTCATCCCATCAGAAGAAACCATTACAGTACCTCTACCAATCACCACTTCATCTGATTATGCTCTGAAAGGATATGACTCCATGGTTATTGTTGTTGAAACGTTGTCATCCAGGAAAAAGAGATCCATTACTGTAGATAGAATAGACAATGTGACTGTTTATATAACAGCATCATTTCCTGTTACCAACTTCTCATCCTCACTTAGTGTTGGTGATAACCAGACATATGGTGGATACTGGAACAGACCTCTAGACAACCAATACTCATATCACATTGCTGTTGGATTCAAAGCTAAGACTGAAGATGATATTTTAAAGCTTACCACTATTCCTGGTGCAGAGTCTGCAAGACGTAAGTTTGAAACACACTAGTGTGGAATTATAGCTAATTTTTAGTAACCACATAAAATACTATTTTTATTATCGGTTATTTGTATTATCAGCTAAAATAAAAATTAAATGGCATTATTTTATCTTTATTAAAATAACAAATGACATTATTACCATATTTTTTTGCTTTAGTGGTTCAACCAATCACATGCTCAACACCACAATCTGTAGCAAATATTGAAACACCAGTTGTTGATAAAAGCTGGAACTTGGGTTCTGCTGCGTCTTACAACTGTAAAGAAGGATTTATCAGAAAAGGTCCTGCTATCATCACATGTCAATTAGTAGATGATAAAGCAGAATGGTCTGACAATCTTCCTATTTGTGAACTACCAACTCAAGGTATGTGTCAGCCATCTTTGTAATGTATTGTCAGCTATACTGCATGTGTCACTCTACTGCATGTGTCACTCTACTGTATGTGTCAGTCTACTGTATGTGTCAGTCTACTGTATGTGTCAGTCTACTGTATGTGTCAGTCTACTGTATGTGTCAGTCTACTGCATGTGTCAATCTACTGTATGTGTCAGTTTGCTGTATGTGTCAGTCTACTGTATGTGTCAGTCTACTGTATGTGTCAGTCTACTGTATGTATCAGTCTACTGTATGTGTCAGTCTACTGTATGTGTCAGTCTACTGTATGTGTCAGTCTACTGTATGTGTCAGTCCACTGTATGTGTCAGTCTACTGTATGTGTCAGTCTACTGCATGTGTCAGTCTACTGTATGTGTCAGTTTACTGTATGTGTTAGTCTACTGTATGTGTCAGTCTATTGTATGTGTCAGTCTACCAAAACTGGAAAGTGTGAAATATTAGACATCTTGACATTAAAACCATTGTCTTAGTTTTGAATATGTGTACCAGCAACCTTGTAGCTCAATGGTTATTTACATACAAAAAATTTAAACTTTTTCAAAAATAATCATTTATAGCCTACACATGTGTATAGATTTTATACAAATAATTGATATATTTTTGCTTTTGCTACAGGCTGGGTGGTTGGAGTAGCAGTTGGTGTTCCAATGGGTTTCATCATTATTTTACAAGCAGTGATTATTATTTTGATGGTGGTGAGAAGATCTTTTGGTACTGAGTCTGGAGAGAATATAGATCAGCCTAATCCTGAATATGAAGAAGTGGGGCTGACTCCTACATCTTCTAAAAATCAGGGTGTTACAGGAGACGCACCAGTACAAAGTGCTGAGTATGAGTAATCTTGATTTAGATTAAACTAACTTTTAGAAAATGTTTTATTATATATGGTACTTACTATAATTGCTTGAAACTACATATCTGCACTTCCACTGTTTTATAAAAATATGCTTCCTGGTTGATTTGTTTAAATTTTCTTGTCTATATTAAAGTAAATTTTGTCATAATAATTTTAGCTGCTAGTTTTTAGATTACAAAATATGAATAAAATATTTCTGACTAAATTTATTTGTAAGGTATGTTGCTCTATAATATGCTTTAGAAATTGTTTTTCTTGAACAAAATGATTCAATAACAACTGCCTGCAGTTTACATAACTATTCATATTTTCTAATAACTATAATATATAAAGCACTTCTATTTTTATTATAATAAAGCTAATTGAAAAATAAAATTATAAAATATTTGTGTTGAAACTGTGAAATGACCTACATGTACTTTTATTGTAACAAAATATAACTTTGGCATATGGCATTGGAGCACTACAATGTATTTATGCTAGAAATTAACAATCAGATAGCTGTATAGTGGTGGAGGTTGCACAACTTCTGACTATTATTCCTTTGTTGATCAAATTTTGGCCCTATACTTTTAATAACTTTGATATACATGCATGTATTATTATTATCATTATTCAGAAGACATAAATGCATTTTGGTGACTAGAGTGCGACTTTGTCAGACACTCAGTATAAAACAGCTTTTTTTCAGCAATTTACAAATACTATATAGGAGTCAAAAGATGTAGAGAATCATCAAAGCTATTAGCAGATATTAAACATTGAATGTAGTTTGAGTAAGTTTTATATTCAGTCTTACAGTTTATAGAGGAGACAACTTGTAAACAGAGAATACAACAGGCAAATGTATCTTAATTATTCATATGACTAGACTATTGAGACAGTTACTTCTGGTAGCAGAGTCAAAAGGTCAATGTAATGCTGACCACAGAGTGAGAACAAAGAAATAAAATTTAATTTTTAAGAAGCTGCAATAATTCACAACTCCACAAAAGCTTGGCAGCTTTTATTATTCAAAGCCAGTTGAGTGCTTTGCAGCGAAAAAGTGGTTTTTATGCATAAAAACCTTGAAGGAAGTGAGTGAAATATTTAGTCAAATGTTATGCTTGTGCTACTTTTCTGCTCTACAAAATAGTGCTTCAATTTTTTTGTTGAAGCATAACCATAGGTATATATTTTGTTCTGAATTTTCACATTTACTTATTCAAAAGTAATTATGTTATATGATAGTGTAAACTTGTTTTTTATCTTCATGCAATCAACTATCCTAATAGCTATATTTACAATATATAGTTCAACTACATACATGTATGTAAATACAAATGCTGGAAAATTTGAATGAATTTTTAGACAGTATAACTTTATTTTGACATTTTCTATCAAATTACTTCATTCAGCAAAAATAGAAGTCGAACTCCTAAAAGGTGAAAGTAGATGCTTTCATTGTTTGCTTTTTCTGATATTAAGAGTTAATCCGAACCTAAGCCTTTGACAAGGTGCAGCATGCACTTCTAACGGAAAAACTCCAGGATATAGAAACGTTTGACACAAATTTACTTCACTGAATACATAATTTCCTTACTGATAGTTCTCAGCGGGTGATACCTAATGGTAAGGTTTCAAGCAGTCTCCCATTCTTGTCAGGAGCACCTCAGGGATCAGCTCTCAAACGAGGTAGATTGTTAAATCGCCCTATTTGCAGATGATACCTTAATGTACCAGACTATCACAAGCCAGCAGGACACAGCCCATTTTCCACACAACCTGAACTCTTTTGACTTCTGAGCATCATTTTCAATGTGAAAAAAAGCAAGATCATCATCTTCAGTGACAAGTGATTCACACATAACTATTCACTTGGAGGCCAGACTCTCGCAGTTATTTGTACACGCGTTGTATCTTGGTGTCACAATACAATCAGACCTGAAGTTTCATATGCATATCCAGCAGAAATTACTCACAGCGAAGCGAAAAAACTCGGGATGATTAAAAGGGCACTTTATTGGGCACCAGAAAAGGCAAAGTTAATAGCATACAAAGCCCTGTGTCGTCCTCACCTAGAATATGCTGCTGCTGTGTGGGACCCTAGCTCCATGAAGGCTGCAGTAGACATCGAACAAATGCAAGAGCAGGCTATAAGATTTGTGGCAAGTATTAAAAGCAGAGGTAGCTCAGATGAGGCAAGATCTAGGCTTGGATTAACCCCCCTGCAAAACAGGCGCAAAGACCTACGACTTAGTCTCTTGATGCAGATGCTGGCCAAAGAGGAATATCATCTTTCACACTCAAAATTGTATGAACACTTCATAGACCAGCCCACTACATCAGTTACCACCAAGTCCCAGTTAAATGGCATGCCTACCACTCTCAGGACCAACACCTAATTATTTCATAGCAGCTTCCTACCCAGAGCGATACGTGATATGAAAATAACATCAAATGCTGCTCACAGACAGGCCTCATATGGCCCTGTACTGACACCAAATTCCTAAAACAGAACTGCACCTATGTGATAAAAGTATTAACTACATTTGATAATTCTGTTCACCAAACGAGGCACGTCACTTACAGTAATTTAGGTGATTGCATCTTCAAGTTTGAACCTCAATTAATGTTACTTGACTTACTTCATTACCTCGCTAGCTGAGTGGTGCATGTCTAATAGTCTTATGTATAATAAAGGAGCAATACTTTTATTAAACATTAACAATGTATCGAATCAGCGCAACTTCTTTTACCTAGTACAGGGGACACAACCTTCAAAATAACAAAATGCATTGAGAGTGAAAATTGAATACTTATTACACAATACTGATTGAAATATTTGAATAGAATTTTTCAACTTCCTCCTTGTACTACAGTCTTGTGACTTTTTATTCTTTTAGGTACAATGCATCTATTATAGCAGCTACCTACTTATATTGGAAGGTTCTAGCTATTGTGATTCATTTGTATAGAAGCATAACTTTACTTAGCACTACTTCAGTGTATAGACATTACTAAGTAGTGTTAACATGGAGAGAATACTGTATTTGTGTTTTCACTTGTGGTTTTTTCTAGTTACTGTGTCTATCTCTGCACCAGTACAAGGTATGTTAGATAACATTATTTTATAACATGACTTATTAAGAGTTTTTTGTGAAAATTATTATAGCATGGACAGAAATTCTATAAACTGATGAATTTATAGTACTTGCTCTCAAATGTATAAATCAATAGTAAACTCTTGCTATTCTAAAACACTTTACGAACACTAGACATAAATACTTTAACTTTCCCAGCCAATATTATGTACACTAATTAAACTATTATAGCAAGCACCATATGCTTTATTATTGCATGTCTTCAGAATTAACCTGTGACTGGACGTCAGGTGTGGGTAGACTAGATCCATACATAACATCTGGTAGTATAAAGAATCTCTCTGTAAACAGTGAAGATGAGTGTAGAGCTCAGTGTATGCAGCAGACATCATTTATATGTGCTTCAATAAACTACAGAACTGAGGATGAAAACTGTCAACTGTTAGCAGAGAAATCTCAGACTGCCACTATTAGTAGTTCTGATAGTCAGTGGAGATACTCTGTTAGACCAGACTGTGCTGGTGAGTATATATGAAATCGAATGACTATAGGATTGCAATACAACATCGTATAGTAAGTCTATATAGCACGTTTTGAGAAAAAATTATTGTTATATACTCAAATAAATTATAAATGTTGCAGAAAGACTTTGAATTTTAGAGCGCACAACAAATTACAGCATTCAGATCAATCTATCAAATTCTATATTTCTTAAAATCTGACCCTAAAATGTGACTGATATATGAAATGTTTTTAGGCAACAAGTAATCATAGGTCTAGTTATAAACAAATTTTTGTGTACACTCTCTCATAGAGTATTGTATTTCACAGGAATATGGCAGCCATGGACAGCTACTAAAGGTTACTATCTGAGCTATGGATTACAAAAGTACAGCCATATAAGTACATCAGACCTCAGAGACTGTATGAGTTTCTGTTTACAAGATGAAGACATCAGTTATAACTGTAGTTCTATAGTGAAGGAAGTGAGTGGAGATCTATGTGAGATTGTCAACAAGAGAGCAGATGATACTGGAGTGACATCAGATAAGCATACAGGCTACCAGTACTTTAACCTCCCTCTCTGGTATTCAGGTATGAGTGAGACTTTTAATTTTTTATAGCTACAGCTTCTTGATTGAAAAAGAATTTTTCACCATAATTTGAAAGTATACAACAATTTTAGGCTATTGCAAATCTAAACTTACCAATGATATGCAACCTTGTCAATAATGTTAGCAAAATTTCTCTAAATACTATAAAATGTCTAATTAATATTAAATTGGGTGCAAATGCATATATGTTATCTTAATTACGATTTGCATGTAAAATGTAAAAAAGAAAACATTATCAGTCAAAATGGAAGTGGGCAGAGCACAACATCATTATTAGTTATGAAATGAAAAATTACATGCCAGGCAGAGGCATACAGTACATTTTCTATGCTGACTGAAAAATGTTTTCATACCTCCTTCTTCAGTAAATACTTTTGTTTTCAATTGTGTTTCCACAAGATAATATTCTATTCCATCACCTTCTGATAGTCTGTCAGCTCCCTTAGGTAGTGTACTGAACTAATTTGGGTATCTCTGTGAAATCTTTTCAGCTTTCTTATGCAACGACCAGGCAATTTTGTTTTTGTTTTGTTTTGTTGTTTTGTTCACTACAATCCAGCAGTATACTCAGGTGAGTTTCACCATCACCTTGAGTTATACGAAGGTTATGGAAAGCAACTTCAGCATTGCTAGTCAGTTGTCTGCTATAGACAAATTATCTATCAATCCACTGACGTCTTTGTCAGTCACTATAGGCCAGAGTCATTTGGCTCAATGTAAACATTTTACATAAATAAAATATGGTTTTTTCTAATATATAGATAATATATTATGTGCATTCTGGGATCTGAAGTTTTAAACATAAAATAAAATTGAAACATGCTAGAACTTTAGTATTTATAAAGTAAATGTGTGCATAGAGAACAAAATGTACGCTATTGCTAAGATAGAAGGCACAGAGAAAAATTGTGCTATTGGCAGAAGGCACATTTGCTACATACGTTACAGCAAATATGAAATGATATGCAAAAATACAATAGATTAGAAAATGTGAAATTCAACTAAAATGAGATTAGTTTATTAATTTCACAGTATATAATGAAGTTATAAAAAAGCATTTATCAAAGAAATGTGCAAAATATGCACTTTCTCTAAGCTGTTGTGAAAGAACATGCAGTAATACTTCGTTGCAAAGTGACAGCAAAGCACATGCTGGAAGGTTTGAAAAGCTGGACACAAATGAACATGTTGTTGCAGGTTTTGCGTGCATCCTCAATATACTTTTTCAAACCAGAGATATATATATAAATTAATATTTCATTACACTGGTTATAGTGTGAATGTATAGGTGCAGCTGAGCTGAAATGAGTTCATCACTTTTCTAGAGAGCACAACTCATAATAGATATAACATAAATATATCCTATGTACCATGGTAACATTGAATTAAACTGATATAATAACATACTGCAATTTGCATGCTATAAACCTTTAAAATTCTAAGTCTAAAAAGTTATTGAGCTACACGTTTAAGGATGAACCCAGCATACTAAATGTTTTATTATAACACATTTATAGGAAAATGTATGGTTTGATGTAATGAGATAATTAAATAGCCTGATAATCAGGCATGTAAATTTTTATATTAAAATGGTTTGCACTATATACCTGATAAAGGTGATATTCCATTTTAGGAATAACATATTATGTTTTTCAGATAACTCTGACAGTGCAACCAACACAAAGATAATAAATTATGGATCAGCTGGATATGCTTTCATGTTACTCTTCAACTACAAGATAGAAGCAGACGGATATTTAGTTGGCTGGAAGTATATGATTGGTCGTTCTACTGACTACTGTGACTCATATGCTGCTATCTGGAGACAGACAGGAGAAGGTAACTTTTCTGTATTCAATCTGATTACAGAAACTCTACTCACACCTGAATATGCATCTACAGGAGGAATCAGATTCCAGTTTGTACAGAACTCTACAGAAGTAGTTAGAAAAGGAGACTTTCTTGCTCTGTATGTAGAAGACTTGAGTAGCTCTGGTTGTAAAGGTAACCTCGTCTCATTTAGACCAAGTCTGTCAGGTGTTGATCCTGAAGCTTATATACGTAATCCAGCTAATCATAACAAAAACAGATTAGACAGACTCACGTCTTCAAGTGTTAGACAAGAACATAGAGGAGTAGCACTGAGAGCCTACATAGCAGGTGATTATCATACACTGGTGCAATGAGCCATATATTATTGACCAATAACAAGTGCACAGCACAATCTGTGGCCATTTCAAGTATATTTTGGTGTATATTTTATTCGCTAGATCTTACAGCTACTTGTGCTCATTATCTGTAATCAGCAAATGTGCATAGAGATTGAGTCGCAACTAGTATGAAATTGGAAGTAAATTTTGTGTCGTCAGTTGGGAAAGGGTGATATAGAAATGTGTGAGGCCAAAGTAGAGTTTAAACTTTTTTATTTATGCTGAAAGTTTAGAAAGTCAACGATTTTTCTCCTACACTTACGAGCTACATTCGCATAACCAAAACTCTAATCATTCCCATAGCAAACTTGGTGTTCCATAACAACTCTATAAGTAATATGTTGATGAACTGAATATTTATATATGGCATAGTTTTGTGGAAAGTGCAATTTTACAGTCAGAACTTTATTGTTGTTTGGAATCCGTGATGTGTAACTTGCTAGCGCTCCTGATTAAGCAAGTCGAAGGTCTATAAAGTTCGTATCCTAGTGAGAGAGGGAAGAAAGTTTTACAATTATGTGTTTTGACAGTGACTAAATGTAAGTTTTTCTCTCTTAGCCAGTAAAACTATAAAGTATATATATTATATAGTATTTGAATATTTGACTTTGCTCATCAACTGTTGATCTCACTTTATCTATTATAGGTAAATATGGTGGTACAAAGTTGAATAATTTGTTATATACTTGGTAGCTTATAAATTACTTGTTTAATTTTTTGTTACATTGTAACTTGTAGAATGACTACCAACCAAAATATAATATATTGCAAAAATAAATCCTAGGCATGTTTTTAATTGCAGGCGTCAGGTTCAAAGCTTTCCTTATATGGGTCATATTTTACTTAATTTAGTACACACTGGATATCTTCAGTTTTTAGCTATTTTTCACAATTTAACTGCTAATGGACATGGGTTTTTTTAGCCAAAACTAGTAAAACACCAATAAATACACTTAAAAAATTAAAGTTCTTTTTAATTTTGCTTCATTTCCCATGTTTTTTCCCAATTATTCAGCTAATTTTGGTTGCGGACTGTTACGGTTTTTTTCGTAACGGTCCGCACTCCTAATAAGCTAAATATATAAGAAAAAATATGAGAAATCAAGCAAAATTGAAAAGAACCTTAATTGTTTTGGTATATTTATTGGTGCTTTACTAGTTTTGAGCAAAAAGCCATGTTCATTATCAGCTAAATTGTGCAAAATGGCTAAAAACTGAAGATATCCAGTGTGTACTAAATTAAGTAAAATGATCCATATATTATTTTACTTTAAGTTTACTAAAAGTCGCACAAAATTGGTGAAACCATTTTTTACCTAAATGTTTAAAAGCAAGCACTCTTTTTTTCTCAAAGTGTAAAGTTATATTATCAGCTTAGCTAAGGAAAGGAGATGTGAAAATATTTTATTCCTTCAACAGTATAAGTTGAGCAAAAATTATGATAGTAAATTTTCACATATCGGCTTGAATATTAACCATCATTCAATTGGTTTCTACAAGTTCAGCTATTCATTTGTAATTAAATTAAACCATCTCTATTCTTCATCATATATTTATTTATTACCATCTACTATTGCAACATGATGACATCACATTCTGTCCTGGCGATAACAATATTTTGTTATACGTAAAACCTTGCCTAAATAAACTTTGTCTGTTTTATTAGACTACTGTTATATAATCTTAGTTTAACGCACTAACAAAACAGCGTTATAAAACTACTTTTTTTGTTTTTCGTGTAAACTTGCATACTTTCGGCGATGCACTTTCTATAGGTTCACATTTGAAACCTGAAAGCTGTTATGCAAGCTTTGTCTAAAATCTTGGCTGCAAACTATATATTTATTAGCGTTGAAGAATCTATATAAACCATTATTTGATATAAAACATTTATGTTCATTAAGCTATAATTAGTATAGTTTGCTATAATTGTAAAGGGATAAAGTTGTATTATCTTCATTCTCATTATAATATAGTTGGGTGATTTTGGGCGTACTGCTTTAAATTTTTTTTCTTAAAATTTTTAGAAATTCTAAAGCTTTCTGGAGACCCAGTATTTTCTCACACAGATGTGTCACCAGAAGAAATCAGAGTTACATGGGAGTTTCCAGCTACTACACCCAACCAGGAGCTCACAACTACTCATTTTAAAATAGAATGTTCAGACAACTCCAACTTCAACACAATAATAAGCTCTAAATTAGTTTCTATAGACTACAGAGATACTGTGATTAGTAATCTGAATATACAACAACCTCACTATGCTAGAGTATCCACTGTGAGGAATTATAATGGTGAAGAGTTGATACAAGACGTCTATACAGTCAGCTCTCTGTTCTGTGCAGGTAAACTGTTTGGTTGATATTCAAATTAGGTTTAATTAGCAGATTAGTAAAAGTTACCTGTATGTCCACAGTCTAAAAGTCAACATTCTATGTTATGCAGGTTGGAGCTATCTCTCTTGAATCTCAACTATTTGTTTCTGTTAGGTACACCTTTTTTAGTAAATTTATTTGAAATGTTTTATATATACTGTAGAAAGAGGTAAATTAATACCGGAAGATGTTATCATAATAGAAAGGGGAATACTGAAACCAAAAGAAAAGAGAATGATTACTGTGTTTGTGCCTTTGCTTGTAAGTCTATGTTTTTCTTCTCAATCTAGACTTTTGGATCATACATTGACTCCAGACTATGACATTTTGTTTACACTCTAAAAGTATATGCAGTTGAGACAATGTGAATAAAGTAATAAAATAGAAGTCTAATTAGCAAGTTTTACTTGCATAAATTTTGAACTTGTTCTTAGTGTTACCAAAGTAGATCAATTAGATTTATAATCAAAGATACACCTCAATGAATTTAGACTGTTATATTTTTATGCTGTTCATCAAAGCATATAGGTTTAGCATAACATAATGGTAAAACTTATATCTTCAATTATATATAATGTACCTTGTATTTACTGTAACAGGAAGCTGATGACTGTGTATCCAGTGTTACATTAACTTATGGAAGTGGACAATTATCGAGTCAGAGAAAGACAGGTCCATGGAGTTTCACTAAACAACAAGGTGTGACCTTTGAACTGACTATTAAAGTACAACTACTAGATGGACATGAGAATATAATATGGCAGAAAGAATACACAACTAGCAAAAGTGAGTAAAAGTTGTTACAAGGTAGTACATGTTTTAAATGCCATGTAAAAACAAATTTGCTCTTGCTCAGTATACTATGTGCATTTTTATAGGTGTGCATATTATGTATATGTGTATGTATATGCATATATGTATATGTGTGTATGTGTGTGTTTTAAAAACATAAAACTTAACAGGTTTTTATTAGTTTCAACTATTTCTTTTCTTTTCATGTAATAGAATTTAGGTTACAATGCAGAAATTACATCTAATATATAGTATTATCTTCAATTCGGATTTATGTTTATATATAAAGACACTATTGTCAATTAATTGTGGATGCTCTGTGGTTGTGGAAGTGGATACCTACAGATAAAGCTGAAATTTGCATGCTTGATATTAGTATATGAAACCTTTGCAGCCCAAACACACCTTGTAGTCCAATATAATTCTAAAGTGACAACAGTAATTGTTTATCCTATGTTTTATTTTATAGCACCCAACTCACCAGATGGACTGACAGTTGAAATCAGAACTTCTACTTCAGTTACCATCTCCTGGTCTCCAGTAGATTATACAGATAAGATCTACTCTATTCAACAGTATCAGGTGCATGGATATGAGAACATGTTTAAAATTTGTTTTTGATGTCAACTCAACTTGCTATATATATACTTACATATGGTCTCCTATTTATTATCATGCAAAAGTCCGCTGATAAGTCATCATTCATTTCTTGAGCAGTAGTATATACCTTTAACATCTCCCAACCCACCTTAAACTAGCCCAGAGTGAAAAAATTAACCTACCCTTTTCAGTGCAATTGTGTCTAAGGATGGCGTATTCTAACATAAAATTATTTTTGCACACAGGTTAATGAAGTTTACTGTTTTAATATAAAATCAATGGCTATACAGGTTACCTGCATCACAACCAACAACACCTTTATTGATAGTGTGACAGTAAACTCAGTGAGTTACTATAACACATCTGACTCTTCTACCACCTCTCTAACTATAGAATAACTCTATAGTCAAGTAGAATACAACTGTACAGTTAAAGCTCTTCTGTCTGAAAATGATTTTGGAGAAAGTTCTAGACAAGTTGTGTTCTGGACTAAGCCTGAAAGTAAGTAAATATTTAATATACTCACACTGTTTTAAAAATATTTCCGGGCATGAAGCTTCAAACCTTGCAACTCACAAAACTTTGCAATAAATATAAGCTCAGAGAGCGTGGCAAATCAAAGAATATTCAGTTACCTCTTGCTATATATAAATAAACAATGTAATTGCTTTTTTAGAGCCAATGTTGACATACAGCAATGATAATGTAGTCATCCCATCAGAGGAAACCATCACAGTTTCTCTACCAAAAATCACTTCATCTAGTGATATTCTGAAAGGATATGACTCCATGGTTATTGTTGTTGAAAAGTTGTCATCCAGGAAAAAGAGATCCATTACTGTAGATAGCATAGACAATGTGACTGTTTATATAACAGCATCATTTCCTGTTACCAACTACTCATCCTCACTTAGTGTTGGTGATAACCAGACATATGGTGGATACTGGAACAGACCTCTAGACAACCAATACTCATATCGCATTGCTGTTGGATTCAAGGCTAAGACTGAAGATGATGTTTTAAAACTTACCACTATTCCTGGTGCGGAGTCTGTAAGATGTGAGTTAAAAATCGGCAACTATACTTTTTTAGCTCAAACAATTATTCTTTTTTATTTTCAAAATTTTGCAAAATCTCCAATTTTTTTATTTTAGTGGTTCAACCAATCACATGCTCAGCACCACAATCTGTAGGAAATATTGAAACACCAGTTGTTGATAAAACCTGGAACTTGGGTTCTGCTGTGTCTTACAACTGTAAAGCAGGATATACAAGACAGGGTCCTGCTATCATCACATGCGAATTAGTAGATGGTAAAGGAGAATGGTCTGACAAACCTCCTATCTGTGAACTACCAACTCAACGTATGTATCAGCCATTTTTGTAATGTAATGTCAGCTATACTGCATGTGTCAGTCTACTGTATGTGTCAATCTACTGTATGTGTCAATCTACTGTATGTGTCAGTCTACCGCATGTGTCAGTCTACTGTATGTGTCAGTCTATTGCATGTGTCAGTCTATTGCATGTGTCAGTCTAATCTATGTGTTAGTTTATTGTATGTGTTAGTTTACTGCATGTGTCAATCTGCTGTATGTGTCACTCTACTGCATGTGTCAGTCTATTGCATGTGCCAGTCTAATGTATGTGTTAGTTTACTGTATGTGTTAGTCTACTGTATGTTCCACTCTACTGTATGTCTCTGTCTACCAAAAGTGGAAAGTGTGAAATATTAGACATCTTGAAATTCAAACCATTGTCTTGGTTTTGAATATATGTGTAACAGCATTCTTTTAGCTCAATGAATTTTCACATACAAAAAACTTTTTTCAACAATATTTATTTATAGCCTACACATAAATTTTATAGAAATAATTGGTATATTTTTGTTTTTACAACAGACTGGGTGGTTGGAGTGGCAGTTGGTGTTCCAATGAGCTTCATCATTATTTTACAAGCAGTGATTATTATTTTGATGGTTGTGAGAAGATCTTCTGGTACTGAGTCTAAAGCAAATAGAGCTCAGCCTAATCCTGAATATGAAGAAGTGGGCCTGACTCCTACATCTTCTAAGAATCAGGGTGTTACAGGAGACGTACCAGTACAAAGTGTTGAGTATGAGATAACAAGTCCCCAGGCTACATCAGATGACCATGTCTATGAGAAAGTAACTAAACAAATGGAACCAGTCTGTTATGAAAATACTTCAACAATCAGCAACAAAGCTTGAAACACATTTAATTCAGAAACAATTCTTACTGCCTACCAAGCTCTTAATATGCTAGAAGTTAAATGTTAAAAATTATTGTCCTAAATATGCATTTTATAATAGTAATGTGTTAAACCTATATGATCTTATAACGAAATAACTTTAGGTCTCTGTTGGATTAAAATAAGAAATCCATTAATCTTGATTTAGATTAAACTAACTTTTAGAAAATGTTTTATTATATATGGTACTTACTATAATTGCTTGAAACTACATATCTGCACTTCCACTGTTTTATAGAAATATGCTTCCTGCTTGATTTGTTTAAATTTTCTTGTCTATATTAAAGTAAATTTTGTCATAATAATTTTAGCTGCTAGTTTTTAGATTACAAAATATGAATAAAATATTTCTGACTAAATTTATTTGTAATGTAATATGTTGCTCTATAATATGCTTTAGAAATTGTTTTTCTTGCAAAAAATGATTCAATACCAACTGCCTGTTTACACAACTATTCATATTACCGATATTAACTATATTATGTAAAGCACTTCTATTATTATTATAATAAAACTAATTAAAATATAAAATTATAAAATACGTCTGTGGGAGGTGTATTTGTATTTTTATTGTAATAAAAGATGACTTTGGCATTTGGCATTAGAGCACTACAACGTATTTATGCTAGAAATTAGCAATCAGATAGCTGTAACAGTTGTTGAGGTTGCACAAATTTTGACTTATTCCATTGTTGATCATATTTTGGCCCTGCTTTTGATAACTTTGATAAACAGAACTGCATAAATTATTATTATCATTATTCAGAAGACATAAATGCATTATGGTGACTAGAGTGCGACTTTGCCAGACACTCAGTATGAAACAGTTTTTTTTCAGTAATTTACAAATACCATATATAGGAGTCAAAAGATGTAGAAAATCATCAAAGCTATTAGCAGATATTAAACGTTGAATGTCGTTTGAGCAAGTTTTATATTAAGTTTTGCAGTTTATAGAGAAAACATATTTTAAACAGAGAACAAAACAGACAGATGTGTCTTAATTATTCACATAAGTAGACTATTAAGACAGCTATACTTCTGGCAGCAGAGTCATAAGGTCAATGTAAAGCTGACCACAGAGCAAGGACAAAGAAATAAAATTCAATTCTCAAGACGCTGCAAAAATTAACAACTCTAAAAAAGCTTGGCAGCTTTTATTATTCAAAGCCAGCTGAGTGCTTTGTAGCAACAAGTGGTTTTCATGCATAAAAACCTTAAAGGAGGTGAGTGAAATTCTTAATCAAACGTTATGCTTGTGCTACTTTTCTGCTCTAAAAAATAGTGCTTCAAATTCTTTGTTGAAACATAACCATAGGTATATATATATATTGTTTTGAATTTTCACATTTACTTATTCAAAAGTTATTATGTTATAAGATAGCTTAAACTTGCTTTTTATTTTTATGCAATCAACTATCCTAATAGCTATATTCACAATAGTTTAACTACATACATGCATGCATGTAAATACAAATGCTAGAAAATTGGAATGAATTTTTAGACAGTATAACTTTATTTTGACATTTTCTATCAAATTACCTCAATCAGCAAAAATAGAAGTAAAATTGTTTAAAGGTGAAAGTGGATGCTTCGATTATTTGCTTTCTTTGATATTAGGAGTTAATCTGCACCTAAACCTGATCCTGAACTAATGTTACTTAATTACCTCCCTTGCTGACTGGTGTATATGTCTAGTAGCTTTATCTATAATGAATTAAGGAGCAATCCTTTTATTATGTGATCTTAACAATATATTGAATCAGTGCAACTTCTATTACCTAGTACAGGGGACACAACCTTCAAAATAACAAAATGCATTGGGAGTGAAAAATTGAATACTTATTATTATACAATACTGGTTGAAATATTTGTACAGAGTTTTTCAACTTCCTCCTTGTAATACAGTCATGTGACTTTGTATTCTTTCAAGTACAATGCATATATATAGTATAGCCGCTAATAGTAAAATACTCTGGCTATTGTGATTTATTTGTATAGAAGCATAACTTTACTAAGCACTACCTCAGTGTATGGACATTACTAAGTAGTGTTAACATGGACAGAATACTGTACTTGTGTTTTCACTTGTGGTTCTTTCTAGTTACTGTGTCTATCTCTGCACCAGTACAAGGTATGTTAGATATAATATTGTTTATATAATGTAATCTATTAAGTTTTTTATAACCATTATTTGTAGCATATACATAGAAATTGTACACATTGATGCAATTATTATAGCAATACAAGCTCTCAAATGTATAAACCCATAGTAAACTCTTGCTATTCTAAAAAGCTTTACAAAGTTAGTATTAAGTCGTAAAACTTTCCAGCTAACATTATATAACCTGAATAAAATATGGCAATAGCATCATATGCATATTTTCAGGATTAACCTGTGACTGGAAATCAGGTGTGGGTAGACTAGATCTTTACATAACATCTGGTAATATAAAGACTCTCTATGTATCCAGTGAAGATGAGTGTAGAGTTCAGTGTATGCAGCAGACATCATTCATATGTGCCTCAATAAGCTACAGAACTGATGATAGAAACTGTCAACTGTTAGCAGAGAATACTCAGACTGCCACTATTAGTAGTTCTGATAGTCAGTAGAGATACTCTGTTAGACCAAACTGTGCTGGTGAGTATTTATGATCCTAGAGTGACACCAGAAAAACATACATACTCTCAGTACTTTAATCTCTCTCTCTGGTATTCAGGTATGAGTGAAACTCAGAGACTTATACTACATTTTTTATGCTGACTGAACAATGTTTTTATAACTCCTTCTCCAGTAAATGCTTTTGTTATCATGTGTTTTCACAAGATAATATTCTATTTCTGCATCACCTTCTGATAGTCTGCCAGCGCCCTTACTGAACTGATTTGGGTATCTCTGTGAAATTTTTTCAGCCCTCCTTTGCAACATCCACACATTGTGTTTTTGCTTTGTTTTATTATTTTGTTCATTACATTCCGGCAGTAATCAGGTGAGTCTCACCATTTCCTTAAGTTAAATGAAGGTTACGGGAAGCAAGTTCAGCATTGCTTATAGTCAATTCTCTGCTAGACAAATTAGCTATAATTCCACTGTCGTCCTTGTCAGTCAACATAGGCTAGGGTCATTCGAGTCAATGTAAACCTTTACCTAGATATAATATATTGTCTTTTTTTAATTATATAGCTAAAGTATTATGCGCATTCATAGGGATCTGAAGTATTAAACATAAAATGGAATTAAAGCATGCTAGAACTTTGGTATTCGAAAAGTATATGTTCAGACAAACATTGTGCTATTGGTAGAAGACACATTTAATATATATTAAATATAAATATAAAATATAAATTAATGATATGCAGAAAAACGATATATTGGGAAAAGATAAAATTTAACTACAATGAGGTTAGTTTACTACTTGTTCAATTTATGCAGTTATAAAAACGAATTTATTAAAGAAATGTGCGAAATCCACATATTCTTTGCTGGGAGCTATTGCATGGTATTACCAAAGAACTGCTTAATACTTATTTTATATGCAAAGTAACAGAGAAGCACATACTGGCAGGTTTAAAAGGCTGTACTCCAATAAACATGTTGTAGCAGGTTTGGTATGCATTCTCAATATACTTTTTACACTTTTCAAACTAGAGAGATGTATCAGACAATATTACATTACACTGAGCTCATCACTTTTCTAGAGAGCACAACTCCTAATATAAATAGTATAAATATATCCTATATGTATCATGGTAACATTAATATCTTAAACTAGTGAAACAAAACACTGTAATTTGCGTCCTATAAGCCTTTCAAATTACTAAGTTGATTAACACTTGAAGATAAACTCAGCGTTTAATAACCATTTCAATATAACACATTTATTTAGATTGAATTATAGTGGGACATAACTAATAATGTAAATTTCTATATTAAAAGTTGTTTGCACTATATCTGATAAATAAGATATATTTTATTTTTTATGAATAACATATTATTATTTTCAGATAACTCTGACAGTAAAACCAACACAAAGATAATAAATTATGGATCAGCTGGAGGTGCTTTCATGTTACTCTTTAATTATAACATAGAAGCAGACGGATATTTAGTTGGCTGGAAGTATATGATTGGTCATTATACTGACTACTGTGACTCATATGCTGCTATCTGGAGACAGACAGGAGAAGATAACTCTGTTGTATTCAATCTGATTACAGAAACTCTACTCACACCTGAAGATGTATCTACAGGAGGAATCAGATTCCAGTTTGTACAGAACACTGCAGAAGTAGTTAGAAAAGGAGACTTTCTTGCTCTGTATGTAGAAGACTTGACTAACTCTGGTTGTAAAGGTAACCTTGTCTCATTTCGACCAGGTGGGACTAAAGATCCTTCAGCTTACATACGTAGGCCTTTCGATAGCAGAGACAGAGTAGACAGACTCACAGCTTCAGATGTTGTCACACAAACTAGAGAAGTAGCACTGAGAGCCTACATAGCCGGTGATTATATTACACTTATAGTGCAATAATCTATAGATTGTTGTTTACAAGCAAAGCACACACTTTAGCTATTTTAGGTATGTTTTTGTGTAAATTTTACTCGTACTCAAACTAACTGGTTAATTTTTTGTTATTGTCCGTAAAATTTTTTTTCTAAATGATGACTTCCTATCAAGTTTAAAGCTTAATTGTGAGTTTAGTATATATTAATATTTGCGAAGATATTTTTGAATATTTGCTGGTTATTTATTTTGCAACAATTTACAGCATCTATCATCAATTTGATCAATTTTCCAAAAATACAGACTTAAAATTTTGAACTATCATCCAGCTTGGTGATAAGTAGTGTGTTGCAACCGTCAAGAGTAGTATGTAATAAAAGTCAGAAATGATTACTATTATATAGTTATATCAACAACTATATATATATATATATATATATATATATGTATATATATAAAATAAGATTGTTTACAAAACTATCCATTTATTAACTGTTTAAATAAAGCCATGTTAATAGGACACTTGGTATTTGCTGTAAATTGTAATAAAGGAATAACTAATATGTGTTGATGCTGTTTATTTTTATTAGAAATCCTGAAGCTGTCTAGAGACCCAGTATCTTCTCACACAGATGTGTCACTAGGAGAAATCAGAATTACATGGGAATTTCCAGCTACTGTACCCAATCAGGAGCTCACAACTACACATTTTAAAATAGAATGTTCAGACAACTCCAACTTCAACACAATAATAAGCTCTAAATTAGTTTCTATAGACTACAGAGAGACTGTGATTAGTAATCTGAATATACAACAACCTCACTATGCTAGAGTATCTACTGTGAGGAATTATAATGGTGAAGAGTTAATACAAGATGTCTATACAGTCAGCTCTCTATTCTGCGCAGGTCAATTGCTATGTATGGTTATTTGACTAGCAACAACATATATATAAAACTAATGTCTTTTTTAAAATGTATTCCGTTGTTGTATTGAGGTCAGTTAGTTAATTCACTACAGATTTTGCTTTATTTTCACATATTATAGAAAGAAGTAAATTAACACCTGGAGATGTTATAATAACAGAAAGTGGTATTCTTAAACCAGAAGAAGAGAGAATATTTACTGTGTCTGTACCTTCACTTGTAAGTTTAAATTTTTATTTCTTATAGTCTATACTTTTAGATCATATTAATTTTGGACTAAAATACTATATTAGTAAGTTTTCTTATATTTTATATCTTTACTTATATTTCACTCAGTTTTAGGATTAGGTCGGGGAATATATGTTGAGTATAGTTTTGTATTAACTTTTAGAAATTGTTATTACTGAGGGTATGTTCGTTCAATAATCCTATTTAATTCCTAATCAAATCACAGTTTACACTGTTAAGATTATTCTGAAACCATAGCAACTTTCTTCTGCTTCTATTTTCTGAAATTAGGTCTAAAATTATTTAGACTCATTTATTGTAACAGCAAGCTGATGACTGTGTATCCAGTGTTACCTTAACTTATGGAGGTGGACAATTATCCAATCAGAGACCAAGACCATGGACTTTTACTGAACAGCAAGGTGTGACCTTTGAACTGACTATTAAAGTAGAGCTACTAGATGGACATGATAATATAATATGGCAAGAAACATACACAACAAGTACAGGTAAATAGAAATTGTTGCTAGCAGTCTATTGCTATCTGTCAAGAAGAGATAACTTTGCTCACACATACTATAATAATTATGTACGAAAGTCATATTTAGCGTAAAACAATATTTAGGTGTTGCATCTTTACAGGACTTTACGTTGCATCATAAATTTCTTGTTTTTATGTTGCCTAATTTTATTTGTAAGCATTTCTGTATGTATGGCGAAGTTTTTTTAAATCAACATTTAAGTTCACATTTTGTTGCATACGACTTTATTTGTTTATAAGTTAACGTACTCTTGGGCTATAGTATTTATTTTGAACGCTTTTTTATCACTAATGCTTTCTGTAGTGCAACCCAGTTTCTGAGTAATAACTGTAAGTTTTGTATAATAGTATTTACTTTGTATAGCACCCAACTCACCAGATGGACTGACAGTTGAGACCAGAACTTCTACTTCAGTTACCATCTCCTGGTCTCCAGTAGTTTATACAGATAAGATCTACTCTATTGAACAGTATCAGGTGAGTGTTTGCATTGAGCTGTGTCGAACTGCTATACTGCTGTTAGGTTCTTTAATATACCTCTGCATCATTGCTAGTTTGCTGCAAATTATCATAGGCATACTTACCTATAAATGTTATTTCGTTTAACTTGTGTTTAAGTTGTGCTGGTATTTATTTATTGCCACCCCTTCTTATTTATATTCTCATTCAATGATAAAAACTTGCTTTTTCATGTGCAAAAGTGAATGGCGTTAGTTTTGTGCTGTGTTTCGACTACAGGTAAGGTGCATCACAACCAACAACACCTTCAATGAAAGTGTGACAGTGAACTCAGTGAGTTACTATAACACATCTGACTCTTCTACCACCTCTCTAACTATAGAATCACTCTATGGTCAAGTAGAATACAGCTGTACAGTTAAAGCTTTTTTGTCTGAAAACGAGTTTGGAGAAAGTTCTAAGGAAGTTGTGTTCTGGACTAAACCTGAAGGTAGGTAAAAATTTACTCACAATATTTTAAAAATATTTCGGGGCATGAAGCTTCAAACTTCAGAACTCAAAAAACTTTGCAATAAATATAAACTCAGAGAGCTTGGCTAATCAAAAAGGTTTAGTCAGCTGTTGCTATAATAAACAATGTAATTGCTTTTTTAGAGCTAGTGTTGACCTACAGCAATGATAATGTAGTCATCCTATCAGAAGAAACCATTACAGTACCTTTACCAAAAATCACTTCATCTGATGATATTCTGTAAGGATATGACTCCATGGTTATTGTTGTTGAAAGGTTGTCATCCAGGAAAAAGAGATCCATCACTGTAGATCGCATAGACAATGTGACTGTTTATATAACAGCATCATTTCCTGTTACCAACTACTCATCCTCACTTAGTGTTGGTGATAACCAGACATATGGTGGTTACTGGAACAGACCTCTAGACAACCAATACTCATACCACATTGCTGTTGGATTTAATGCTAAGACTGAAGCTGATGTTTTAAAGCTTACCACTATTCCTGGTGCAAAGTCTGTAAGATGTGAGTTTGAATCACACTAGTAAGCAATTACATTACTTGTACCTTAGTTTTTGAATAAACAAACAAACAAAGACTAATTATTATTCTATAATCTATAATATAATTTGTTATCATATTTATCAAAATTAGAAAGGGGATTATTATTGTTTGTTTTAGTGGTTCAACCAATCAGATGCTCCAAACCATCTCCAGTAACCAATGCTGTAACACAAGTGTCTGATGATATCTGGAATTTGAACTCAACTGTGTTTTACTTTTGCAATGAAGGATATACAAGGCAAGGTCCTGCTATCATTACATGTGAACTGATAGATGGTAAAGGAGATTGGTCTGACAATCCTCCTATCTGTGAACTACCAACTCGATGTATGTAAATGTTATGTAAATTTATTTTCGATTAGTTTAAAAATGAGAAATATTAGAACTCTTGACAATGAAACCATTTGTCTTAGTTTTGAATAATTATAACATCAAACTTGTGGCTTAGTGCCTCGGTCTTACAAAAGCTTTAAATTTCCTTTCAACAATCAAAATTTATAGCCTACACATAGGTTTTATAGAAATAATTGGTATATTTCTGTTTTTACAACAGGCTGGGTGGTTGGAGTAGCAGTTGGTGTTCCAATGGGTTTCATTATCATTCTACTAGTATAGTGACTATTATTGTGATGGTGGTGAGAAGATCTTCTAGTACAGAGTCTGGAGAGAACAGAGCTCAACCTAATCTCGAATATGAAGAAGTGGGACTGACACCTACATCTTCTAAGAATCAGGGTGGTACACGAGATGAACCAGTACAAAGTGCTGAATATGAGACAACAAGTCCTCAGGCTACATTAGATGACCATGTCTATGAGAAAGTAACTAAACAGGCGGAACAAGCCTGCTATGAGAATAACCTTACAATTAGAGACAAATGCTAAAACATAACTGATCATTTAGTTCTGAGATGAAACAACTCCTATACTACTTAATGATCCGTTTTTTCGAGTTGAAATATAAAAATAAATTACGCTTTTAGTAAAATGTTAGAATTATAAAATTTATAAGTTTTCATCATGAGTTTTTATTTGTTTAAACTAATAGATTCATACATCTTGTTTTAATAATTATATTTTTAGACTATATCTACTATTGTTTGAACTTACATCTCTGCACTTCAGCTATTCTAAAAACAATATTATCATTTTCTAGAGTAATATTAAATTTTTTTGTGACTTATTTATATGTTTAATGTATATTAATCTATACATTAGAAATTGATTTTCTTTTAAAATAATTTAATACCAACTGCATGACCAACAATTATAATTTTCTAGGGTAATCTTAAATTGTTCTATGACTGATTTATATATATTGAATGCATATTATTCTATACAAGTTGACTTTCTTTTGAAAATAATTCGATACCAACTGCCTGCTTGTTTAATGATTTCTATTAATTTTCACTTATATATATCAAGGACTTCTTTTATTATTATAATGAAACTAAAACTGTGAAATAAGTTCATGGAAGCTCTAAAATAACTCACAAATAAGGTTTAACTTCTATGTATTTCATACTCTCCTAGCTAAAATATTACCTTTGCAAAGCACACATGAGAGTATATATAATATATTATATTTAACTAGAATGTGACCATCAGAGAGCTGTAAAAGTTGCTTAGATTGCAGAACCTTAGACCTCTTTCATTGTTGATCATATTTTCGCTTTGCTTTTAATTACTTTGATATAAAGTTTATTATTAATAATAATGTTCAAATGAAACAATCATATTATGGTGATTAAAATGTGCCAGTTATGTTTATCATATCATTAAAGTTTTGTCACACACTATTTATGCAGCAGTTTTCATTCAACAATGTAGAAAAAGTAAAAGTCACAAGATGAAGAGAAACACCAAAACTATATTACCGGATACAAAAATGAATGTCACCTCAGTAAATTTGTATATCAAGCTGTTTATATCAAAGATTTACAGTTTATAGAGGAGACAACTTGTAAACAGGGAATACAGTAAACTAATGCATTTTGACCAATCATATCAGTAGATTTGAGACAGCCATGACTTCTGGCAGAGTCTAAAGGCCAAATTATAGCTGACTCATACAAAGTGATAACAAGTAAATAAAGTTTAGTTTTCTTAATCTATAGCTGCTGCATACAAAATTAATACTTTACAAGCTACTTGCAGTAGCTTTTAGAATTCAAAGCACAGATTGCTATGCAATTTATAAATTTTGAAAAAAAAATTTGTGTATGAAAAAGTAGTGAGTGAGTAAAATATTTAGCCAACATTTACTATAGCTAAATTTTGCTGTACTCTGCTAACTATGTACTTTATACTATATTCCAAATTTAATAAAAAATCTAACCATAGATGTTGTAGTATTATGTGATATGCTTTATTGAGCATTTAACATATGTTGCTTATGTAGGTTGAGTAGTAGAGAAAGAGTAAGTAACAGTATGTGTGATTGGAACCTTAGCTTTTTATTCGCAAGCTTCTTCTCTTAAAGCCCGTATAACAACAATGCAGTATATGAAAATACAACAGTTATATCTTCTCAGTTTACATATTTATATATCTAGAAACTTCTATGCTACCAGCTTGCGTCAAATTGTATATATATATATATATATATATATATATATATATATATATATATATATATATATATATATATATATATACATGTATATATATATATATATATATATCTATATACATATATATATATATATATATATATATATATATATATATATATATATATATATATGTATACATATATATATATATATATATATATATATATATATATACACAGGATAGTTAAGGGCAACCTTTTAGCTGCAACTGCCTTGCTGAGGTTTGCATTGTAATCATATAAGAATTCAGTACCAGTAAAATAAAATCTCACCTAATTATGCTAGAGTCAAAATTTAAAAACTATGCTGTAGATCTTTTTTTTCTCCAGGGTAACTTTTTTTGGAAATTTCAATTTTCATTTTTTTTGCAAAGTTATAGACAAAAAACTGCCCAATTTTGGCCAATTTTGCCTGAAAAGCTGACTTTTCAGTACCAGTAAAATATCTCAGCAGCAAAACATGATATCTGAATAAAAATTGCACTGCTGGAATCCTGAGATATTTCTCCAGGGTAACTTTTTTTCTTTTTTCAACAACTCTTCTAGATTGCCCACAAATTGGTGATTTTTACACTGAAAATGCCATATTTTTTCATTTGTAATCAGCAGCGCGCAGTGCTTCACGCTTCAATGAGCACGTAGGGATGAGAAAATATTGGCGCGTACATGCTAATTATAGGCTTGCTAGCCGACAGGCTACAATGAATAGCTTGCTTGGTACTTTGTTTATGTAGCGCCTATAATGGAATGTTGATAGATAACGCAGCCCTAATGAAGGTTGCTGCTTATTGGTTGTAGTTTGATCTCAGGCTAAACAATTGCAAGTAGGCAACACGCATGCCACCCGCAGAGTAGTATTATTCAAGAACCTAAACTACATTTTGAGAGAAATTTATGATATTCTTAGTGAGGATGCCCTTAACTATCCTGTGTATACATATATATATATATATATATATATATATATATATGTATATATATATATGTATATATATATATATATATATATATATATATATATATATATATATATATATATATATATATATATATATATATATATATATATATATATATATATATATATATATATATATATATATATATATATATATATATATATATATATATATATATATATATATATATATATATATATATATATATATATATATATACTTGCTATTACCTAGTACAGGGGACACAACCTTCATCATAACAAATTACTTTGGGAGTGAAAAGTTTAAATACTTATTATTATACAATACTAATTGGAATATTTGAATAGAGTTTTTCAACTTCCTCCTTGTAATACAGTCTTGTGACTTTTTATTCTTCTAGGTATAATGCATCTATAGCAGCTACTATAATAGTAAAATACTCTAGCTATTGTGATTCATTTGTATAGAAGCATAACTTTACTAAGCACTACCTCAGTGTATATACATTACTTAGTAGTGATAACATGGAGAGAATACTGTACTTGCGTTTTCACCTGTGGTTTTTTCTAGCTACTGTGTCTTTTTTTGTACTAGCACAAGGTATGTTATAGTTAGCTTTATTTTACAAAATAATCTATTCGGTTTGTTTATAACCATTATCTGTAGCATACGGACAGAAAGTGTACATGCACATAGCTGAAAGTATTGTATACTTGCTCTCAAATGTATAAATCAGTAGTAAACTCTTGCTATTCTAAAACACTTTACAAACACGAGACCAAGGTAGTTTAACTTTTTCAGCCAGGATTATGTACACTGAATAAGTTAAAATAAGTGTCATATATCCTCTTTTATATTGTATTTCCAGGATTAACCTGTGACTGGGCATCAGGTGTGGGTAGAATAGATCCGTACATAACATCTGGTAGTATAAAAAATCTCTCTGTGAACAGTGAAGATGAGTGTAGAACTCAGTGTATGCAGCAGACATCATTCATATGTGCTTCAACAAACTACAGAACTGATGATGGAAACTGTCAACTGTTAGCAGAGAATACTCAGACTGCTACTATGAGCAGTTCTGATAGTCAGTGGAGATACTCTGTTAGACCAGACTGTGCTGGTGAGTATTTATGATAATCTAACGCTAAGTGATTATTATTTATGATGTAGGGGTAAGGGGGGGGGGGGCACAACGGTCATAGGGGTACAAAAAGCCAGCCAAATTGTGAGAGAACTTATTGACTTGAAGTTGTGATTTTTTTTTCATAAAAAGATATTGACATAATTATTCAGCCTTTGTAGTTTCAACACTTGCGGAACATACGTGTTGAAAAAGCGAGTAAAAAACTGTTTTTACCTACTCTTTGTAAAATCTTTAGGACGTTGTTACAGCTTTATAACTTTTTACACTCAAAGGCAAGAAGCCTATATTTTACTAATATTGTTGCCATTGCTTGCCTCTACATTTCTTAACTAGTATAACAGCAAACACTAAAATAAATTTTCCCTGAGGCACATTTATTTTCAATTTGGCGATCCGGGCACAATGGGCCACGCTAACCAGGGCACAATGGGCCACCTGATTATTGCACCCTGATCACTGTTATTAGTTTGTTTGCCCAAAAAGTTGGTTGAAATGTTACTAAAATCTATAGATATAGCCATTTCTGACCTTTTTGTAAAATATCAAAAGACATCAATATGGTAAGACTACAAAACTACAAGTTGAAGCTCCCCTAATATATACATCTGGTGAGGTTAAAGCTTTGCCATTTTATACATAATGCAAAACACTCTGCTGTTGCTACTAATAGATAGTCATGATAATCATTATATATTACACCATTGAGGGAATATACATGTATTTGACTGAAATAAATTGTGATTTGCTCATTTGCTCCCCCTTCTCCCTTCCGTACTCCAGTCACAAACCTCAGCCATGCATGCACCTTAGCTACAGTTTATAGGAAAAAGTCCACTCGGAATGTTGTAGTACATATGTTACTAAAGTTTTTTTTTAATAAACGTTCCTCTGAAGTGAAAATAACAAAACATTTTTAGTTTTTAACAGTAATGATAATGGCACTGCAGAATCAAGTGACGTGCGTTTGATTTTGCCTCCCTCTGCTATCCGTAGTGGCACAAACTGTACAGCTAAAACATGAATTTTGCTGTAGATCTGAAAGAGTATCTTTATTTGTTTGTAATATTAAATAAATAAAGATCAGATGCAACAAAATCTGCAAAATTTCAATATATTTGTTGTGTCCCACCCACTGGCCCATTGTACCCAGGTACCGGGGCACAATGGGCCAATTTTTTCGTCATGAAAATTTCATTATTCTGAAAGTTGTGAGAGAGATAAAAACAACAAACTGGTACCTGTAATAGAAAACAGATGCAGCATTAAGACTAGAGATTATTGAACTAGTAACTTGAAAAACAGACGAATGAGAGCAACAAACGCAAAATTCGGCCCGTTGTGCCCCCCCCCCCCTTACCCCTACATCCTTACAGGTAGTGTGGGCGTAATAACCAACTGAAATTGCTCTTTGAATATGCTACTGTTAACTCCGGCTTAACACAAACCAGACATTTTGATAGTTTAGCTTTTTTGAATAGTGGAAACAGTGCCAGTTCGGCCAAACCAGATACTTTAAAAATGGCTGGAATTTGCTGTTACTGTCAACGTTAGGGTAAAGCGTGTCTTGGCAGTTTGGTATACACAAAGTAATAGCTGCATGGATTGTGGCTTAATTATTTATAGGAAGGTTTCATAAGAACTTCTCAAAATTTAGTTTTGATAATTTAGTTTTAGTTATTTAATGAACTACAGATATATAGCCCCTCAATCTAAATTTATTGAATAATGCAAAAAGCTCTTTATTCTGTGCATTTTTCATCATGTGGATAAATTGTGCTTCCCTAATTCTCATATTACCCAAGAGGTGTGATCCTAAAACCAATTAAAGAACTTTGTTTAATAATTATTATCTTTTATTGAATTACCAAGAAACTAAAATATTTGGTGGTTAAAAGTAATGAGTAGCTCCGCTATGTACAGATATCTTCTTTTCCAATAGGGATATGGCAGCCATGGACAGCTACTAAAGGTTACTATCTAGACAGCGGAGTACAGAAATACAACCAGACAAGTACATCAGACCTCAGAGCGTGTATGAGTTTCTGTTTACAAGATGAAGACATCAGTTATAACTGTAGTTCTATAGTGAAGTCAGTGAGTGGAGATCAATGTGAGATTGCCAACAAGAGCTCAGATGATAATGGAGTGACACCAGAAAAACTTAAACAGTATCAGTACTTTAACCTCCCTCTCTGGTATTCAGGTAGGCCGAGTGAAACTTTTAATTTTTTATAGCTACAGCTTCTTGATTAATAATAAAATTTTCTCCCTAGTTTGAAAATTCATACATTGAATGATGGAACTAGATTTAGTTACTATATAGTTGATTAAAACAAGAAACTTATAGCAATTTGTAGCAAAATGTTGATAGCTAGTTATTAAATGCTATTTATAGCATAACTCTACATCAACAAAAAGAATTTAACCTATTTTTTGCTTCAATTTTTTTGAGTTATAATTTTATATTTTTTAATATGCACTTGTTGTTGGTTCTACCTGATTAATTAGACTAACTCGTCTCAGTTCATATTTCTCTGCAGCAGTGTTACTAGAATACGATGTGCCACACATATGTATACCTGCATGCACTGAAGGCATCCAAATTGCAATTTTTCATGATGATATAAGAAATACGTCTCATAAATATTTTTAAATTAGTACAATAGGTATACAACAATTTTAGGCTATTGCAAATTTAAAATTACCAATGTTATGCAATCTTGTCAATATTGTTAGCAAAATTTTGCTAAATACTATAAATGTCTAAAATTAATATCAAATTGGGCGCAAATGCATATATTACCCGATAATTATGATTTGTATGTAAAAATTAACAAAGAAAGGATTATTGGGCAGAATGGAAGTGTTATACAAATCACAACATCATTATAATTAGTTATGAAATAAAGATTACATGCCACGCAGAGACTTATACTACATTTTCTATATGCTGATTGAACAATGTTTTTATACCTCCTTCTCCAGTAAATGCTTTTGTTATCTTGTGTTTCCACAAGATAACATTCTATTCCATCACCTTCTGATAGTCTGCCAACCCCCTTAAGTAGTCCACTGAACTGATTTGGGTATCTCTGTGAAATCCTTTTAGCATTCTTATGCAACAATCACAAATTTTGTTTTGTTTGGTTTGTTTTGTTAACTACAACCCAACAGTACTCAGGTGAGTTTCACCATCACCTTAAATTATACGCGGTTTGTAATGGAAAGCAACTCTAGCATTGCTAGTCAGTTGTCTGCTAGACAAATTATCTATCAATTCACTGACGTCTTTGTCAGTCAATATAGGCCAGGGTCTATTGGCTCAATGTAAACCTTTTACATAGAGAAAATATTGTTCTTTCTAATATACAGATAATATATTATGTGCATTCAGGGAACTGAAGTATTAAACATAAAATGAAATTAAAAAATGCTAGAAATTTGGTATTTATAAAGTAAATGTGTGCAGAGAACAAAATGTACGCTATTGATAGTAGGCACATTTGCTACATACGTTACAGCAAATATGAAATGATATGCAGAAATACAATAGATTAGAAAAATGTGAAATTAAACTAAAATGAGGTTAGTTTATTATTTTTACAGTATATGAAGTTATAAAAACACATTTATCAAAGAAATGTGCAAAATACACTTACTTTAAGCTGGGAGCCATTGTAGTCAGAGAACAGTAATATTTTTTTACAAAGTAACAGCAAAGCACAGCTGGCAGGTTTGAAAAGCTGGACTCAAATGAACATGTTGTTGCAGATTTTGCGTGCATTCTCACTATACTTTTTCAAACCAGAGATATATATTGAATAATATTCCATTACACTGGTTATAGTGTGAATGTATAGGTGCAGCTAAGCTGAAATGAGTTAATCACTCTTTTAGAGAGCACAACTCCTAATAGATATAACATAAATATATCCTATGTACCATGGTAACATTGAATTAAACTGATATAACAACATACTGCAATTTGCATGCTATAAACCTTTAAAATGCTAAGTCTAAAAAGTTATTGAGCTACACGTTTGAGGATGAACCCAGCATACTATAAATGTTTTATTGTAACACATTTATAGGAAAATGTATGATTTGATGTAATGAGATAATTAAATAGCCTGATAATCAAGCATGTAAATTTTTATATTAAAATGGTTTGCACTATACCTGATAAATGATAAATTTTATTATAAGCATAACATATTATTAATATTTCAGATAACTCTGACAGTACAACCAACACAAGAATAATGAAGTATTGGTCAGCTGGACATGCTTTCATGTTACTCTTCAACTACAAAATAGAAGCAGACGGATATTTGGTTGGCTGGAAGTATATGATTGGTCATTCTACTGACTATTGTGACTCATATGCTGCTATCTGGAGACAGACAGGATATGGTAACTCTGCTGTATTCAACCTGATTACAGAAACTCTACTCACACCTGAAGATGTATCTACAGGAGGAATCAGATTTCAGTTTGTACAGAACTCTACAGAAGTAGTTAGAAAAGGAGACTTTCTTGCTCTGTATGTAGAAGACTTGAGTAGATCTGGTTGTAAAGGTAACCTTGTCTCATTTAGACCAACTAGGCCAGATGTTGATCCCGAGGCTCTTCTACGTAAAAATGCACATAATCCTAACAGAAACAGAGTAGACAGACTCACAGCTTCAGATGTTGCCACAGAAACTAGAGCAGTAGCACTGAGAGCCTACATAGCAGGTGATTATATTACACTGGTGCAATGCGTCTATATTATTGACCAATAACAAGTGCACAGCACGATCTGTGGCCATTTTAAGTATATTTTGGTACACGTATATTTTACTTGCTAGATCTTACAGCTACTTGTGTTCATTATTTGTAATCAGCAAATGGGCATAGAGATTGAGTCACAACTGGTATGAAATGAAAAGTAAATTTTGTGTTGTCAGTTGGGAAAGGTGATATAGAAATGTGTGAGACCAGAGTAGAGCTTCAAGCTTCTTTTATAATGAAAGTTGAAAAAGTCAACAATTTTTTCTCCTCCTACAATTACAAGCTACATTCACATAACCAAAACTCTAATCATTCACATAGCAAACTTGGTGTTCCATAACAGCTATAAGTAATATCTTAATGAACTAAATATTTATATATATTGCATTATAGCTTTGTGGAAAGTGTAATTTTACAGTCAGAACTTTATTGTTGTTTGGAATCCGTGAGGTGTGACTTGCTAGCGCTCCTGATTAAGCAAGTCGAAGGTCTAAAGTGGGTATCCTAGCGTGGGAGGGGGGAAGAAAGTTTAACTATTATGTGTTTTGACAGTGACTAAATGCAAGTTGTTCTCTTTGAGCCAGTAAAACTATAAAGTATATATAATTATATAGTATTTGAATATATGACTTTGCTCATCAAGTTTTGATCTCATTTTATCTATTATAGTTAAATATGGTGCATGGTACAAAGTTGAATAATTTGTTATATATATATAACCTGGTAGCTTATAAAATACTTGTTTAATTTTCTGTTTTACTGTAACTTGTAGAATGACTACAAACCAAAATATAATATATTGCAAAAATAAATCCCAGGCATGTTTTTAACTGCAGGCGTCAGGTTCAAAGCTTTCCATATATATTTATATATATATTATTTTACTTTAGGTTTACTAAAAGTCGCACAAGGTAAAACCATTTTTTACCTAAATGTTTAAAAGCAAGCACTCTTTTTTTCTCAAACTGTAAAGTTATATTTATATCAGCTTAGCTAAAGAAAGGGGATGTGAAAATATATTATTCCTTTAACAGTATAGGTTGAGCAAAAGTTCTGATAGTCAATTTTCACATATCGGCTTGAATATTAAACATCATTCAATTGGTTTCTACAAGTTTGACTATTCATTTGTATATTTAAATCAAGTGTATAGCTTATAGTCATTTGTATTTAAATCAGACCGTCTCTATTCTTGATCATAAATTTATTTTTTACAATTTACAATTGCAATATGATGACATCACTTTCTGTCCTGGCGATAACAATATATTGTTTAATCTAAAACCTTGCTTAAATAAACTTTGTTTGTTTTATTAGACTACTGTTATATATTCTTAGTTTAGCGAACTAACAAGACGCAGCATTATAAAACTACTTTTTTTGTTTTTCGTGTAAACTTGCATACTTTCGGTGATGCACTCTCTATATGTTCAAATTTGAAACCTGAAAGCTGTTATGCAAGCTTTGTCTAAAATCTTTGCTGCAAACTATATATTTATTGACGTTGTAAAATCTATATAAACCATTATTTTATATAAAATATTTATGTTCATTAAGCTATAGTTAGTATAGTTTGCTATAATTGTAAAGGGGTAAAGTTGTATTATTTTCATTCTCATTAGTTGGGTGATTTTGGGCGTACTGCTGTAAATTTTTTTTTCCTAAAATTTTTAGAAATTCTAAAGCTGTCTGGAGATCGAGACCCAGTATTTTCTCATACCGATGTGTCACCAGAAGAAATCAGAATTGTATGGGAATTTCCAGCACCTACACCCAATCAGGAGCTCACAACTACACACTTTAAAATAGAATGTTCAGACAACTCCAACTTCAACACAATAATAAGCTATAAATTAGTCTCTATAGAATACAGAGAGACTGTGATTAGTAATCTGAATATACAACAACCTCACTATGCTAGAGTATCAACTGTGAGGAATTATAATGGTGAAGAGTTAATACAAGATATCTCCACAGTCAGTGCTCTGTTCTGTGCAGGTAAATTGATATTCGCATAATTTTTACTTAGCAGATTAGTTAACAATTAGTGTAAGTTATCGTTATTTTTTCTAAAGGTTGGATTTATCTCTCCTGAGTCTAAACTATTTGTTTCTGTTAGGTACACCTTTTTTAGTAAATATATTTAAAATAATTTATATATATATTGTAGAAAGAGGCAAATTAACACCTGCAGATGTTATCATAATAGAAAGGGGGATTCTAAAACCAGAAGAAGAGAGAATAATTACTGTGTTCGTGCCTTTGCTTGTAAGTCTATGTTTTTCTTCTTAATGTAGACTTTTGGACTATATATTGACTTTGGACTTGGCATTTCGTTTACACTCTAAAAGTATATGCAGTTGAGACAATGTGAATAAAATTATAAAATTGAAATCTAATTAGCAACATTTTACTTGCATAAATTTTAAACTTGTTCTTATTGTTAACAAAATAGATAAATTGGGTTTATAATTATACATACACGTCAATAGATTTAAATTGTTTCAATTTTATACTGCTCTTCAAAGCATATAAGTTTAGCATAACATAATGGTAAAACCTATATCTTCACTTATATATGATTCTTATTCACTGTAACAGGAAGCTGATGACTGCGTATCCAGTGTTACATTAACTTACGGAAGTGGACAATTATCCAATCAGAGGAAGACAGGACCATGGACTTTTACTAAACAGCAAGGTGTGACCTTTGAACTGACTATTAAAGTAGAACTACAAGATGGACATGAGAATATAATACGGCAGGAAGAATACACAACTAGCAAAGGTGAGTAAAAATTGTTGCATGGTAGTATATGTTTTAAATGCCATGTAAAAACAAATTTACTCTTGCAGTATATGATGTGCATGTTTATATGTGTGCATATATGTATATGCACATGTATATGCATATATGTATATACGTGTGTATGTGTATGCTTTAAGAACATAAAACTCAACAGGTTTCTATTAGCTTAAAATATTTCATTTTTCCTTCCATGTAATAGGATTGAGGTTAAAATGCAGAAATTACATCTAATATAGTATTATCTTCAATTGGGATTTGTGTTTATATATAAAAACGCTATTGTCAATTAAGTGTGGATGTTCTGTGGTTGTGGAAGTGGATACCTACAGATAAAGCTAAAATTTTCATGCTTGATATTAGCATAAAACCTTTGCAGCCCAAACACACTTTGTAGTCCAACATAATTCTAAAGTGACAACAGTAATTTTTTATCCCATGTTTTATTTTATAGCACCCAACTCACCAGATGGACTGACAGTTGACACCAGAACTTCTACTTCAGTTACCATCTCCTGGTCTCCAGTAGTTTATACAGATAATATCTACTCCATTCAACATTATCAGGTGCATGGATATGAGAACATGTTTAAAGTTGGTTTTTGATGTCAAGTCAACTTGCTATATATACTTGTTCATATAGACCAGTTTCTGTGTTCCAAGAGTTACTATAAGCATACTTACATATGGTCTCATGTTTATCATCATGCAAATGTCTGCTGATGAGTCATCATTCATTTCTTGCGCAGTAGTATACCTTTAACATCCCAACCCACTGTAGACTAGCTCAGATCATTAGAATTAACTTACTCTTTCCAGTGCAAATGTGTCTAATTGCATGGCTTATTCTAACAAAAAATTATTTCATGCGCACGTGTTATAATGACATTTGTTATGCATTATATTCTGTTTTAATATACAATCATTGGCTATACAGGTAACATGCATCACAACCAACAACACCTTTAATGATAGTGTGACAGTAAACTCAGTGAGTTACTATAACACATCTGACTCTTCTACCACCTCTCTAACTATTGAATCACTCTATAGTCAAGTAGAATACAACTGTATAGTTAAAGCTCTTCTGTCTGAAAATGAGTTTGGAGAAAGTTCTAGAGAAGTTGTGCTCTGGACCAAACCTGAAGGTATAAGTAACTTTATGGTTACGAGTTCATTAAAGTTACTTCAATTTAAGTGCATGTTGCTTTAAGATTTTTGGTTTAACGGAAGTGCAATAAATACAAAATAGAAAAAACTCAAAAACCTTTAAGTAATTCGAAAATTGATATATATAGTTGCTAATGCAATGAAGTTTTTTGATTTAGAACCAGTGTTGACCTTCAACAATGATAATACAGTCAACCCATCAGAAGAAACCTTTACAGTACTTCTACCAAACATCACATCATCTGATGATATTCTGAAAGGATATGACTCCATTGTTATCGTTGTTGAAGAGTTGTCATCCAGGAAAAAGAGATCCATTACTGTAGACAGCATAGATAATGTGACTGTTTATATAACAGCATCATTTCCTGTTACCAACTACCCATCCTCACTTAGTGTTGGTGATAACCAGACATATGGTAGATACTGGAACAGACCTCTAGACAACCAATACTCATATCATATTGCTGTTGGATTCAAGGCTAAGACTGAAGATGATGTTTTAAAGCTTACCACCATTCCTGGTGCAGATTCTGTAAGATGTGAGTTAAAAGTCTGCAGCCATATTTACTTAGTTTCAACTATATTGTTCTTTTTAACTTTTTAAGATCTTGCAAAAATTTCATTTTTCTATTTCAGTGGTTCAACCAATCACATGCTCAACACCAAAATCTGTAGCAAATCTTGAAACACCAGTTGTTGATAAAAGCTGGAACTTGGGTTCTGCTGTGTCTTACAACTGTAAAGAAGGATTTATAAGAAATGGTCCTGCTGCTATTACATGCGAGCTGGTAAATGGTAAAGGACAATGGTCTGACAATCCTCCTATCTGCGAATTACCAACTCAAGGTATATAATATGTTAGTAATATATGTTATTATAAACTGATTATTTGCAAATATAACTACCAAATGTTGAAACTTTTGAAGAAAATACTATTTTGAGTAGTTGCAGCAGCAAACCTGCAACGCTGCTTCTCAATAAAAGGCTTGCAACCTACTCTGAGGGATTATAACTTAGCACAGAAGAAGAATTTTTCCAGCAACAATTTATACATATTTTTTATTCTAGAAGCCGGCTGGGTGATTGGAGTAGCAGTTGGTGTTCCAATGGCTTTCATCATTATTTTACAAGCAGTGATGATTATTGTGATGTTGGTGAGAAGATCTTCTGGTACTGAGTCTAAAGAGAATAGAGCTCAGCCTACTCCTGAATATGAAGAAGTGGGCCTGACACCTACATCTTTTAAGAATCAGGGTGGTACACAAGATGTACCAGTACAAAGTGCTGAGTATGAGACAACAAATCCTGAGGCTACATCAGATGACCATGCCTATGAGAAAGTAACTAAACAGATGGAACCAGTCTGCTATGAAAATACTTCAACAATTGGCAACAAAGCTTGAAACACACTTAATTCAGAAACAATTCTTACTGCTCACCGAGCTTTAAATATGCTAGAAGTTAAATGTTAAAAATTATTGTCCTAAATGTGCATTTTATAATAGTAATGTGTTAAAACTATATGGTCTTATAAAGAAATAACTTTAGGTCTCCGTTGGATTAAAATAAGAAATCCATTAATCTTGATTTAGATTAAACTAAGTTTTAGAATATGTTTTATTACAGTACTTACTATTGCTTCAAACTACATATCTGCACTTCCACCGTGTCATAGAAATATGCTTTCTGCTTGATTTGTTTAAATTTTCCTGTCCATTTTAAAGTAAATTTTGTCATCATAATTTTAGCTGCTAGTTTTTGGATTACAAAATATGAATAAACTATTTCTGACTAAATTTATTTGTAATGCATGTTGCTCTATAATATGCTTTAGAAATTGTTTTTCTTGCAAAAAAATGATTCAATAACAACAGTTACTGCCTGCAGTTTACATAACTATTCGTATTACCTAATTACTATAATATATAAAGCACTTCTAATATTGCTATAACAAAGCTAATTAAAAGATAAAATTATAAAATATTTGTGTTGAAGCTGTAAAATGACTCACATGTATTTTTATTGTAACAAAATATAACCTTGGCATTTGGCATTAGAGTACTACAATGTATTTTTGCTGGAAATTAACAATCAGATAGCTGTATAGTGGTGGAGGTTGCACAACTTCTGACTATTATTCCTTTGTTGATCATATTTTGGCCCTGCACTTTTAATAACTTTGATATACAGAACTGCATGTATTATTCTTATCATTATTCAGAAGATATAAATGCACTATGGTGACTAGAGTGCGACTTTGTCAGACACTCAGTGTGAAGCAGCTTTCTTTTAGCAATTTACAAACACAATATAGGAGTCAAAAGATGTAAAAAATCATCATAGCTATTAGCAGATATTAAACATTGAATGTCGTTTGAGTAAGTTTTATATTAAGTTTTACAGTTCATAGAGAAGACAACTTTTAAACAGAGAACACAGCACACTTATGTATCTTAATTATTCATATAAGTAGACTATTGAGACATCCACTTCTAATAGCAAAGTCAGAGGGTCAATGTAAAGCTGATCACGATATGAGAACAAAGAAATAAAATTTAATTTTCAAGAAGCTGCAATAATTCACAGTTCCACAAAAGTTTGGCAGCTTTTATTATTTAAAGCCAGCTGAGTGCTATTGCAGCAAAAAGTGGTTTTTATGCATAAAACCTTAAAGAAGGTTAGTGAAGTATATTTAGTCAAATGTTACGGTTGTATCTCTTTTCTGCTCTACAAAATAATGTTTCAAGTTTTTTGTTCAAACATAACCATAGGTATATATTTTTTTCTGAATATTCACATTTACTTATTTAAAATAGTTATTATGTTATAAGATAGTGTAAATTTGCTTTTTATCTTCATGCAATCAACTATCCTAATAGCTATATCCACAATAGTTTAACTACATACATTTATGTAAATACAAATGCTGGAAAGTGGGAAGAACTTTCAGACAGTATAACTTTTTTTTGGCGTTTTCTATCAAATTACCTCAATCAGCAAAAATGGAAGTTAAACTCCCTAAAGGTGAAAGTGGATGCTTTCATTATTTGCTTTCTTTGATATTTGGAGTTAATCTGAACCTAAACCTAAACCTCAACGAATGTTACTTAATTACCTCCCTTGCTGACTGGTATATGTCTAGTATATAGTTTTATGTATAATGAAGGAGTAATACTTTTATTACATCTCAGCAATGTAATGAATCAGTGCAACTTCTTTTACTTATAATAGTACAGGGGACACAACTTTCAAAATAACAAAAAGCAGTGGAAGTGAAAAATTGAATACTTATTATACAATACTGATTGGAATATTTGAATAGAAATGTTCAACTTCCTCCTTAAGTACTACATTCTTGTGACTTTTTGTTCCTTTAGTTACAATGCATCTATTATAGCAGCTACCTACTTATATTGGAAAGGTTCTAGCTATTGTGATTCATTTGTATAGAAGCATAACTTTACTAAGCACTACCTCAGTGTATAGACATTACTAATAGTGATAACATGAAGAGAATACTGTACTTGTGTTTTCACTTGTGCTTCTTTCTAGTTACTGCGTCTATCTCTGCACCAGTACAAGGTATGTTAGATATATAGTATTGTTTATATCATGTACTCAATTAAGTTTTTTATGACCATTATTTGTAGCATATGGATAGAAATTGTACACATTGATGCAATTATTATAGCAGCACAAATTCTCAATTGTATAGACCCATAGTAAACTCTTGTTGTTCTAAATATCTTTACAAAGTTAGTATGTTGTTAGTTTTTCCCTGCTGCATATTTACAGGACTAACCTGTGACTGGACATCAGGTGTGGGTAGACTAGAACCTTACATAGCATCTGGTAGTATAAAGACTCTTTTTATAATCAGTGAAGATGAGTGTAGAGCTCAGTGTATGCAGCAGACATCATTTATATGTGCCTCAATAAACTACAGAACTGGTGATGGAAACTGTCAGCTGTTAGCAGAGAATACTCAGACTGCTACTACTAGTAGTTCTGATAGTCAGTGGAGATACTCTGTTAGACCAGACTGTGCTGGTGAGTATTTATGATAATCTAACACTACATGATTATTATTTATGATGTACATACTTACAGTTAGTATTGACAGTAATAACCAACTGAAAGTGCTCTTTGAATATGCTACTGTTAACTCCGGCTTAACACAAACCAGACATTATGATATTTTGGCCTTCATGAATAATCAAAAACAGGGCAGGATTTAGAACTTAGTGCCAGTTCTGACAGTGTCAATCTAATTCAATCTAATTCTAAAAGCATTTCAATTAAGTAAACAGTGAAAAAAGATGCAACATTCAGCAACCAATTTCAATGGATGCATGCATTGCATGTGACTTTATTTTTTGCAAATGTTTGACAAGTATGTATAGCCAGGTATCCAAAAATGTTATGAATCTATTATCATGACAGCCTGTTGCATAAAAATTTGTTTTAAAAAAATTATATTATATAGATTATCTGTAAAAAGTGCAATTAATTGTTTTAGAGTACAGATTGAAAGTTCAACTGTAACCTAACTACTTATATAACTTATATAATATTATAACTTCTTATCAACTTCATGAATATGGAAGTTTGTTAGTTTAGCTGCAGTTAAACATTATGCTATAGGTTGGTTTTATTTGCCCAATAACTGACTTTGAGAATGCCATCTTTTCCTCCAATAGTAGGGAGGGGGGGGGGTAATGTTTTAAATTGAGCAGTGTTTGATCCTCAGTATAACCTCTACCTTCCTCTGGTTCAAGCCAGACAGGATGTTTTTAAAAATGGCTCGCATTTGCTGTTATACTGTCAGCGTTGTCAACGTATGTTTGGGCAGTTATGTATATAACTTATATATATTGTAAACAAAAAGTGATAGCTGGATTATGACTTAATTATTCAGAGGAAGATTTCATAACAATTTCTCAATATTTAGTTTTGATAATTTAGTTTTAGTTATGAGCTATAGATAGCCTCTCAATCTAAATTTATTGAATAATGCAAAAGCTTTTTATTCTTCATATCTTGTTCATCATATTGATAGATCATCATTTCTTAATTCTTATGTTACTTGAGAGGTGATGTGATCTTAAAGCTATAATTAAACAACTTTGTCTAATAATTATTATCTGTTATTAAATTATCAAGAAATTAAAAAATCTGGTGGTTAAAACTATTGAGTAGCTCCACTATGTACACGTATTTTCTTTTCCAATAGGAATATGGCAGCCATGGACAGCTAATAGGGGCAACTTTTTAAACAATAGGGTACAAAAGTACAGCCAGATAAGTACATCAGACCTCAGAGACTGTATGAGTTTCTGTTTACAAGATGAAGACATCAGTGATAACTGTAGTTCTATAGTGAAGTCAATTAGTGGAGATCAATGTGAGATTGTCAACAAAAGATCAGATGAAGCTGGAGTGACACCAGAAAAACATCCAGACTATCAGTACTTCAACCTCCCTCTCTGGTATGCAGGTATGGGTGAAATTTATTGATTACAAACTAAATTTTTAGACTATAGCTAGTGTGCAAATAGGCTATGTTCAGTTGCTGGAATAGATACAGCTGTTACAGCTGCTTCTTGTATATTTTTCGAAGCTAAAAAAACAAAGAAATTATTTGTAGTTATTATAGAAGCAAGTAAATATTGGCAATTATTTCTTAATTGCTATTAGCAAAGCCCTACTCACTTGCATGAGAGCTCTAATAATTTGAATCAACATGAAATATGTACTACTTATATGTACTATAACTGAGCAGTACAAATTTTTATGTTGAAAGAAACGAGATTTATTGAAAAAATATACTTTAATTTCAGGCCGCTGCTAGTCTTTAAGATTAACAATGATATATATATATATACTTTTTAATACTGATATATAACTAAAACAAACAGTTAAACCATTGCATGACCTACCAACTGTCTAAGTAATATCAAAGTCAGTTTAAATACATATTTTCATAAATCTGACTTATATGTAAAAAGTAACAAAAGCATTGTTCATCAGCATGCTAGAGCACAGAGTACCACATCATTATTTGATATGATATCAAAGATCACATTAATATTTGGTATAAAACCAAAGACCACATGATGAGCTGAGACTTATATTAAATTTTCTACATTGAATGAAAGGCTTTTTTTTACATTTTCTCCAGAAAATCTTTTGGCTCTCTTGTTTTTGCACAAGTTAGTGTTATATTTCATCACCCTATGCATGTTTAGTAAAATGGTGATCTGCCAGGTCCTTTTGGTGATTAAAGTATGTTTGGGTAATCTCTTCGTTGAGATCAAACTGTGTCAAACCTTCACCCCCCCCCCTGCCAGCCATCTTACACAATTAATATGCCAGAAGAAAAAATTTATAGAAAAAAGTAGGATTTTATATAATGGGATAGTTAAATAGTGTGATGAATAAGCATTTAAATTCCTATATTAAAAGTAGTTTGCATTACCTGATAAATGTGATATTATATCTTAGGAATAACATATTATTATTTTCAGATAACTCTGACAGTACAACCAACACAAAGATAATAAATTATGGATCAGCTGGAGTAGCTTTCATGTTACTCTTCAATTACAAGATAGAAGCAGACGGATATTTAGTTGGCTGGAAGTATATGATTGGTCATTATACTGACTACTGTGACTCATATGCTGCTATCTGGAGACAGACAGGAGAAGGTAACTCTGCTGTATTCAATCTGATTACAGAAACTCTACTCACACCTGAAGATGTATCTACGGGAGGAATCAGATTCCAGTTTGTACAGAACTCTACAGAAGTAGTTAGAAAAGGAGACTTTCTTGCTCTGTATGTAGAAGACTTGAGTACTTCTGGTTGTAAAGGTAACCTCGTCTCATTTAGACCACATATGTCAGCAGATCCCGAGGCTTATATAAGTCTACCTTTTCTTAACGGAGAGAGAGTAGACAGACTCACATATTCAAATGTTGTCATACAAAACAGAGGAGTAGCACTGAGAGCCTACATAGCAGGTGATTACAATGCACTGGTGCATTAAGAAGCCATAGATTGTTGACCAACAACGAGTGCACAGCAAAACCTGTGGCAATTTAAGTATATTTTAGTGTATATTTTACTCGCTAGATCTTGCAGCTATACCTGTGCTCATTATCTGTAATCAGCAAATGTGTATGGTGGTTGAGTTACAAATGGTATGAAGATGTTAACAAATTTTGTGTTGTCAGTTGAGAAAGAGTGATGATATAGAAATGTGTGAGATCAGAGTACAGCTTCAGGTTTCTAATTTATACTGAAAGTTGAGAAAGTCAAAAAAATTTTCTCCTCCTGCAATTGGGTCATTTTGCTTAATTTAGTACACACTCGAAATCTCCAGTTTTTAGCTATTTTTTAGCTGCTAATATATATGGGTTTTTGCCTAAAACTAATAACATATCAATAAATAGTCAAGGTTATTTTTAATTTTGCTTATTTTCCCATGTTTTTCCTAATTATTTAGCTAATTTGGAGTTGCAGACATTGTGGTTTGTTTCAACGGTTGCACATACATAATAATAAGTGCATTATATGAAAATGACGTGCGCTTTAATGCTTTAATGCTTTTATGTTATGCATAATGAGAATCATAACATAAATATACCATATAGTCAATTTCAATGAATTTTGAGCAAATTTTAATGTTAGGTCATAATTTGCCGATGTGCATGTACTAAATGAAGTAAACTGAATCACTTCCAAGCTATATTTACATAATAAAATGTCTAAAGTCTAAACATTCACATGGCAATCTCGGTGTTCTTAACAGTAATTTGTAATATCTTAGTAGACTAAATATTTATATATTGCCTAGTTTCGTAGAAAGTGTAATTTTACAACCAGCACTTTGCGTTTGTCATTGTTGTCCGGAATCTCAAAGCCCCCGTAGTGGGATTTGCTAGCGCTCCTGCTTGCAAATCAGGGGTCTAAGGTCTGAATCCCAGTGGAGGAAAAAGTTTTACTATTATGTGTTCTCACAGTTACTAAATGCAAGTTGTTCTGCGTGAGTCCGTAAAACTATATATGGTATATATAGTATGTAGTATTTGAATTTGCTCATTTTTCAGTTTTGATCTCATTTGATCTATTATAGATAATGCATGGTGCAAATTTGAATAATTTGTTATGTACCCAACAGCTTACAAATTACTTGTTTAATTTTTTGTTATAATTATTCTACATTGTATAGAATGGCTATACAACAAACCAAACTATATATTGCAAAAATATATCCCAGGCATGTTTTTAACAGCAGGCCTCAGGTTCAAAGCTCGCCTAAAGATTATTTCACTTTTATATTTATTGAAAGTCACAAGGTAAAACAACTTTTTACCTAAATGTTTAAAAATAAGCACTGTTTCTTCAAAATGTAAACTTGTATTATCAGTTTTGCTAAGAGAAGGAGATCTGTGAAAATATTTTATTCTCTTAACTCAGTGTAGGTTGAAAAAAAAATTCTGATAGTCATTTGGTTTCAAGGACAGCACTAATTATGATAGTATTATTTTATGATATATACACTACGTTTCCATTATCGGCTCCATTATTGCTTTCGGAATAGATTTTTTCATTCGGCTAATGGAAATAGTTACATCAAATGAAACCTCAACTATAAGTTAATGCAAACCACAAACCTCAATTTTTGTATCTTTCGTGTAAACTTATATACATATATATACTATTCGTGATGCACTTTCTAAGTTTCCATCTGAAACTTATGGGCTGTTAAGCAAGCTTTGTCTAAAACTTTCACCATGAACTGGCTTTATTATATTGTCAAAAATTTTATATAAACCATTGTTTTATATAAAATATTTATATTCAATAAGCTATACAAAATATAGTTTGCTATAATTGTAAAGGAATAAAATCATATTACTTTCATTTTATTAGTTATACCCGAAATAAATGATGCTTTAAATGTTTTTATTTTGATAATTTTTTAGAAATTCTAAAGCTGTCTGAAGACCCAGTATCTTCTCACACAGATGTGTCACCAGGAGAAATCAGAATTACATGGGAATTTCCAGCTACTGTATCCAATCAGGAGCTCACAACTACTCATTTTAAAATAGAAAGTTCAGACAATTCCAACTTCAACACAATAATAAGCTCTAAATTAGTTTCTATAGACTACAGAGAGACTGTGATTAGTAATCTGAATATACAACAACCTTACTATGCTAGAGTATCTACTGTGAGGAACTATAATGGTGAAGAGTTAATACAAGATGCCTCTACTGTCAGTTTTCTTTTCTGTGCAGGTATATTACTATTCAAACATTTTTTACCTACAAGCAGATTAGTATCGTTAACTGTATTTCTACAATTTTTGCAGGTTAAAGTGGTGGCCTTGCATCTCAAGTATTTGTTTCTGTTACAAACATTTTTGACTAATTAATATATTTTTTATATGCTACAGAAAGAGGCACATTACCATCTGGAGATGTTATAATAACAGAAAGTGGTATTCTGAAACCAGGAGAAGAGAGAATATTTACTGTGTCTGTACCTTCACTTGTAAGTCTATATTTTTATCTATAATCTATATACTTTTAGATCATATTGATTTTGAACTATAATATAATATCATCTTGGGTTATTCTAAAACTATAAAAATAGTTGAGATATTTATATTTTGAGTAGATTTACTTAAAATATAAATATTGTAATTAAAATTTGAATCATATCATAGTGTTACCCATAATATTATATGTAGTAAAGTAGGTTTCTACATTCAAAAATACAGCAATGAGTTTATACTCCTTTTTTTCTTATTTTGCTTTTCAGCAATGATTGGGTTCAATAATATGTTAAGGTTACGCCTATACAGCCTAAACTATATAAATACATCAGTAACTTTAAAATTAGGATTAAGTTAAAAATAAATTTTGAGTATATAGTATTTCAGCAATTATTTATAATGCAAGCATTATTATTACTGTGTCAATGTAATCTGGTTATTAATTGTGAATGAATTAATTTATAATTTGTATTGAGTGAAATTTTGTACCTTCACTTGTAAGTTTATATTTAATATATATTTCACTTTTAGGATTAGGTTAAAAAATATATTTGAGTATACTTCTGCAATTACTTATAAACACTACTATTGCTATGTGTAATTACTTGGGTAGGTCTGTTCAATAATCATACTCAATTCATAATTAAATCAAAAGTCACACTGTTGAGATTATTCTGAAGCCATAGCAACCTACTAATTCTGCTTCTATTTTCTTAAAGTAAGCCTAACATTATTTAAACTCTTTCACTGTAACAGGAAGCTGATGACTGCATATCCAGTGTTACATTAACTTATGGAAGTAGGCAATTATCCTATCAGATAAAAACAGGACCATGGACTTTCACTAAACAGCAAGGTGTGACCTTCGAACTGACTATTAAAGTAAATTTACAAGATGGACATGAGAATGTCATATGGCAAGAAGAATACACTGCTAGTAAAGGTGAGCAGAAGTTATTGCAAGTGTGGAGATAACTTTGCTCCTGCATGCAATGTGCATGTGAGTGGGCTTATGTGTGTACATGCGTGCTTCTATAATTCTATATGTGTATGTGTTTGGATGTTTTAAAGATTTGAAAGTTAATAGGTCTTTAATAGTTTCAAATATTTTATTTTTCTTTTACATAAATTAGGGTTTAGGTTACTATATGAAGATTATATTATAGTTAGTGAAGACATAAATGCAACTTTTAAAAGATTTGCATATAATAAAAATAAAATAGTCAATCAAGCAGTCATGGGTTGAAATATGGATATAATAAGGGTAAAACTGAAAATTTCAAAATACTGGTGAAAAATTTTTGGCAGCGCTGAGACATTTTGTAACCAAACAAAGTTTTTGAGTAATAAAAGTGATCATCTCCTATGATAATATTTACTTTGCAGCACCCAACTCACCAGATGGACTGACAGTTGACACCAGAACTTCTACTTCAGTTACCATCTCCTGGTATCCAGTAGTTTATACAGATAAGATCTACTCTATTCAACAGTATCAGGTGAGTAATAAGTCAAACAGGAAAAATTTCAGCTTAACTTCAATTTTGTTTTTAGATGCCAAGTCAACTTGCTATACTTCTGCAGGTCTGCTTCTATACTTTGCATGTCACTAGGCATACTTATACATACTTTGTTCTCTTTTTCAATAACTCTCTAAGTTTTGTTGATAACTGGCTAGCTCTCGATCATTTCTTACACATAAATATACCTTTGACATCCAACTATGTTTTAAATTAACCTAGAATTAGAAAATTAGCATATTCTTTGCAGCTTGTTTAAGCAGAGAATTTTTTAATATGACAATATTAAATACATAAAAGTTAATGATATTTGTGCTATATACTGTTTTAATCACTGGCTACAGGTAACATGCATCACAACCAACAACACCTTTAATGATAATGTGACAGTAAACTCAGTGAGTTACTATAATATTACACCTGACTCTTCTACCACCTCTCTAACTATAGAATCACTCTATAGTCAAGTAGAATACAGCTGTACAGTTAAAGCTCTTCTGTCTGAAAATGAGTTTGGAGAAAGTTCTAGAGAAGTTGTGCTCTGGACTAAACCTGAAAGTAAGTAAATATTTACTCACACTATTTTGAAAATATTTCAGGGCATGAAGCTTCAAACCTTGAAACTCACAAAACTTTGCAATAAATATAAACTCAGAGAGCGTGGCTAATCAAAAAATATTTAGTTCCTCTTGCTATATAATAAACAATGTAATTGCTTTTTAGAGCCAGTGTTGACATACAGCAATGATGGCAATAATACAGTAAATCCATCAGGGGAAACCATTACAGTACCTCTACCAAACATCACTTCATCTGATGATATTCTGAAAGGATACGACTCCATGGTTATTGTTGTTGAAAAATTGTCATCCAGGAAAAAGAGATCCATTACTGTTGATAGCATAAATAATGTGACTGTTTATATAACAGCATCATTTCCGGTTACCAACTATCCATCCTCACTTAGTGTTGGTGATAACCAAACATATGGTGGTTACTGGAACAGACCTCTAGACAACCAATACTCATATCACATTGCTGTTGGATTCAAGGCTAAGACTGAAGATGATGTTTTGAAGGTTACCACTATTCCTGGTGCAGAGTCTGTAAGATGTGAGTTGAAAATCAGCAACTATATTTTCTTAGCTCAAAATATGTTATTCCTTTTAACTTTTTAAAGTTTTGCGAAAATTTCATTATTTCATTTCAGTGGTTCAACCAATCACATGCTCAACACCACAATCTGTAGCAAATATTGAAACACCAGTTGTTGATAAAAGCTGGAAACTGAGTTCCACTCTGAATTATGATTGTAAAGAAGGGTTCATAAGAAAAGGTCCTGTTGCCATCACATGTGAACTAGTAGATGGTAAAGGAGAATGGTCTGACAATCCTCCTACCTGTGAACTACCAACTAAAGGTACATGTGTTAGTACTATCTGTTATTGTAAACTAATTATTTTTAAATATATAACTATCCCAGTTGTTGAAAATTTTGAAGAAACTCATATTTTGAGTAGTTGCAGCAGCAAGCCTGCAACGCTGCTTTTCATTAATAAAAGGCTTGCAACCTACTTTGAGAGATTATAGCTTAGCACACAGAAAGAGTTTTTCCAGCAACAATTTATGCATATCTTTATTCTAGAAGCAGGCTGGGTGGTTGGAGTAGCAGTTGGTGTTCCAATGGGTTTCATCATTATTTTACAAGCAGTGATTATTATTGTGATGTTGGCGAGAAGATCTTCTGGTACTGAGTCTGAAGAGAATAGAGCTCAGCCTAATACTGAATATGAAGAAGTGGGACTGACACCTACATCTTCTAAGAATCAGGGTGGTACACGAGATGTACCAGTACAAAGTGCTGAGTATGAGACAACAAGTTTCCAGGCTACATCAGATGACCATGTCTATGAGAAAGTAACTAAACAGACGGAACATGTCTGCTATGAAAATACTCCAACAATCAGCAACAAAGCTTGAAACAAACTCAATTCAGAAACAATTCTTACTGCTTACTGAGCTTTTAATATGCCAGAAGTTAAATTTTAAATATAATAATTGTCCTAAATGTGCATTTTATAGTAATGTGTTAAAACTATGATCTTATAGAGAAATAACTTTAGGTCTTTGTTGGATTGAAATAAGAAATCCATTCAGCTTGTTTGAGATTAAACTAATTTTTAGAAAGTGTTTTATTATGACATATACTATTGCTTAAAACTACATATCTGCACTTCCACCGTTTCATAGAAATATGCTTCCTGCTGGATTTGTTTTAATTTTCTTGTCCATGATAAAGTAAATTTTGTCATCATATTTTTAGCTGCTAGCTTTTGGATTACAAAATATGAATAAACTATTTCTGACTTAATTTATCTGTAATGTATGTTGCTCTATAATATGCTTTAGAAATTGTTTTTCTTGCAAAAAATGATTTAATACCGTGACTGCCTGTTTACATAACTATTCCTATTAAATATCAACTACAACATAAAAAGCAGTTCTATTATTATTACAATAAAGCTAATTAAAAAGTAAAATTATAAAATATTTGTGCTGAAATTGTGAAATGACCCGCATATATTTTTATTTTATTAAAAGATAACCTTGGCATATGGCATTAGAGCACTACAATATATTTTACTATACTTATGCAATCATATAACTGTAAAAGTGGTGGAGGTTGCACAACTTTTGACTTATTCCATTGTTGATTATATTTTGGCCCTGCTTTTGATAACTTTGATAAACAGAACTGCATAAATTACTATTATCATTATTCGGATGACATAAATGCATTATGGTGACTAGAGTGTGACTTTGTCAGACACTCAGTATGAAACAGCTTTCTTTCAACAATTTACAAATACTATATATAGGAGTCAAAAGATGTAGAAAATCATCATAGCTTTTAGCAGATATTAAACATTGAATGTCGTTTGAGTAAGTTTTATATTGAGTTTTACAGTTTATAGAGGAGACAAGTTGTAAACAAAGAACACAACACACAGATGTATCCTAATTATTTATATACGAAGACTATTAAAACAACTACTTCTGGTAGCAAAGTCAAAAGGTCAATGTAAATTAGCTGACCACATTTAATTTTTTTGTTCTCACTCTGCAGAGTGAGAACAAAAAAATTAAATTAAATTTTTTTTCAGAAGCTGCAATAATTCATAACTCCACAAAAGCTTGGCAGCTTTTATTATTCAAAGCCAGTTGAGTGCTTTGCAGCGAAAGGTGGTTTTCATGCATAAAAACCTTGAAGAATGTGAGTGAAATGTTTATTCGAATGTTATATGCTTGTGCTACTTTTCTGCTCTACAAAATAGTGCTTCAAATTCTTTGATGAAACATAACCATAGGTATATATTTTGTTCTGAATTTTCACATTTACTCATTCAAAAGTTATTATGTTATAAGATATAGTGTAAATTTGCTTTTTATCTTTATGCAATCAACTATCTTAATAGCTATATCCACAATAATTTAACTACATACATGTATGTAAATACAAATGCGAGAAAATCCTAATGATTTGTTAGACAGTATAACTTCATTTTGACATTTTTATCAAATTACCTCAATCAGCAAAAATAGAAGTGGAATTGTTTAAAGGTGAAAGTGGATGCTTCCATTATTTGCTTTCTTTGGTATTAGGAGTTAATCTGAACCTAAACCTGATCTTGAACTAATGTTACTTAATTACCTCCCTTGCTGACTGGTGTATGTCTAGTAGCTTTATCTATAATGAATTAAGGAGCAATCCATTTATTACATGATCTTAACAATATATTGAATCAGTGCAACTTCTATTACCTAGTACAGGGGACACAACCTTCAAAATAACAAAATGCATTGGGAGTGAAAAAATGAATACTTATTATACAGTACTGGTTAAAGTATTTGTATAGAGTTTTTCAACTTCCTCCTTGTAATACATTCTTGTGACTTTCTATTCTTTCAAGTACAATACATATATTATAGTAGCCGCTAATAGTGAAAGACTGTGGCTATTGTGATTTATTTGTATAAAAGTATAACTTTACTAAACACTACTTCAGTGTATAGACGTTACTAAGTAGTGTTAACATGGAGAGAATACTGTACTTGTGTTTTACTTTGCAGTTCTTTCTAGTTACTGTGTCTATCTCTGCACCAGCACAAGGTATGTTAGATATAATATTGTTTTTATAATGCAATCTATTAAGTTTTTTATGACCATTATTTGGAGCATATACATAGAAATTGTACACATTGACGCAATTATTATAGCAATACAAGCTCTCAAATGTATAAACCCATAGTAAACTCTTGCTATTCTAAAAAGCTTTACAAAGTTAGTATTAAGTCATAAAACTTTCCAGCTAGCATTATATAACCTGAATAAAATATGGCAATAGCATCTTATGCATATTTTCAGGACTAACCTGTGACTGGACATCAGGTGTGGGTAGACTAGATCCTCACATAACATCTGGTAGTATAAAGACTCTCTCTGTAAACAGTGAAGATGAGTGTAGAGCTCAGTGTATGCAACAGACAACATTTATATGTGCCTCAATAAACTACAAAATTGAGGATGGAAACTGTCAACTGTTAGCAGAGAATACCCAGACTGCTACTATTAGTAGTTTTGATAGTCAGTGGAGATACTCTGTTAGACCAAACTGTGCTGGTGAGTATTTATGAAATCGAGTGACTATATATAGGATTGCAATACAACATCAGATAGTAAGTCTATAGCACGTTTTGAGAAAATTTTAATTTTATATACTCAAATAAATTATAAATGTTGCAGAAAGACTTTAGATTTTTGAGTGCGTATAGCAAATTACCAGATCAATCTATCAACTTCTATATTTCCTTAAATCTGAACTTAAAATATGACTGATGAAATGTTTTAGGCAACAAGTAATCATGGGTCTAGTTTTAAACGGATTTTTGTGTACAATCTCTCATAGAGTATTGTATTTCACAGGAATATGGCAGCCATGGACAGCTACTAGAGGTGACTATCTAAACAGTGGAGTACAGAAGTACAACCAGACAAGTACATCAGACCTCAGAGACTGTATGAGTTTCTGTTTAGAAGATGAAGACATCAGTTATAACTGTAGTTCTATAGTGAAGTCAGTGAGTGGAGATCAATGTGAGATTGTCAATAAGAGATCAGATGATACCGGAGTGACAGCAGAAAAACATACAGACTATCAGTACTTTAACCTCCCTCTCTGGTATTCAGGTATGAGTGAAAATTTTGATTTTTTATAGCTACAGCTTTTTGATTGAAAATTTTTCACCCTAGTTTAAAAATTCATACGTTCAATTATTGAACTAGATTTAGTTATTATAGCAACTTTGATTTATTTTTAAAATTGATAAAAACAAGAAACTTATGAAAACTTGTAGCAAAACCAAGTAAATGTTGATAAATAGTTTTTAATTAATATTAGCAAAACTCTACATAAACAAAAAAGAATTAACCCAAAATTTGCTTCAATCACCTTTTGAGTTATATTTTCTAATATAGTTGGTGTTGGTTCTACATACTTGATTAGGTAAACTTGTCTCAGTTCACTTTTCTCTGCAGCAGTACTGCTAGAATACGATGCGCTACATATATATATATATATATATATATATATATATACATATATATATATATATAATTATATATATATATATATATATTTATATATATACATATATATATATATACATATATATGCATGATGCACTGAGCGCATGCAAATTACAAATTTTCATGCTGAAATAAAAAACAAGTATTACATATTTTCAAATTGATATCAAGTTATATGTATACAACAAGGCTATTGCAAATCTAATATTACTAATGGTATGCAACCTGGTCAATTTTTATATAGCAAAATTTTGCCGAATATTATAAAATGTCTAATAACTGATATCAAATTGGGTGCAAATGCATATAACTATTAGCCTAATTATGATATAAATGTAAAAAGTAAAAGAGAAAGCATTTTTGAGCAAAATTGAAGTGTATAGATTGAAAAATTACATGCCACAAGCAGAGACCTATAATATTACAACTGAAAATTTTGTCATACTCTTTTTCTATTAAATGTTTTTGTTATCTTGCATTTCCACAAGATTATAATATTCTATTCTGCATAACATGTTGTGTTTTAAGTTAGAGAAATAAATAATAATTATAGCAGACTGAAAAAAATCGATGTGTAAAAGTAAGTTATCTTATGAGTTATAAGTTGCAAGTACAAGTGTGAAATACTGCAAGTCTGGATAAGTGAAAAACCGCTGGGTTTTTATAGTACTTATAAGTAAAAAAGTACTATAGTAAAAAAGTTAGCTTTTGTGTATTAGCTATAATGATTAAAGTGGAAAAGCATAATATAGCTGAGATGATATGTGAAAAGCTAATAAGCTTTCCCAGCTTATGTAAAGTCCCAACATATTCGATCACCTTTGATGGTCTGCCAGTCCCCTTAGGTAGGGTACTAAACTGATTAAAGTAATTCTGTGAATACTTTTCAGCATTCTTATCAACAACCAAGCACGTTGTTTTGTTTTGTTCTGTTATTTTGTTCACCTCAATCCAGCAATATTCAGGCAAGTTTGTCATCACCATTAGCAACTTTAGCATTAATAGTAAGTTCTCTGCTAGACAAATTATCCATTGATTCACTTTCTTCTTTGTCAGTTAATAGGGTATAGGGTCCTTTGGCTCAATGTAGACTCTTAAGCATAGATATTGTCTTTTTCTAATATTAATATATCATGCACATTCAGGGATCTGAAGTATGAAACATAAAATGAATTTAAAACATGTTAGAACTTTAGTATTTATAACGTATACATGTGTTCAGAGAACAAAATGTAAGCTATTGATAGCGGGCAAATTTGCCACGCACGTGCTTTGCAGCAAATATGAAATACAATAGATTAGTAAAATGTAATATTTATCTAATGAGGTTATTTTATTACTTGTTCAACATATGCAGTTATAAAAACGCATTTATCAAAGAAATGTGCGAAATACATTTATTCTTTGCTGGAAGCCATTGGTATTACCAGAGAACTGCAATACTTCTTTTATATACTTTTATGTACTCAAAGTAACATGTTGTAGCAGGTTTGGTGTGCATTCTATATATAATTTTTACACTTTTCAAACCAGAGAGATATATTGTCAAACAATATATTGCATTACACTTGTTATAGTGTAAATGTATAGGTGCAGCTGAGCTGAAATGGGTCATCAGTTTTTTAGAGAGCACAACTCATAATATAAATAGTATAAATATATCCTATGAACCATGGCAACATCGAATTAAATTGATATAACAAAATACTGTAATTTGCATTCTATATATACCTTTAAGTTGCTAATTACAAAAGGTCATTGAGCTACACGTTTAAGGATGAACCCAGGATACTAACTGTTTTAATATAACACATTTAAAGAAAAAAAGTATGATTTGATATGAGATAATTAAATAGCGTGATAATCAGGCATGTAAATTCCTATATTAAAAGTGATTTGCACTATATCTGATAAATGATAAATTTTATTATAAGCATACCATATTATTAATTTCAGATAACTCTGACAGTACAACCAACACAAAGATAATAAATTATGGATCAGCTGGAACTGCTCTCATGTTACTCTTCAACTATAAGATAGAAGCAGACGGATATTTAGTTGGCTGGAAGTATATGATTGGTCATTCTACTGACTACTGTGACTCATATGCTGCTATCTGGAGACAGACAGGAGAAGGTAACTCTGCTGTATTCAATCTGATTACAGAAACTCTACTCACACCTGAAGATGCATCTACAGGAGGAATCAGATTCCAGTTTATACAGAACTCTACAGAAGTAGTTAGAAAAGGAGACTTTCTTGCTCTGTATGTAGAAGACTTGAGTAAATCTGGTTGTAAAGGTAACCTCGTCTCATTTAGATTTAAAGTGGTTGGAGATCCTCCAGCTTATATAATTTTCCCTAAAACAGACAGAGTAGACAGACTCACAGCTTCAGATGTTGTCACAGAAACTAGAGCAGTAGCACTGAGAGCCTACATAGCAGGTGATTATATTATACTGGTGCAATTAACTGTGGATTATTGACCAATAACAAGTGCACAGCACAACCTGAAGCTTTTTTAAGTATAATTTGATTGATATTTTTCCCATAATTTTAACAGCTACTTGAGCCCGTTATCCGTAATCAGCAAATGTGTATGGTGGTTGAGTCACAAGTGGCATGAAAATTGAAACAAATCTTGTGTTCTCAGTTGGGAAAGAGAGAAAGTTGGAAACGTGTGAGACCAGAGTATAGAGCTTTGAGTTTTTTATTTATGCTGAAAGTTGAGAAAGTCAACAATTTTGTTTCCTACAATTAAGCAAGCTAAGTTCACGTATAATCAAAACTCTAAACATTCACATAACAAACTTGGTGTTCTCAACAGTTAGTAATATCTCTGTCGACTAAATATTCATATATATTGCATAGTTTTGCCGAAAATGCAATTTTACAAACAGCATTTCCAGTTTAATATTGTTATTAGGAATCCCAGAAGTGTAATTGGCCATTGCACGCATGCTTGCAAGTCAAAAAAATCTAAGGTCGGATTCCCAGTGAGGGAAAAAGTTTTGCAATTATGTGTTCTGCCAGTGACTAAATGCAAGTTGAGCCACTAAAACTATATATATAGTATATATAATATAGTATTTGAATTTGCTCATCTTAAAGTTTTGATCTTAAATATCCATTGTATAGGCACACAGCGGCACATATATCTATAATTTGTTATATCACGATAGCTTATAAATTACTTGTTTAATTTTCTGTTTTATTATAACTTGTAGAATAACTACAAACCAAAATATATATTGCAAGAATATGTCCCAGGCATGTTTGTAACTGCAGGCATCAGGCTCAAACTAGCTCACCTTATATATTATTTTACTTTAGGTTTGAAATTAAAGATTTCACAGGGTGAAGCCATTTTTTACCTGAATGTTTAAAAGAAAGCACTGTTTTTTGCTCAAAGTGTAAAATTATATTATCAGCTTAGCTAAGCAAAGGAGATGTGAAAATATTAATTTGTTCCCTCAACCGTATAGGTTTAGCGAAAATTCTGATAGTAAGTTTTCACGTATCTGCTTGAATATTATAACCACCATTCAGTAGGTTTCTACAAGTTTAGCTATTTATTTGTATTTAAATCAAACCATGCATCGCTATTCTTGATCATATAATATTTATTTATTACCATCTACTATTGCAATATGATGACATCACATTCTGTCCTGGCTATAACAATATTTGTTATACTTAAATTAAACTTTGTTTGTTTTACTAGACTACTGTTTTATAATCTGAGTTTACCACACTAACAAAACTGCATTATAAAACTACCTGTTTTGTTTTTTTGTGTGTAAACTTGTATATACTTTTGGAGATGTACTCTTCATAGGTTCAAATTTGAAACTTAAAGGCTGTTATATGCAAGCTTTGTTTAAAATCTTTGCTGCAAACTAAATTTATTAATGTCATAAGATCTATATAAACCATTATTTTATATAGATAATATTTATGCTCATTAAACTATACTTAGTGTAGTTTGCTATAATTGTAAAAAGGTAAAATTGTATTATTTTCATTTTTACTAGTTAACCGATGTTGAGTGTAATAATTAAGTTGCTGATTGTTACTTTTAGAAATCTTTAAGTTATCTGGAGACCCAGTATCTTCTCACACAGATGTGTCACCAGAAGAAATCAGAATTACATGGAAATTCCCAGTTACTACACCCAATCAGGAGCTCACAACTACTCATTTTAAAATAGAATGTTCAGACAACTCCAACTTCAACACAATAATAAGCTCTAAATTAGTTTCTATAGATTACAGAGAGACTGTGATTAGTAATCTGAATATACAACGACCTCACTATGCTAGAGTAGTAACTGTGAGGAATTATAATGGTGAAGAGTTAACACAAGATGTCTCCACAGTCAGCACTCTGTTCTGTGCAGGTAAATTGCTATTTAAATAATTCTTACCTAAAAGCAGATTAGTACGTTAACTGTATTTTTATAGTTTTGCAGGTTGGAGCAATGACTCCTGCATCTTAAGTATTTGTCTCTGTTACGAATATTTTTTGCTAATGAATATATATTTTACATTCTACAGAAAGAGGTAAATTAGCACCTGGGAAGGTCATCATAACAGAAAGTGGAATTCTGAAACCAGAAGAAGGGAGAATATTTACTGTGTCTGTTCCTTCATTTGTAAGTCTATATTATTATATACAGTCTATAGTTTTAGATCATATGAATTTTGGACTATATAATAATATCATATTGGATTATTTCGATACTATGAAAGTAGTTGAAACGGTCTTAATGTGCCATTTTAGTAGATTTACTCAAAATATAAATATTGTTATTCAATTTTCTAAAGTATCTTATATAGTATTATCTATAATATAAGTAAAATAGGTTTCTACAGTTAGAAATACATAGATGAATTTTTACTGCTTTATTCTTCATAAGCTTAATTCAGCAATGGTTGGGTTCAATATGTCAAGGTAATGCTTCAGTTATATAGATACTTCACTATAACTGTAGGATAATTAGGATTAAGTTAGGAATATGCATTGAGTATAGTGTACTTTTGCTAGTAGGTCTATATATTTTATCTTTGCTTATATTTCAGTTTTAGGATTTGGTTGGGGAATATGTTTTGAGTAATATGAGTATATAGTAATACCTATAGTAGCCTATATAGCTTTGCAATTATTTACATATAAACAGTATTATTATTGTGTATTACTTGGGTATAATATATAGATTTGTGTAATAATCATGATTAATGTACAAATTGATCACAATTCACACTGTTGAGATTGTTCTGAAGCCATCGCAATTTACTTCTGCTTCTATTTTCTTAAATTAGGCCAAAACTTATTTAAACACATTCTCTGTAACAGGAAGCTGATGACTGTGTATCCAGTGTTACATTAACTTATGGAAGTGGACAATTATCCAATCAGATGAAAACAGGCCCATGGAATTTCATTAAACAGCAAGGTGTGACATTTGAACTGACTGTTATAGTAGAACTACTAGATGGACATGAGAATATAATATGGCAAGAAGAATACACAACTAGTAAAGGTGAGTAGAAGCTATTGCAAGTATATTATAATATGCATGAATGCAATGTGCATGCCAGCGGGCTTATACATGTGTATATATAATGTGTGCTTCTATAATTATGTGTTTTAAAGATTTAAAGGTTAATAGGTCTTTAATAGTTTCAGATATTTTATTTTTCTCTTACATAGATTAGGATTTAGGTTACCATATAATGAAGATTATATTAGTGAAGACATAAATGCAGTTTTTAAATGATTTACATCTAATAAAAGTTTATAAATAGTCAATGAAGCCGTCATGGGTTGAAGAATGGATATTATATAGATCAAATTGAAACTTTCTAAATTTTGGTTTGAAACTTATTTTAGCAACACTGAGACATTTTTTATAGTCAAAAAAAGTTCTTGAGTAATAAAAGTGATCATTTCTTACGATAATATCAATTTTATAGCCCCAAACTCACCAAATGAACTGACAGTTCACAGCAGAACTTCTACTTCAGTTACTATCTCCTGGTCTCCTGTAGTCTATACAGATAAGATCTACTCTATTCAACAGTATCAGGTGAGTATAGTATAAATTAGAACAGGAAAAAGTTCAGCGTAACTTCAATTTTGTTAATTTTAGAGTTTAAGTCAACTTATTGCTATACTTCTTCAGGTGCACTTCTATGTATGCTCTGCATGTTATCAAGCACACTTAACATACTTTGTTCTCTTTTTCAACTCTATAAGTTTTGTTGGTAACTGGCTAGCTCTCGGTCATTTCTTACACATCAATATACCTTTGGCATTTGAATTTGTTTTAAATTAACCCAGAAGTGAAAAATTAACATATTTTTTGCAGCTTGTTTAAACAGAGCATTTTTAAACATGACAATATGAAATAGATAAAAGTAAATGATCTTTACTTTATATACTGTTTTGATTACTGGCTACAGGCAACATGCATCACAACCAACAACACCTTTAATGATAGTGTGACAGTGAACTCAGTGAAGTACTATACAACATCTGACTCTTCTACCACCTCTCTTACTATAGAATCACTTTATAGTCAAGTAGAATACAGCTGTACAGTTAAAGCTCTTCTGTCTGGAAATGAGTTTGGAGAAAGTTCCAGAGAAGTTGTGTTCTGGACTAAACCTGAAGGTAGATAACTTTATGCTCACCACAATTTTAAAAGGTAAATTTTAATGCAAGCTGCTCTGAACTTTGAAGCTTAACGAGTTGGAATAAACATAAAGCCAAAGGTTTCGAGTAATTTAAACATTTTTGGTCACTTGTTGCTAGTAAATGAAGTCATTGCTTTAATATTTTAGAACCAATGTTGACATACGGCAATAATATTTAATAAAGTTAACCCATCAGAGGAAACCCTTACCAAACATCAATTCATCTGATGATATTCTAAAAGAATATGACTCTATGGTTGTTTTTGTTGAAAAGTTGTCATCTAGGAAAAAGAGATCCATTACGCATGTAGATAGCATAGACAATGTGACTGTTTATATAACAGCATTATTTCCGGCAACTACATTTCCTTAGCTCAAACTATTATTCTTTTTACCTTTTTAAAATGTTTCCGAAATTTAAATTTGTTTTATTTCAGTGGTTCAACCAATCACATGCTCAACACCACAATCTGTAACAAATCTTGAAACACCAGTTGTTGATAAAAGCTGGAAACTGAGCTCCACTCTGAATTATGATTGTAAAGAGGGTTTTATCAGAAAAGGTCCTGTTGCCATCACATGTGAATTAGTAGATGGTAAAGGAGAATGGTCTGACAATCCTCCTATTTGTGAACTACCAACTCAAGGTATGTGTCAGCCATCTTTGTAATGCAATGTCAGTGTACTGTATCTGTCAGACTACTGCATGTATATGTGTCACTCTACTGTATGTCTCTGTCTACCAAAAATGGAAAGTGTGAAATATTAAACATTTTGAAATTAAAACCATTGTTTTAGTTTTGAATATATGTAGCAGCATTCTTTTAGCTCAATGATTTTTTACATACAAAAAACTTTTTCCAACAATAATTATTTATAGCCTAGACATGTGTATAGATTTTATAGAAATAATTGGTATGTTTTTGTTTTTACAACAGGCTGGGTGGTTGGAGTAGCAGTTGGTGTTCCAATGGGTTTCATCATCATTATACTAGTAGTGAGTCTTATTGTGATGTTGGTGAGAAGATCTTCTGGTACTGAGTCTAAAGAGAATAGAGCTCAACCTAATCCCGAATATGAAGAAGTGGGGCTGACACCTACATCTTCTAAGAATCAGGGTGGTGCAGGAGATGTACCAGTAGAAAGTGCTGAGTATGAGATAACAAATCCTCAGGCTATATCAGATGATCATGTCTATGAGAAAGTAACTAAACAAATGAAACCAGTCTGTTATGAAAATACTTCAACAATCAGCAACAAAGCTTGAAACAAACTTAATTCAAAAACAGTTCTTACTGCTTACTGAGCTTTTAATATGCTAGAAGTTAAATGTTAAAAATTATTGTCCTAAATGTGCATTTTATAATAGTAATGTGTTAAACCTATATGATCTTATAACGAAATAACTTTAGGTCTCTGTTGGATTAAAATAAGAAATCCATTAATCTTGATTTAGATTAAACTAACTTTTAGAAAATGTTTTATTATATGGTACTTACTATAATTGCTTGAAACTACATATCTGCACTTTCACTGTTTTATAAAAAATATGCTTCCTGCTTGATTTGTTTAAATTTTCTTGTCTATATTAAAGTAAATTTTGTCATAATAATTTTAGCTGCTAGTTTTTAGATTACAAAATATGAATAAAATATTTCTGACTAAATTTATTTGTAATGTATGTTGCTCTATAATATGCTTTAGAAATTGTTTTTTTTGGAAAAATGATTCAATAACAACTACCTGCAGTTTACATAACTATTCATATTACCGATACTAACTATAATATGTAAAGCACTTCTATTATTATTATAATAAAATCAATTAAAAATAAAATTATAAAATACGTATGTGAGAGCTGTAAAATGACTCACGTTTATTTTTATTGTAATAAAAGATGACTTTGGCATTTGGCATTAGAGCACTACAATGTATTTACGCTAGAAATTAGCAATCAGATAGCTGTAACAGTTGTTGAGGTTGCACAACCTTTGACTTATTCCATTGTTGATCATATTTTGGCCCTGCTTTTGATAACTTTAATATACAGAACTGTATCATTATTATCATCATTATTCAGAAGACATAAATGCATTATGGTGACTAGAGTGTGACTTTGTCAGACACTCAGTGCTGTGAAGCAGCTTTCTTTTAGCAATTTACAAATACTATATAGGAGTCAAAAAATGTAGAAAATCATCAAAGCTATTAGCAGATATTAAACGTTGAATGTCGTTTGAGCAAGTTTTATATTAAGTTTTGCAGTTTATAGAGAAGACAACTTATAAACAGAGAACACAACAGGCAAATGTATCTTAATTATTCATATAAGTAGACTATTGAGACAGCTATACTTTTGGCAGCAGAGTCAGAAGGTCAATGTAATGCTGACCACAGAGTGAGAACCAAAAAAATAAAACTTAATTTTCAAGAAGCTGCAATAATTAACAACTCCACAAAAGCTTGGCAGCTTTTATTATTTGAAGCCAGCTGAGTGCTTTGAAGCAAAAAAGTGGTTTTTATGCATAACGATCTTAAAGAAGGTGAGCGAAATATTTAGTCGAATGTTACGCTTTAGGTTTTGATTACTTGCAGCAGCAAACCCGTAACACTGCTTCTCAATAAAAAAAAAACTTGCTCACAGAATGAGTTTTTCCAGCAAAAATTTATACATATTTTCTTATTTTAGAAGCAAGCTGGGTGCATGGATGTAGTAGCAGTTGATGTTTCAATGGGTTTCATCATCATTATACTTAGTGGTTATTCTTATTGTGATGTATTTATCAATGACCTCCCAAACGAAGTAGATTGTCAAGTCGACCTATTTGCAGATGACACCTTAATGTACCAGACCATCACAAGCCAGCAGGACACAGCCCATTTTCAGCACAACCTGAACTCTTTGGACTTTCAGGTATATGCAGGATGGCTATGTCTTTCAATGTGAAGAAAAGCAAGATCATCATCTTCAGTGACAAGAAATTCACACATAACTATTCACTTGGAGGCCAGACTCTCGCAGAAATTACTCACCGCGAAGCAACAACAACTCGGGATGATTAAAAGGGCACTGTATTGGGCACCAGAAAAGGCGAGGTTAATAGCATACAAAGACCTGTGTCGCCCTCATCTAGAATATGCTGCTGCTGTGTGGGACTCTAGCTCCAAGAAGGCTGCAGTAGGCATCGAGCAAGTGCAAGAGCAGTTTGTAAAATTTGTGGCAGGTATTAAAGGCAGGGGTAGCTCAGATGAGGCAAGATCTAGGCTTGGATTGACCCCCTGCAAAACAGGCGTAAAGACCTACGACTTAGTCTCTTGATGCGGATCCTGGCCAAAGAGGAATATCATCCTTCACTCTCAAAACTGTATGAACACCTCATGGACCAGCCCACTACATCAGTTATACCACCAGGTCCCAGTCAAATGGCATGCCCACTACTTTCAGGACTAACATACCTCACTATTTCATATAACAGCTTCTTACCCAGAACGATACGTGATATGAAAATAACATCAAATGCTGCTCACAGACAGGCCTCATAAGGCCCTGTACTGACACCAAAGTCCTAAAACAGAACTGCACCTATGTGATAAAAGTATTAACTACATTTATTAATTCTGTTCACCAAACGAGACACGTCACTTACAGTAATTTAGGTGATTGCATCTTCAAGTTTGTCAAGTAAGTCAAGTAAACTTGAACCTCAATTAATGTTACTTGACTTACTTCATTACCTCGCTAGCTGAGTGGTGCATGTCTAATAGTCTTATGTATAATAAGGAGCAATACTTTTATTAAACATTAACAATGTATCGAATCAGCGCAACTTCTTTTACCTAGTACAGGGGACACAACCTTCAAAATAACAAAATGCATTGAGAGTAAAAATTGAATACTTATTACACAATACTGATTGAAATATTTGAATAGAATTTTTCAACTTCCTCCTTGTACTACAGTCTTGTGACTTTTTATTCTTTTAGGTACAATGCATCTATTATAGCAGCTACCTACTTATATTGGAAGGTTCTAGCTATTGTGATTCATTTGTATAGAAGCATAACTTTACTAAGCACTACCTCAGTGTATAGATATTACCAAGTAGTGTTAACATGGAGAGAATACTGTACTTGTGTTTTCACTTGTGGTTCTTTCTAGTTACTGTGTCTATCTCTGCACCAGTACAAGGTATGTTAGATAACATTATTTTATAACATGACTTATTAAGATTTTTTTGTGAAAATTATTATATAGCATGAACAAAAATTCTATAAACTGATGCATTTATAGTACTTGCTCTCAAATGTATAAATCAATAGTAAACTCTTGCTATTCTAAAACACTTTACAAACACTAGATATAAATAGTTTAACTTTCCCAGCCAGTATTATGTACACTGATTAAACTATTATAGCAAGCACCATATTATGCTTTATTATTGCATGTCTTCAGGATTAACCTGTGACTGGACACCAGGTGTGGGTACACTAGATCCTTACATAACATCTGGTAGTATAAAGACACTCTCTGTAACCAGTGAAGATGAGTGTAGAGCTCAGTGTATGCAGCAGACATCATTTATATGTGCCTCAATAAACTATAGAACTGATGATGGAAACTGTGAACTGTTAGCAGAGAATACTCAGACTGCCACTATTAGTAGTTCTGATAGTCAGCGGAGATACTCTGTTAGACCAGACTGTGCTGGTGAGTATTTATGAAATCGAATGACTATAGGATTGCAATACAACATCGTATAGTAAGTTTATATAGCACGTTTTGAGAAAAAATTATTGTTATATACTCAAATAAATTATAAATTTTGCAGAAAGACTTTGAATTTTAGAGTGCACAACAAATTACAGCATGCAGATCAATCTATCAAATTCTATATTTCTTAAAATCTGACCCTAAAATGTGACTGGTGAAATGTTTTTAGGCAACAAGTAATCATGGGTCTAGTTATAAACGAATTTTTGTGTACACTCTCTCATAGAGTATTGTATTTCACAGGAATATGGCAGCCATGGACAGCTACTAAAGGTTACTATCTAAGCAGTGGAGTACAGAAGTACAACCATATAAGTACATCAGACCTCAGAGAGTGTATGAGTTTCTGTTTACAAGATGAAGACATCAGTTATAACTGTAGTTCTATAGTGAAGGCAGTGAGTGGAGATCTATGTGAGATTGTCAACGAGAGATCAGATGATGCTGGAGTGACATCAGATAAGCATGCAGGCTATCAGTACTTTAACCTTCCTCTCTGGTATTCAGGTATGAGTGAAACTTTTGATTTTTTATAGCTACAGCTTTCTGATTGAAAAAGAATTTTTCACCATAATTTGAAAGTATACAACAATTTTAGGCTATTGCAAATCTAAACTTACCAATGATATGCAATCTTGTCAATAATGTTAGCAAAATTTCGCTAAATACTATAAAATGTTTAATTAATATTAAATTGGGTGCAAATGCATATATGTTATCCTAATTATGATTTGTATGTAAAATGTAAAAAAGAAAACATTATCAGTCAAAATGGAAGTGGGCAGAGCACAACATCATTATTAGTTATGAAATGAAAAATTACATGCCAGGCAGAGGCATACAGTACATTTTCTATGCTGACTGAAAAATGTTTTCATACCTCCTTCTCCAGTAAATACTTTTGTTTTCAATTGTGTTTCCACAAGATAATATTCTATTCCATCACCTTCTGATAGTCTGTCAGCTCCTTTAAGTAGTTTACTGAACTGATTTGGGTATCTCTGTGAAATCTTTTCAGCTTTCTTATGCAACGACCAGGCAATTTTGTTTTTGTTTTGTTTTGTTGTTTTGTTCACTACAATCCAGCAGTATACTCAGGTGAGTTTCACCATCACCTTGAGTTATACGAAGGTTATGGAAAGCAACTTCAGCATTGCTAGTCAGTTGTCTGCTATAGACAAATTATCTATCAATCCACTGACGTCTTTGTCAGTCAATATAGGCCAGGGTCATTTGGCTCAATGTAAACCTTTCATCATCATCATTAGCTGTCCTTCGTGTCCGAAGATGACTTCCGGTGAATCATGGTCCTCCATTTACATCTGTCTTTGCTGAGAGATTGCCAGCTACCAATAGGGATCTTCAGGTCTTTTAGATTGCGTTTAACGGTATCTTTGAATCTCAGTCGCGGCCTGCCAACACCACGGGTGCCTTCTTTCAGTTGTGAATAGAGAATTTGTTTAGGTAATCTAGAGTTATCCATTCGATGCACATGACCAGCCCATCTCAGGTTTTTTTGAATGAGTAGTTCATACATGCTGGGTAGATTTGCCTGTGCTAGAGTCTCCTCATTCGAGATGAAATCCCACCACTTCACGTTCAAGATCTGGCGTAGATGTCTCATCATATAGGTGTTGAATTTGTGAGCGGCTATCCTGTATACAGGCCAGGCCTCCGCTCCATAGAGCAGAGAGGACAGGACAATGGCTCTGTACACTGTACACTTGGTCTTGAATGACAGATCCTTATTGTACCACACTTTGGTCTTTAGTCTGCCGAATGAGATTGAAGCATTGGACATCCTTGTATGAATCTCTTCATCCATCTTGTTGTTGCACATCACTGTAGACCCAAGATATTTAAACTTATTGACGTTGGCAAGGTCTTCATTATCTATGCAGATACTGTCACCACTGTCATGGGCTCCAGGTGCCGGTTGGTAGAGCGTTTCCGTTTTCTTGATATTGATCTTCAGACCAAAAGCTTTGGAAGCTCTGGCGAATCTGTCGACTAATTCCTGTGCATCGCCATGGCTGGGTGCAACGAAGGCAGTGTCAGCAGCAAACATGAGTTCTCTAACCAATACTTTCTGTGTTCTTGTTGTTGACTTGTATTGGTTCACATTGAACAGATCAGCTCCAGGTCTACTTTGAATCCAGACGCCCTTATCACAGTTTTCAAATGCGTGCTGTAGAACAGCCAATAAGAAAATAGAGAATAGCGTTGGAGCCAACACACATCCTTGTTTCACACCATTGTTGACCTGGAACGACTCAGATAACTCCTCCTTCAGCTTGACTGAGGCCTTCATGCCAGTATGGAGAGCGCTGATAAGATTGGTGAAGTGACTGGGAAAACCGAGTTTCTGTAAGATCTTCCACAGGGTCGCCCGATCAACAGTATCGAACGCTTTGGTGAAGTCAATGAAGACCATGTACAGGGGCATATTTTGCTCGATGCATTTTTCCTGTATCTGCTTCAGTGCAAATATCATGTCTGCTGTTCCCCTTCCACTACGGAATCCACACTGAGTTTTGGGTAGAAAGTTTTCTGCATATGATGTCAGTCTATTTAGAAGGACACGAGCAAAAACTTTACCGGGAATTGAGAGCAGGGAGATACCTCTGTAGTTACCGCACAGCTTCCGATCACCCTTTTTGAAGATGGTTATAAGTTGGGCATCTTTCCAATCTTGAGGGACTACAGCAGTTTTCCATACCTCCTTTATTTTCTCATGGAGAGTACTTATTAGTTTGGGCCCTCCCCTTTTGATAACCTCAGGGTGAATGCCATCAGAGCCAGGTGATTTCTCTTCACTTAGCATCGAAGTTGCCTCGAAGTTACATAGATAAAATATTGTTTTTTTCTAATATATAGATAATATAGTATGTGCATTCCGGGATCTGAAGTTTTAAACATAAAATGAAATTGAAACATGCTAGAACTTTAGTATTTATAAAGTAAATGTGTGCATAGAGAACAAAATGTACGCTATTGCTATGATAGAAGGCACAGAGAAAAATTGGGCTATTGGCAGAAGGCACACTTGCTACATACGTTACAGCAAATATGAAATGATATGCAAAAATACAATAGATTAGAAAATGTGAAATTCAACTAAAATGAGATTAGTTTATTATTTTCACAGTATATGAAGTTATAAAAAAAGCATTTATCAAAGAAATGTGCAAAATACACTTTCTCTAAGCTGTTGTGAGAGAACATGCAGTAATACTTTGTTGCAAAGTAACAGCAAAGCACATGCTGGCAGGTTTGAAAAGCTGGACACAAATGAACATGTTGTTGCAGGTTTTGCGTGCATCCTCAATATACTTTTTCAAACCAGAGATATATATATATAAATTAATATTTCATTACACTGGTTATAGTGTGAATGTATAGGTGCAGCTGAGCTGAAATGAGTTCATCACTTTTCTAGAGAGCACAACTCATAATAGATATAACATAAATATATCCTATGTACCATGGTAACATTGAATTAAACTGATATAATAACATACTGCAATTTGCATGCTATAAACCTTTAAAATGCTAAGTCTAGAAAGTTATTGAGCTACACGTTTAAGGATGAACCCAGCATACTAAATGTTTTATTATAACACATTTATAGGAAAATGTATGATTTGATGTAATGAGATAATTAAATAGGGTGATAATCAGGCATGTAAATTTTTATATTGAAATGGTTTGCACTATATACCTGATAAAGGTGATATTCCATTTTAGGAATAACATATTATCTTTTTCAGATAACTCTGACAGTGCAACCAACACAAAGATAAAAAATTATGGATCAGCTGGATTTGCTTTCATGTTACTCTTTAATTATAAGATAGAAGCAGACGGATATCTAGTTGGCTGGAAGTATATGATTGGTCATTCTACTGACTACTGTGATTCATATGCTGCTATCTGGAGACAGACAGGAGAAAGTAACTCTGCTGTATTCAATCTGATTACAGAAACTCTACTCACACCTGAAGATGTATCTACAGGAGGAATCAGATTCCAGTTTGTACAGAACTCTACAGAAGTAGTTAGAAAAGGAGACTTTCTTGCTCTGTATGTAGAAGACTTGAGTACATCTGGTTGTAAAGGTAACCTCGTCTCATTTAGACCAAGTCTGTCAGGTGTTGATCCTGAAGCTTATATACGTAATCCAGCTAATCATAACAGAAACAGATTAGACAGACTCACGTCTTCAATTGTTAGACAAGAACGTAGAGGAGTAGCACTGAGAGCCTACATAGCAGGTGATTATCATACACTGGTGCAATGAGCCATAGATTATTGACCAATAACAAGTGCACAGCACAATCTGTGGCCATTTCAAGTATATTTTGGTGTATATTTTACTCGCTAGGACTTACAGCTACTTGTGCTCATTATCTGTAATCAGCAAATGTGCATAGAGATTGAGTCACAACTGGTATGAAATGGGAAGTAAATTTTGTGTCGTCAATTGGGAAAGGGTGATATAGAAATGTGTGAGGCCAAAGTAGAGTTTAAAGTTTTTTATTTATGCTGAAAGTTTAGAAAGTCAACGATTTTTTCTCCTACACTTACGAGCTACATTCGCGTAACCAAAACTCTAATCATTCCCATAGCAAACTTGGTGTTCCATAACAACTATAAGTAATATCTTGATGAACTGAATATTTATATATGGCATAGTTTTGTGGAAAGTTCAATTTTACAGCAAGAACTTTATTAAGTTGTTCAGAATCTATGATGTGTAACTTGCTAGCGCTCCTGATTAAGCAAGTCGAAGGTCTAAAGTGGGTATCCTAGCGTGGGAGGGAGAGAAAGTTTTACAATTATGTGTTTGACAGTGACTAAATGTAAGTTTTTCTCTTTTAGCCAGTAAAACTATAAAGTGTATATTATATAGTATTTGAATATTTCATATTGCTCATCAACTGTTGATCTCACTTTATCTATTATAGGTAAATATGGTGGTACAAAGTTGAATAGTTTGTTATATACATTGGTAGCTTATAAATTACTTGTTTAATTTTCTGTTACATTGTAACTTGTAGAATGACTACCAACCAAAATATAATATATTGCAAAAATAAATCTCAGGCATGTTTTTAACTGCAGGCGGCAGGTTCAAAGCTTTCCTTATATATATTATTTTACTTTAGGTTTACTAAAAGTCGCACAAAATTGGTGAAACCATTTTTTACCTAAATGTTTAAAAGCAAGCACTCTTTTTTTCTCAAAGTGTAAAGTTATATTATCAGCTTGGCTAAGGAAAGGAGATGTGAAAATATTTTATTCCTTCAACAGTATAAGTTATTGAGCAAAAATTCTGATAGTAAATTTTCACATATCGACTTGAATATTAACCATCATTCAATTGGTTTCTACAAGTTTGATTAGTCATTTGTATCTAAATCAGACCGTCTCTATTCTTTATATCATATATTCATTTTTTACCATCTACAATTGCAATATGATGACATCAATTTCTGTCCTGGCGATAACAATATTTTGTTATACCTAAAACCTTGCCTAAATAACCTTTTTTCTGTTTTATAAGACTACTGTTATATAATCTTAGTTTATTGAACTAACAAAACTGCATTATAAATTCTTTTTCCCATAAACTTGCATACTTTCAGTGATGCACTCTTTATAGGTTCAAATTTAAAACTTGAAGGCTGTTATGCAAACTCTGTCTAAAATTTCTGCTGCAAATTATATATCTATTAACATTGTAGAATCTATATAAACCATTATTTTATATAAAATATTTATGTTCATTAAGCTATACTTAGTATGGTTTGCTATAAGTGTAAAAGGGTAAAATTGTATTATTTTCATTTTCACTACCTAACTGATGTTGGGTGTAATAGTTAAGTTGCTAATTGTTACTTTTAGAAATTGTTAAGTTATCAGGAGACCCAGTATCTTCTCACACAGATGTGTCACCAGAAGAAATCAGAATTGTGTGGGAATTCCCAGCTACTGCACCTAATCAGGAGCTCACAACTACACATTTTAAAATAGAATGTTCAGACAACTCCAACTTTACCACAATAACAAACTCTAAATTAGTTTCTATAGACTACAGAGAGACTGTGATTAGTAATCTGAATATACAACAACCTTACTATGCTAGAGTATCTACTGTGAGGAATTATAATGGTGAAGAGTTAATACAAGATGTCTCCACAGTCAGTGCTCTGTTTTGTGCAGGTAAATTATTGATATTCGCATAATTTTTACTTAGCAGATTAATTAACAATAAGTGTAAGTCATCATTCTGTTTTCTGAAGCTTATATTTATCTCTCCTGAGTCTAAACTGTTTGTTTCTGTTAAGTACACCTTTTTTAGTAAATTTATTTAAAATGTTTTATATATATTGTAGAAAAAGGAAAATTAACACCTGCAGATGTTATCATAATAGAAAGGGGGATTCTGAAACCAAGAAAAAAGAGAATACTTACTGTGTTTGTGCCTTTGCTTGTAAGTCTATGTTTTTCTTCTCAATCTAGACTTTTGGATCATATATTGACTTTTGACTATGACATTTCGTTTATACTCTAAAAGTATATGCAGTTAGGACAATGTGAATAAAGTAATAAAATAGAAATCTAATTAATAAAGTTTTACTTGCATAAGTTTTAAACTTTTTCATGATGTCACCAAAGTAGATAAATTAGGTTTATAATTAAAGATACACCTCAATGGATTTAGACTGTTATATATTTTTATACTGCTTTTCAATGCATATAGGTTTAGCATAATATAATGGTAAAACCTACATCTTCAATTATAATATGAATCTTATTTACTGTAACAGGAAGCTGACGACTGTGTATCCAGTGGTACATTAACTTACGGGAGTGGACAATTATCCAATCAGATAAAGACAGGACCATGGACTTTCACTAAACAGCAAGGTGTGACCTTTGAACTGACTATTAAAGTAAAGCTACTAGATGGACATGAGAATATAATATGGCAGAAAGAATACACAACTAGTAAAGGTGAGTAGAAGTTATTGCAAGGTAGTACATGTTTTAAATGCCAAGTAAAAACAGATTTGCTTTTGCAGCATATGGTGCGCATGCTTAGGTGTGCATATTATGTATATGTGTATGTATATGCATATATGCACATGTGTGTGTTTTAAGAACATAAACTTTGACAGGTTTCTATTAGTTTCAAATATTTCATTTTTCCTTATATATAATAGGATTGAGCTTACAATGCAGAACTTATAGCTAATATAGTGGAGACATACATTTTATCTTCAATTAGGATATATGTTTATGTATAAAAATGCTATTGTAAATTAAGCGTGGATGCTTCGAATTGGATATAGATGAAGCTGAAATTGTCTTGATATTGGTATGAAACCTTTGCAGCCCTGACACACTTTGTATAGTCCAACAGAATTCTAAAGTGACAACAGTATTTTTTTATCCCATGTTTTTTTCTAGCACCCAACTCACCAGATGGACTGACAGTTGACATCAGAACTTCTACTTCAGTTACCATCTCCTGGTCTCCTGTAGATTATACAGATAAGATCTACTCTATTCAACAGTATCAGGTACATGTTTAAAGTTGGTTTTCAATGTCAAGTAAACATGCTATATACTTGTTTATATAAGACGTGCTTCTATGATCCCCCAGTTACTATATGTATACTTACATAATTTTTTCTCCTTTTTATCCTCATGCAAAGTTGGGCTGATAATTTACTACTCACCATTTTATTCTTTCGGAGTAATGTACCCTTGACATCCCAATTCACTTTAGACTAGCCCAGAGTGACAAAGATTAACTTGCCCTTTTTAGTGCAGATGTGTCTAAGCATGGCGTATTCTTACAGAAAGCTATTTTTATGCACACATGTTAATGACAATTGCTATGCACTATACTGTTTTAATATACAATCACTGACTACAGGTAACATGCATCACAACCAACAACACCTTTAATGATAGTGTGACAGTAAACTCAGTGAGTTACTATAACACACCTGACTCTTCTACCACCTCTCTAACTATAGAACCACTCTATAGTCAAGTAGAATACAGCTGTACAGTTAAAGGTCTTCTGTCTGAAAATGAGTTTGGAGAAAATTCTAGGGAAGTTGTGTTTTGGACTAAACCTGAAGGTAAGTAAAGATTTACTCACAATATTTTAAAAATATTTCGGGGCATCAAGCTTCAAACCTTGAAACTCAGAAAAATTTGCAATAAATACAAACTCAGAGAGCTTGGCTAATCAAAAAATATTTAGTTACCTATTGCTAATAAACAATGTAATTAATTTTTTAGAGCCAGTGTTGACCTACAGCAATGACAATATAGTCATCACATCAGAGGAAACCATTACAGTACCTCTACCAATCATCACATCATCTGATGATATTCTGAAAGGATATGACTCCATGGTTATTGTTGTTGAAAAGTTGTCATCCAGGAAAAAGAGATCCATTACTGTAGATAGCATAGACAATGTGACTGTTTATATAACAGCATCATTTCCTGTTAGCAACTACTCATCCTCACTTAGTGTTGGTGATAACCAGACATATGGTGGTTACTGGAACAGACCTCTAGACAACCAATACTCATACCACATTGCTGTTGGATTCAAGGCTAAGACTGAAGATGATGCTTTAAATCTTACCACTATTCCTGGTGCAGATTATGTAAGACGTAAGTTTGAAACACACTAGCATGGAATTATATCTAGTTTTTAGTAAACAAGTAATATACTGTTTTTATTATTAGTTTGCATTATCAGCTTTAATAAAAATTGGGTGATATTATTTATCTTTATCAAATGACAAATGATGTTATTATTTTGTTGCTTTAGTGGTTCAACCAATCACATGCTCAGCACCACGGTCTGTAGCAGATCTTGAAACACTAGTTGTTGATGAAAGCTGGCAATTGAGTTCCACTGTGCATTATGATTGTAAAGAAGGATTTATAAGAAAAGGTCCTGTTGCCATCACATGTGAATTGGTAGATGGTAAAGGACAATGGTCTGACAATCCTCCTATCTGTGAACTACCAACTAAATGTATGTGTCATCCATCTTTGTATAGCAATGTTAGACTAATGTAGGTGTCAGTATATATCATGTTTCAGTCTACTGTATGTGTCACTCTACCGTATGTGTCAGTCTACTGTGTGTGTCAATCTACTGTATGTGTCAGTTTACTGTATGTGTCAGTCTACTGTATATGTCACGCTACTACATGTGTCACTCTACAATATGTGTCAACCTACTGTATGTATCACTCTACTGTATGTGTCAGTATGCTGCATGTGTCAGTCTACTGTCTGTGTCAGTCTACTGTATGTGTCAGTTTACTGTATGTGTCAGTCTACTGTATGTGTCAGTCTACCAAAAGTAGAAAGTGTGTATTATTACAACTCTTGACACCAAAACCATTGTCTTAGTTTTGAATATTTGTAACAGCAACCTTGTAGCTCAATGTTTATTTACATACAAAAGCCACCATTTATGGCAGGTTTACATAGATTTCATAGAAATAATTGGTATACTTTGGTTTTCACAACAGGCTTGGTGGTCGGAGTAGCAGTTGGTATTCCAATGGGTTTCATCATCATTTTACAAGCAGTGATTCTTATTGTTGTGTTGGTGAGAAGATCTTCTGGTACTGAGTCTGGAGAGAACAGAGCTCAACTTAATCCCGAATATGAAGAAGTGGGACTGACACCTACATCTTCTAAGAATCAGGATGCTACACAAGATGTACCAGTACAAAGTGCTGAATATGAGACAACAAGTCCTCAGGCTACATTAGATGACCATGTCTATGAGAAAGTAACTAAGCTGACGGAACAAGCCTGCTATGAAAATAACCTTACAATCGCAGAAAAGTGCTAGAACTCATTTATTTCTGAGATGAAACAACTTTTATACTACTTACTGATCTTTTAAAATTTTCCAGAGTTCAAATATAAAAAAAATTACGCTTTTGTTGTGAAACTTATAGTAATATGTTAAATTATAATTTCATGATATTTTCATCGTACCATGGAGATTTTTATTTAAATAAAATAATGAATTCATACATTTTGTTTTATTATATATTTTTTTAGATCACCTGCTATTGTTTGAACATATATTTATGTACTTCAGCCATCTAAAAACAATATTATAATCTTCTAAAGTAATATTAAACTGTTCTACGACTGATTTATATGTTTAATGCATATCAATCTATACATTAGAAATTGACTTTATTTTAAAATAATTTAATACCAACTGCATGACTGCTTGTTTATGGGTTCTTATTCGTTTTCACTAATATATATATCAAGGACTTCCTTTATTACTATAAAAAACTAATTTTGAATCAACTTCATAAAAGCAGTAAAATGACTACCATATAATGTGTAACTTCCATATATTTCATATTCTTCTAAAATATTATTTTACAAGTTGTATACATGGGAGTATATATAATATATTATATATAACCAGAATATGTGACCATCAGAGAGCTGTAAAAGGTGCTGAGGTTGCAAGACCTTAGAGCTCTTTCATCGTTGAGCATATTTTGGCCTCGATTTCAATTGCTTTAATATACAGCTTATTATTATTATTATTATCAATGTTCGAATGATATAATTACATTATGGTTATTAGAATGTGCTGCAGTTATGTTTATCATATCATTAAAGTTTTGTCACACACTGATTATGCAGCAGCTTTCATTCAACTATATGTAGAAAAAGTAAGAGTCACAAGGCGAAGAGAATCATTAACTTTATCAATGGGTACAAATAATGAATGTTACTTCAGTAAATTATTTCACAGTTGGTAGAGGAGACAACTTGTAAACAGGAAATATAGCACATTAATGTATCTTGATTAATCATATATGAGTAGTCATGAGACAGCCACTTCTGGCAGCAAGGGTGAGGGAGTCAAAGCATCTCTGACTGTAGATTCATGACAGAAAAGTAGAAATTAGTCCTCAAGCTGCTGCAAGAATTAATACTTGAAAAGCTACTGGCAGTAGCTTTTAGAATTTTAAGTCAGTAGAATGCTTTGCAAAAGATTTTTAAAAAAGATTTTAGTGTATGAAAAAGTAGTGAGTAGGTGAAATATTTAGCCAAAGTTTACTATAGTTAAACTTTGCTGTACTCTGCTAACTTTGTGCTCTACTATTATAAACTTATTAAAAAGGTAAATATAGGTATTAAAGTATTATGTGAATATGTTTAATTGAGCATTTAAAATGTTACTAGGCGGAGTCATTCAGAAGAAAAGTAAGTAGCAGTATGTGTGCTAAAACATTAGCTTTTTATCTGCAAGCTTTACATAGCTTTTTCTCTAGAAGCCTGTATACCAACAAAAATAAAAGGTAATATACAACTATACAACAGGTATCTATTCTCAATTTACATATTTACTTATTTAGAAACTTTTATTTTATCAGCTTGTGTCAAATTGTTTTCTATCTTTGTTGAATAGCAATATCTACACTCATCTAACTATGTATATAAATATGAGATGCTAAATAATTGGAATGAATCTTTAAACGGTATAAATTGACTTCAACATTTTATCTTCAGCTACCAATTTTAAAAAAGAGAGAAATTGAATTTTGTACATAAATGTGAAAGTTGATGCTTCAATTATTTGATTTCCTTAATATCAGGAGATATGCCGAGTTAGTTTGAAACCAAACATCTCATCCTACTGACTATTGCTTTAACAGCTCTCTCACTGAGTAGTGTATGTCTAGTATTTTTATGTATAATGAAGGAGCAATACTTTCATTACATCTTAACAACATATTGAATCAGCTCAACTTGCTATCACCTAGTACACAACCTTCATCATAACAAATTACTTTGGGAGTGAAAAGTTTGAATACTTATTATTATGCAATACTGACTGGAATATTTGAATAGAGTTTTTCAACTTCCTCCTTGTAATGCAGTCTTGTGACTTTTTATTCTTTTAGGTATACAATACATTTATAGCAGCCACTTATAGTAAAATACTCTAGCTATTGTGATTCATTTGTATAGAAGCATAACTTTACTAAGCACTACCTCAGTGTATATAAATTACTTAGTAGTGTCAACATGGAGAGAATACTGTCCTTGCGTTTTCACTTAATGTGGTTCATTCTAGTTACTGTGTCTATCTCTGCACCAGTACAAGGTATATATATGTTAGATATAGCACTGTTATTATAATGTAATCTATTAGGTTTTTTATAACCAGTATTTGTAGCCTATGCATAGAAATTGTACACAGTGATGCAAATATTATAACAGCACAAGCTATCAATTGTATAAACCCATAGTAAACTCTTGCTATTCTAAAAAACTTTACAAAGTTAGTAAGTCGTTAAACTTTCCCTGCTAGCATTATATAACCTGAATAAATTATGGCAATAGCATCATACACATATTTTCAGGATTAACCTGTGACTGGACATCAGGTGTGGGTAGAATAGATCTTTACATAACATCTGGTAGTATAAAGACTCTCTCTGTAAACAGTGAAGATGAGTGTAGAGCTCAGTGTATGCAGCAGACATCATTTATATGTGCCTCAATAAACTACAGAACTGATGATGGAAGCTGTCAACTGTTAGCAGAGAATATTCAGACTGCTACTATTAGTAGTTCTGATAGTCAGTGGAGATACTCTGTTAGACCAGACTGTGCTGGTGAGTTTTATGATATTCTAAATTTACTCGATTAGTGTTAGAATACCATAAAGTAGTTACCTACCAAAGCGTCAATTGATGCAAGAGAAAGCTCACTAAGTTTATCAGGGTTTATATCTGTGGTAGCAAGTAGCTGTATTGGCTATGCAATGGCTGGTAGGGCAACTCCTGGTAACACAATAGCTTAAGTATTTGATAGGCTATTGTCATAGGCTTAGTTCTCAACGTGCCGCTGTAGCAATTAGTAGAGGTAAATGGGGCACAACGGTCATAAGGGTACAGGAAGCCGGTCAAATTGTCAGAAAACTTATTGACTTGGAGTTGTTATTTTTTTAATGAAAAGGTATTGACATAATCATTGAGCCATCGTAGTTTCAACACTTGTGAAGCATACATGTTGAAGAAGCCAGTCAAAACTGTTTTTACCTACTTTGTGTAATTTTTTTAAGATGTTGTTAATAAGGCTTTATTACTTTTTACACTCAAAGGTAACAAACCTATATTTTATTGATATTGTTGCCATTGTTTGCCTTCACATTGCTTAACTAGTATAATAGCAAACTCTGAAATAAAGTTTCCTTATTTTCAACTTGGCCACACGGGCACAATGGGTCACCTGATCATTGCACCCTGATCACTGTTATTAGTTTATTTGCCCACAAAAGTTAATTGAAATTTAATAAAATCTATAGATACAGCCAGTTCTGACCTTTTTGTCAAATGTCAAAGACATCATGGTATAAAACTATACTAAACTACAAGATGAAGTTCCCTTAATCTGCTTATATTATATATCTGCATGGTGTGGTTATAGCTTTGCTGCCATCTTGTATCATAATACAAAACACTCTGCTGTTGCAACTGATGGCTAGTACATTATAACATTGAGGGATTATATATGTATTTGACTATAAAATAAATTGTGATTTGCTCATTTCCTCCCCCTCCCCCTTCCGCACTCCAATAAAAAAACTCAGTCATTCACCTTAGCTACAGTTCATAGAAAAATGTCCACTCAGAACTTTGTAGCACATTTTACTGAAGTTTTTTTGATGAAAGTTCCTGTGAAGTAGAAATAGAAAAAAAAATTAGTTCTAAACAGAAATGATAATGGCACTGTAGAAATGAGCGATGTGTGTTTGATTTTGCCTCCCCCTGCTATCCGTGGCGATACAAGCTGTACAGCTAAAACATGACTTTTGCTGTGGATCTGAAAGATTATTTTTATTTATATTTTTGTATATTAAATAAATAAAGATCAGATGCAATCAAATCAGCAAAGTTTCAATGTATTTGTTGTGTCCCACAGGTACCGGGCACAATGGGTCATTTTTTGTCATGAAAATTTCATTATTCTGAAAGTTGAGAAAGAGATAGAAACAACCAACTGGTGTAGCATTTAGACTAGAAATTATTGAACTAGTAACTTGAAAAACAGATGAATGAGAGCAAACAATTCAAAATTCGGCCCATTGTGCCTCCCTGCCCCTTACCCCTATATATGTTGTGTACCCTTACAGTTAGTGTTGAGAGTAATAACCAACTGAAAGTGCTTTTTGAATTTCTGACTGCTGACTCCAGCTTAACAAAAACCAGATTTTACAAAATTCTAGCCTTTATGAATAATGGAAAACAAAATAGAATTTACTGTCAGCTCTGACAGTTTCAATTTGATTCAATATAATTCTTGAAGCATGCCAATTAAGTAAACAGTGAAAAACAGATGCAGCATTTGACAACCAATTTCAATGGATGCATGCCTTGCAGATGATTTTATTTTTTGCAAATGTTCGACAATTGTAACCATACATGCCATCCAAATATGTTATGAATTTATTAGCAGCCTGTTGCATAAAAAGTCGTTTTAAAAACAATTTTCTATTGAAGATAGCTGTGAAAAGTAAAATTATTTTGTTTTAGACATAGATCGGAAGGTAAACTGTAACTTAATTATTTATATAACTTATAATATAATGTAACATCTTATAAATAATTCATGAATATGGAACTTTGTTAGCTTGGCAATAGTTATATAATCTGCTAGGTTGGTGTTATTGCTAATGCAAGATTACATCCAGGACACACTTTGCCATAACTGTAACTGTAAAAACAAAATGTCACTGCCAATGTCCAATGAGATGAAATAAATTTTACCCAATAACTGACTTTGAGAATGTCTTCCTATCTCATAGAAGCTCGGGGAAACTTTTTGAATTAAACAGTGTTAGGTCCTTAGTGCAACTTCTACCTTCTGCTGGTTCGGGCTAGGCTGGATGTTTTTAAAAATTGCTGGCGTTTGCTGTTACTGTCAACGTTAGGGTAAAGCGTGTCTTGGCAGTTTGGTATACACAAGGTGATAGCTGGATTGTGACTTAATTCTTCAGAAGAAGATTTTACAGGAACCCCTCAATATTTAGTTTTGATAACTTAGTTTTAGTTAAGAGCTAGATAGCCTCTCAATCTAAATTTATTGAATAATTCAAAAACTTTATTTTTCACATTGTTCATGATATTAATTAATAGATCATTATTTCTTAATTCTTATGTCACCCAAGAGATGTGATTTTGAAATCAATTAAACAATTTTGTCAAATAAAAATTCTTTATTATATTATCAGGCAATCGAAATATTTGGTGATTTAAACTAATGAGTATTATAGCTCCACTATGTACAGATATCTTCTTTTCCGTCAGGAATATGGCAGCCATGGACAGCTACTAAAGGTTACTATCTAAGCAGTGGAATACAAAAGTACAGCCATGATATGAGTACATCAGACCTCAGAGACTGTATGAGTTTCTGTTTACAAGATGAAGATGTCAGTTATAACTGTAGTTCTATAGTGAAGTCAGTGAGTAGAGATCAATTATGTGAGATTGTCAACAAGAGATCAGATGATGCTGGAGTGACAACAGATAAGCATACAAGCTATCAGTACTTTAACCTCCCTCTCTGGTATTCAGGTATGAGTAAAACTAGTATTTAGGTATGATAATGAGTGAAACTTATTGATTAAAAACTGAACATTTAGATTATAGCTAATGTGCAAGTAGGCTATATTCAATTGTTGGAATAGATACAGCTATTATAGCGGCTTAACTTGTATATTTTTAAAAATAAAAAATAAAGGACATTACGTAATTCTGTAGCTATTATAGAAACAATTGTGAATGTTGGTAATTTTCTATTATAATTGCTATTAGCAAAACTCTACATTTACAACAAAAGAATTAACACGTTTTAACTCCAATTATTTGAATTAACATCTCATATGTATATGTACTACTAAAAAATTTTTTACGTTCAAAGACAAAAATGCTTTTGTATATTTGTAAATTGATAAGACAAACTATAAATTCAGGCTAATGCACATCTAAAATTAATAATGACATAATGTAGACTTTTCAATATTGGTATAACAAACTTGTGCAAAAGTACTGATGTAAACTGTTGAAACTAAAACAAACAGTTTAACTATTGCATGGCCTACTAATTGTCTAATTAATTTTAAAATGAGTTCAAATAAATATTTTCCTATAAATCTGATTCATATATAAAAAGTAAAAAAGCATTGTTCATCAGCATGCAAGTGCACAAAGTACCACATCATTATTTAGTATGAAATTAAAGGTCACATGCTAAGCTGAGACCTACTATAATTTTTTTGACTGATTAAAAAGTCTTCTTTATATTTTCTCCAGCAATATTTTTTTGTTATTTTATGTTTGCACAAGATAGTGTTATATTTCATCACCCTCTGCATGTTTAGTAAGATGGTGATATGCCATCTCGTATTTTTTGGTGGTGTGTAACTAATTATATTGATTAAGGTATGTTTGAGTAATCTTTTCGTTGAGTTCAAATTGTGCCAAATCTCCACCCCCTTTTTCCTGCCAGCCGTCTCATGCAACTAATTTTTCAGAAAATACAATTTATAAAAAAAAGTACAATTTTATATACTGGCATAATTAAATAGTGGGCTATATAATCAAGATGTAAATTTGTATATTAAAAGTGGTTTGCACATACCTGATAAATAAGATATTTTATTATAGGAATAAAATATTATTATTTTCAGATAACTCTGACAGTACAACCAACACACAGATAATAAATTATGGATCAGCTGGAAATGTGTTCATGTTACTTTTTAACTATAAGATAGAAGCAGACGGATATTTAGTTGGCTGGAAGTATATGATTGGTCGTTCTACTGACTACTGTGACTCATATGCTGCTATTTGGAGACAGACAGGAGAAGGTAACTCTGCTGTATTCAATCTGATTACAGAAACTCTACTCACACCTGAAGATGTATCTACAGGAGAAATCAGATTCCAGTTTGTACAGAACTCTACAGAAGTAGTTAGAAAAGGAGACTTGCTTGCTCTGTATGTAGAAGACTTGAGTATATCTGGTTGTAGAGGTAACCTCGTCTCATTTATACCAAATGGGCCAAATGATGATCCCCCAGCTTATATACGCAAAATGAATCCTAATAGAAACAGAGTAGACAGACTCACACTTTCAGATGTTGTCACAGAACCTAGAGGAGTAGCACTGAGAGCCTACATAGCAGGTGATTATATTATACTGGTGCAATGCGCCGTATATTGTTGACCAATAACGAGTGCACATCAGCACGATCTGTGACCATTTTAAATATATTTTGGTGTATATTTTACTCACTAGATCTTACAGCTACTTGTGCTCATTATCTGTAATTAGCAAATGTGCAATGAGATTGAGTCACAACTGGTATGAAATGGGAAGTAAATTTTGTGTTGTCAGTTGGGAAAGGGTGATGTAGAAATGTGTGAGACTATAGAGTAGAGCTTCAAGCTTTTTTTATACTGAAAGTTGAGAAAGTCAACAATTTTTTCTTCTCCTACAATTACAAGCTACATTCACATAACCAAAACTCTAATCATTCACATAGCAAACTTGGTGTTCCATAACAGCTATAAGTAATATCTTAATGAACTAAATATATATATATATATTGCATTATAGCTTTGTGAAAAGTGTAATTTTACAGTCAGAACTTTATTGTTGTTTGGAATCCGTGATGTGTGACTTGCTAGCTCTCTTGATTAAGCAAGTCGAAGGTCTAAAGTGGGTATCCTAGCGTGGGAGGGAGAGAAAGTTTTACAATTATGTGTTTGACAGTGACTAAATGTAAGTTTTTCTCTCTTAGCCAGTAAAACTATATATTATAGTGCATATTATATAAAAGTATTTGAATATTTGACTTACAGATAAATATGGTGGTACAAAGTTGAATAATTTTTTATATACCCGGTAGCTTACAAATTACTTGTTTAATTTTCTGTTACATTGTAACTTGTAGAATGACTACAAACCAAAATATAATATATTGCAAAAATAAATCCCAGGCATGTTTTTAACTGCAGGCGTCAGATTCAAAGCTTTCCTTACATATTATTTTACTATATAAGTTTACTACAAGTCGCACAAGGTAAAACCATTTTTTACCTAAATGTTTAAAAGCAAGCACTCTTTTTTTCTCAAAGTGTAAAGTTATATTATCAGCTTAGTTAAGGAAAGGAGATGTGAAAATATATTATTCCTCCAAGAATATAGGTTGAGCAAAAATTATGTTAGTCAATTTTCACACATCCGCTTGAATATTAACCATTATTCAAATGGTTTCTACTTAAGTGTAGCTAGTCATTTGTATTTAAATCAAACCATCCATGTTTGTTTTGTTAGACTATTGTCATATATAGTCTTAGTTTACCAAACTAACAAAACTGCATCATAAAATTCTTTTTTTTTGTTTTTCGTGTAAACATGCATACTTTCGGAGATGCACTCTCTATAGGCTCAAATTTAAAACTTGAAGGCTGTTATGCAAACTTTGTCTAAAATCTTTGCTGCGAACTATATATTTGTTAACGTTGTAGAATCTATATAAATACCATTATTTTATATAAAATATTCATATTCATTAAGCTATACTTGGTATAGTTTGCTATAATTGTAAAGAGATAAAGTTGTATTATTTTCATTCTCATTAGTTGGGTGATTTTTGGCGTACACTGCTTTAAATTTTCTTTTTCTTAAAATTTTTAGAAATCCTGAAGCTGTCTGGAGACCCAGTATTTTCTCACACAGATGTGTCACCAGGAGAAATTAGAATTACATGGGAATTTCCAGCCACTGCACCCAATCAGGAGCTCACAACTACTCATTTTAAAATAGAATGTTCAGACAACTCCAACTTCAACATAATAATAAGCTCTAAATTAGTTTCTATAGACTACAGAGAGACTGTGATTAGTAATCTGAATATACAACAACCTCACTATGCTAGAGTATCTACTGTGAGGAATTATAATGGTGAAGAGTTAATACAAGATGTCTATACAGTCAGTGCTCTGTTCTGTGCAGGTAAACTAGTTGATTGGTAATCAAATAATTTTTACTTGGCAGATGAAAAAAATATTTCCTGCATGTCTACAGTCTACAGGTAAAAACTATGTTTTCTGAAGGTTGGAGTTATCTCCCTTGAATCTCAACTATTTGTTTCTGTTAGGTACACCTTTTTTAGTAAATATATTTAAAATGATTTATATATACTGAAGAAAGAGGTAAGTTAACACCTGGAGATGCTATCATAACAGAAACTGGGATTCTAAAACTAGAAGAAGAGAGAATACTTACTGTGTTCGTACCCTCGCTTGTAAGTCTATGTTTTTCTTCTTAATCTAGACTTTTGGATTATATATTGATTTTAGACATATAACATTTTGCTGATACTCTAAAAGTATATGCAGTTGAGGCAATGTGAACAAATTAATTAGCTTATTAAATTTTCTCAAAATTGAAATATAATTAGCAACATTTTACTTGCATAAATTTTAAACTTGTTCATAGTGTTACTATAAAAGAGATAAATTAGGTTTATAATTAAAGATACATCTCAATTAATTTAGACTGTTATATTTTTATACTGCTCTTCAATGCATATAGGTTTAGCATAATATAATGGTGAAACCTATATTTTCAATTATATAAATAAATACCTTATTCACTGTAACAGGAAGCTGATGACTGTGTATCCAGTGTTACATTAACTTATGGAAGTGGACAATTATCCAATCAGAGAAAGACAGGCCAATGGACTTTCACTATACAGCAAGGTGTGACCTTTGAACTGACTATTAAAGTAGAACTACTAGATGGACATGAGAATATCATATGGCAAGAAAAATACACGACTAGTAAAGGTGCGTGGAAGTTATTACTATATTTAGTATATATTAAACTTGCCATGTCAAAAAATTTTGCTCTTGCATACAATGTGCATGCGTGTGCATGTGAGAGCATTTTTACATGTGTATATTATATATGTGCATGTACATAATATGTGTGTGTGTGTGCGTGTGCGTGTGCGTGTGTGTGTGTGTGTGTGCTTTAAGAACATAAAAGTTAACAGGTTTCTATTTATAGTGTCAAATAATATTTTACTTTTCCTTACATCTAATAGGATTTATGTTACAATGCAGAAATTACAACTAATATATAGTGAAGACATAAATTTTATCTTCAAATTATTTGTGTTTATATATAAAGACACTAATGTCAATCAAGCAAGGATGCACTAAAGTGTATATATGGATAAAACTGAAATTTGATCGATATTGGTATGAAACCTTTGCAGCCCTGACACACTTCGTCTCTAGCCCAACAGAACTCTAAAAATATGACAAGTGTAATTTTTTATCCCATTTTCTTTGTAGCACCCAACTCACCTGATGGACTGACAGTTGATACCAGAACTTCTACCTCAGTTACCATCTCCTGGTCTCCAGTAGTTTATACAGATAAGATCTACTCTATTCAACAGTACCAAGTGAATATGAGAACATATCTAAATGGTTTTTAATGTCAAGTCAATTTGCTATATATCCTTGTTTAAAGGTGCTTCTACGTTCCTTTAGTTATTTTATCACGCATGAATTAATGACATTTGCTATGTGTTATATACTGTTTTAATACACATTCACTGCCTACAGGTTACATGCATCACAGCTAACAACACTTTTAATGATAGTGTGACAGTAAACTCAGTGAGTTACTATAACACATCTGACTCTTCTACCACCTCTCTAACTATAGAATCACTCTATAGTCAAGTAGAATACAGCTGTACAG